>CADDXX010000153.1:338323-394057 GCA_902810485.1 Alauda arvensis
AGCACAGGCTGCTGTGTGAGAGCTGTGTTCAGTCCCAGCAGCACAGGCTGCTGTGTGAGAGCTGTGTTCAGTCCCAGCAGCACAGGCTGTGTAAGGATTGTGTCTCTCCAGGCTGAAAGCAATACTGAGCTTCACGGAGTGGGGCTTCTGTAGAGCCTGCAGGACTGGAACTGCAGTGGCACACACCCTCTTGTGGCAGGAAGGGACATGTCCCAGCACAAACCAGTGTGGCCTCCTGTTTCCTATGCTCAGTGGTTTGCCTTGTTGACTCTTGTGCTCAGTGCACATCCCTCACTCGGGTGCACCAGGTGTGCTTTCCTGCACTTACCTCTTTCATCTTTCTGTTTATGCAGTCCTGAATCTCTTCTGTTTGTCTTGCAAATTCTAAAATTTCAATCTGGTTTTATCCATATTTGGATTGTGTTTCAGCTATGGGCTCTAAAGTGCCCTTCTCACTAAGTTGCCAACATACTGAAAATATTCCTTACGGACTAAAACCTTTACAGKAGCAAAAAAGCTGGAAAAATAAACAAGGATGCTGAAGAACATGCTAGTTTTGTGTCTTAAATAGCTTAGTTTGTCTGAACTGCAGTGAAGGGGTCATGTATAGATTAGGGGATAACATGCTGCTTTTCCCAGCTGTTTGATTAACCAGCTTAGAGATGGGTCAGACGCGCAGGAGCRGAGCAGAAGGAAGGCACAGCATCACCTTCCAAGTGCACAGAGGCCCTATAGCATGTTTGCAGTTTATCAGATTTGCTGCATAATGAGCTGTACGCTCCATTCAGCACTCTAATTAACCCAGGGAAGCTCTCTGGCTCAGTCTTTGCTGATAGCATGAACCTCACAAAGCCAGGCAGTCTCACCAAAGTACCTCTAAATAAGATTAAGCAAAGCGAGCCAGCCATGAAATAAAATGTAGGCTAAGTGTCAAGCAAATACTATTATTTGCTGTCATTTAGTACCAAGTTCTGTACTTGGCATGAGGTGTCCAGGCATTTAATGTGTGAGTAGCACTGGCAACTCCTAACAACTGCTGACAGATGAGACCTTAATCATTAATGTTTCTCTGTACAGACAAAAATAACCAAGTGCTCTATGACAACACTTACAAATAGGAGTTGATGGTATTTCYTACAACTCTTAAGCACTCCTGGCTCCCATTGATGCCCATCAGGATTGGGAATTACATGTTGGTGGGGTCCCCTGGAACGTGGTGGCAGACTGGGTAATGCTGGGATGTCAGAGGAAAGGAGAAAAGCCAAGGCTGGTGGCAGGTTTGTCAAGTGACGGGTTCCTTAAGCCCTGTGCTGTTGCTAAAGATCCTTGTCAGACAGCAGGAAAAAGAAATAGTGTTTTGGTGATGGAAGATARAGCAGGTACAGACACACAGAGTCCTGAAATCTATTACCTGTTTGAAGAATAGATCTCATCCTCTTTTCTTTGCCTTTCCAGGTATCTTGCAATATCTTCAGAACTCTCCCACCTAGTGACAGCAATGAATTTGATCCAGAGGAAGATGAGCCCACCTTGGAGGCATCGTGGCCGCATTTACAGGTTTTTGATTATTTACCTCAGAAGAAATTCTTGTCATTGCTTAGTGTATCTAATAATTTTCTCAGCTTTTTTTTTAACCTGTGAATCAGAAGTAGTCTGTGAGACACTAACATTTATTAATACTGTTTATGATTCTAATATAATACCTACAGAGATGGGAGAGATCTTTGTGGTCCTTGCAAAATGTTAAAGCTTTCTTTCAAAATTATACTGTTGGTGTCCCTCATATTCCTGTTTCCCTTCATTGATTTAAAAATTATTTTGCTTTCCCAACTGCTTTGATGCACAACTGTTTTTCAACAACTTCAGCAAGAGCATTGTGGGGATGACACTGCTGGCAGTTTTGCTTTATTGAGGGTGGTTAATATTCATATGAAAGTGCACAGGTGTTGGCAGCTGATCAGAAAAATGAATGAGRAGCTGCATCCCTATCTAAGTCCTCCTTCCTCTCCTCAAGGTTTGCTCCCAGGTGTTTGTAGCAGGATTCAAGCTCACTGAGTAGCATCCCTTCCTCTGAATTTCAGTTGTCAAAACAGGGATTTTGAGACCTCTGTGTGGAATAACACTGCATCCAGGTCTGGAGTTACTAGCATAAAAAAACTGTGGACTTGTTAGAGTGGGTCCAGAGAGGAGGGTGCAAAGGGCCTGGAGCACCTGTCCTGTGAGCACAGGCTGAGAGAGCTGGGGTTACTCACCCTGGAGAAACCTCATTGCAGCACTTGAAAGGGAGCTTATAAAAAAACAAGGGAGAATGACTTTTTATACAGTCAGATAGTGAAAGGACAAGGAGAAATACAGATTACACTTTATTAAGAAGYTCTTGACTTGTGAGGGTGTGAGGCCCTGGCACAGGTGTTCAGAGAAGCTGTGGCTGCYCCATCCCTGGCAGTRTKGAAGGCCAGGTTGGATGTGGCTCTGAGCAACCTGGTCTTGGGAAAGGTGTCCYTGCACATGGCAARGTGGGGTGAAATGAGGTGATCTTTAAGGTCCTTTCCTACCCAGACYATTCCATGGTTCTGTGATTTTGAATGAAGAGCATAAACTAAACTGGAGAAAGCATCWTTGATACTGATGCAGTAAATTCCTTCATAAAAAATGTAGATGAAGATCCTGTGTGTGTTAGTCAGGATAATGACTCACACCACTGGAAAATTTACAAGAAGCTTGCTTGAGTAACAGTTTGTGGAGTTTGGGAGTTTTTGTGAGCAAAGGAGCAAAATTGATCTCAGCCTGAAATGAGGATTTTATTTTACAGTTGCATGCACAATCCTGTGAGCAGTTTGTTTCCCTCTTTTGTGCTCTCTAATTCAGAATCTGTTGAAATGTAGGTTCATCCTTCATTTATATTTAAATTTCACAAAAAATAAGAATCTTCAAAACTTGAAGGCTGCTCTGAGGAGCTGTGCCTGCCTGGAAACAGCACATTCAGTGACACTGGTGTTGTAGTTCAAAAAGTCATTCCTTGCATGGAAATGATGGAATTTCTTATCCAGTGGATGACTTACTATTGTCAAGAAGAAATTCACCAAAGTATTTGTGGAAAGGAGATGGAATTTATTTCCTGATGAATTAATGTTGGTGTTATGTAAGCTGTCACTTGTCCCACAACTTATTTCTGAACCTCTCCCCTGCTTTTTGATTTCCTATTGCTTCCTTTGAGAAGTCAGAGAACTGTTACAAAGTACCAGCAGCAGTTTTGCAGCATATTGCTGTCATGGAAAAATGYAAAACGATTTTAAAATGTAATTTTTAAGCTTCCTTTCTCCTTTCAGTATCAATATTCATACTCACTAAAGACAAAAAGGAGAAAGTTTTCGATGGCTGCTCTTTATGAAAAGGTTCTGCAGAGAGAATGGTTGGCTGGCAGCTCATTATCAGTGACAGATCAGAGCTGCTGTCTTATGAGGCCACAGCAGTCTCTGTTTCACTTCACTTCCTTGKTCCCTGGTTTTTATACTCTTCTTTTTCTGCACTAAATGAAGTCTTGTTGTCCCACTGAAGRCTTTAGGTAGAGATGGGATTGCATGAAAATAAGCAGATTTTCCCCAGCCCTGAGGCTAATCTTTACAGTAAGTTAGGAACTTCTGAATAAATCCTGGTTTGTATTCTTCTTCTGTGTTTCAAGTGGTACTGGAACACTACTCTAAGCAGTTTCTAATTTAATTTAAATATTTCCAAACTGTTTCACCAACCCCTTCAGAATTGTAATGTCTGTATTTGATGTGACTTCAGCAGTTCAGAGGGCAGTTTAGATCTGCTTCCCAGTTACTCTGGGAAACTTTACAAGATGATAACAAGCATTACAAGATGGCAGTGGCTGTTCTTGGKGATGAAATGTCTTTGACTGGAATTAAATAAGCAAAGGCAGCTTAAAAAGCTCATGTAATTCATTTTAACTAAAAGGTGGCTATTTGATAAAGGAGAAAAACCTTTTCCATTTTATTAACCCTTAGTACTGGGGAAAAATAAGCATTTAATCTTCTAACAAAATAATTTAGGGAAATATTAAAAATAAAAAGATCAAGCAAGTCATAAACTAAACTCATATTTTGTTTATTTTTTTGTTTTGCAGCTTGTATATGAGTTTTTCATACGATTTTTGGAAAGCCAAGAATTTCAGCCCAGCATTGCCAAAAAGTACATAGATCAGAAATTTGTATTGCAGGTAAGCTGGTGTGTTTTCTTTAAGGCTTAGTGTTGCTTTTGGAAAAAAAAAAAGTCCTGTACAAAGATTTTGTTTAGAATTTGAAAGTGTAACTTCATTTGCAACAGAAAAAGGCTAAACCAGCATCTACAATGAAAGTTTTCAGTCTATGGAGGTAGTGGGAAAAGGTGTGAGTGTGTTTATATGTCAGTCTCTGTTGCTATAGATACATRAAATAGATGGTTTGGATCCAGTTTTGATACCTCAGTCAAAATATTTGACTGACTGGTTTTGAGAGGGAGCTGAAACAGTAACTTGAGAAATGGAAAGTTTGCTACCAAGTAATCTCAAAATGCTACTCTCTCTATCTAGAGACTACTTAAACACCAGTTTTAATGTGTCTTAATATTGTTTATACATACAGAGGTGGTTGGAGGAAGTTGTTTTCTRGGATAAGCCAGGCCACTCCACACATAAATCTTTTGTCTTCAGATTTGAGAACAGGCCTGTCTTGGGTTTTCTTTTCCCTTCATGAGTTTCTGTATAACTGCARAGTCAGAAAGAACTTTGTGCTTGATGCTGTCTGTAGCTTGCTTCTGAAATCAGGGGAATTCAGAAAGATTCCTGCTTAGCTAGAAAAGGGAGTTCCTTTCAGRCTGACACTTGAATGAAAACCAAACTAGAGCTGGCAGGAGATACTCAGCATTTCTGAAGACCTTTCTCTTGCCCCTTACCACTCATGGAGCTTTTATTTTCCCCTGTAGTGCTCAGGCATAAAAAAGTTGTGCTTTTCCTGTTCATGTATGCTGTTTTTAAGAATACCTGAAAAATGTAGTGAAAGGAGCAATTTCTGTCCTTACAYTCAAAATTTCAAAGTAGGGAATTCAATTTCCTTCTCAGTGCCACAAGACCTTCTTCATCCTTCAGAAACAACAGGATATACCTTACATTTTTATTTTCTCCATCTCCTGAACACAAGAGCATTTTTCATCTGGATCAAACCTCTGGTGGTTTCCTTTTTGTTCMTCTCAGTACTGATTTGACAAGGAGGTGCACCAATGTGTTCATCCAGTACCTGGTGGAGATAAAAGAACATGCATGATAAATCACTGCTGACAGGTTTTTCCAGGCTGGTTTTAGTTTGATTAGATAGAACAGGATTGCATTAGGATGAATGCATGTGCTTTCCTTCAAAATCTAGTAGAAATAATTCTCAGGTGCTCCTGTTGTGTGCTGCTGAACTTGGTCCTGACTGGCAACATCCCACTCACACTCTTTTAAGACATTTATAACAGTTTGGCACAGGAGAATGGGTCTAAACCAAGGATTTTAATTTTTTTTAATCCTGCTAGTTTTCAATAAATCTACTAAATGGAAGAATAGTATTTATTGAAAGAGGGGARTATGAGATTTCAAAATCTATGTATCAGAAAACATGATGTGACAATTAAAAGGTCAAGGGAGCTCTAAGGATTTCTATGTTCTTGCCATGTGTTTTGTGATGCACATTTTTATATTGCTGTGCACAGTGTGTTAATGGAAAATCCACATTTTTCTAGAAAAAGTTCTATTCAGCCATATATATATTTATATATATTTATATATATTTATATATATTTATATATAATTTTTTCTTTATATACATATATATATATATATGTACACAAACAAGGAGATATATTTGCATGTGTGTAAATACTTTGTGGTGAGCTGTAGGAGCTGGGGTGTCCTTCCACTTCCTGTTGTGTTTGTTGTGTGTCAGGAGTAACTCCTGAGTATCTGCAACTGAGATCCCTTACACAGGACAGCAATTTGAGACTTTAGAACATTCAGCATTTTGGTGTCTCCTGACACTGACARCATAAGTGGGATATTTGGAGTATTTGGAATCAGCTTTGTCTCAAAATTAGTTTTTAATTTTTTTTTTTAATTTTAATGAAGTGTTTCTTGGCAGTAAGGATGCCTGTATGAAAAAATATATTTAAAAATATATTAAAATATATTAAAAAGTTGCCGTTTTTTTAATGGACTGTTCCCAAACTTTTTGCTTGTTTACTTGCTTTCTGCTTTTTTTTTTAAGTACAGCTGTGTTTCTGGCTTTCAGCTGTACGCTTTAATAGAATACTGTATTTACCAGTGTAGCTGTTCATTTCTAAAGCCTGCTTATGTACAGTTTGAAATGGTTGGCAGTGGTTGCTAAGAGACATACTATTCAAATATATCCACAAGTCTCTGTGTTGTGTAGGTTGCTATTTTGGAAAATTAATTTCCCTTTTCTATGTATGTTTAGAATAGTCAACATAAATTATGGAAGTCTTGCAGCTTATCCATAAAAATAAGACTTTTGAAATCTGATAACCAATTGGACATAGCAAMATAATTGTCTTATTTATTTATTTTTTTTTAAATGAGAGACTTAGTTTTGCAGTGTTTCCAGAGAAGATCTGCATAAGAGAACTGGAAATTAAAATACTTTTCAATCCAGTAAGAAGATGAAAAACATAAATGCTTCCAGCTGTTTGCTGTCTTAGGCTGAAATGTGCTATTTGGGGAAGGATGAGGTGACTATTTATTTATTTAAATCTAGAACTAATTGAACAAAGCAATGTGTTTATAACCTCTGGAGGGCAGCTGTTTGTAACCTCACACTTCCCTCATGAAATTCCCACCACAGATTCTTTCTGCAAGGAAAATACAGTGAGATCTCACTGCAAACTGCAGAAATGCTCAAAACAATGAGGAAGGATGTGTGCATCAGTCCCAGACCTGGATGAGAGGAAGCAAAATCCCAGACAGCCCAACAACTCTTAATCAAAATCTTTCCTTTTTTCACCTCCTCAAAGTAGTGTAGCAGTTTAACAGAGATCAGGTGTAGCATGCATACACTGACATATCTACTTGTAATAGGTATTTATAATTTATCTCTCTGTGAATCTGAGATGATTTTGTTTTCTGCCACTCCTGTAATGATTTTCTGACAGTATCTTACCCATTTATAAGACCTGTTTGAGAAACTGTCTTTATTTCTCTTGCAAGACAGGTACTGGTTAACAGTTACTTTCTTTTGCATGCAAGACAGATCCTGGTTGCTTATGATTACTAAAAATTACCTGAAATTCCCTGTTTCCTGCACATTTGTGGCAGCTGGTTGTGCTTTTTACTTTTAAGTTAAGTTTACCTTKGAATTTATTCCAAACATCCACCAGAATAGCCAATGTTGTGGTGTCACAAAACAATGAAGAAGGTGGCTAAGGGAAAGCTTCATACTTTTGTGGCAGAGGATTCAAGGGGAACAAAACAAAGATCTGCAGGTGATGTTCCTGCTGCTCATTTCATGCAGCTTCAAGTGTCAGCATTTGAGATATATTTTGTACAATACCAGACACTGAAACACCTCCTCTCTTGACTGGGTCTCACAGCTCTTTTTGCTGTTTATTTAAGAGCTACTTAGTAAATGTGGGTGTTCTGTTGTTGGGGTTGTTTTGTTTTGGTTTTTTTTTTTCCTTCATTCATTGTTTTGTTTTGGTTTTTTAATTGGCATTGATAATGAAATCACCATTTTGTCCAAAGGGAAGGATTAATTCTCTCAGATGCTTTTGATTTGTGGCWGTTGGTGGAGATCCTGTAACAGCAGATCCAGTGCTGGCATGGACCTYCCTGGTGAGGCTTTCCACAGTGTAAAGGCCATGCAGTCACTAGGAAGGCTTAAGAGCTCCTCATATAAATTACAAGCAATTAGAGAAATGTGACCTTGACACAATGTTGTGAGAACAAAGTATTAGGGCAAATGAGGATCTTCTGGTTGTGCAGAGTCAGGGAATGGTGGATGGTAAAAAAAATGTTATATGTGTTATCACATTTAATTTTTGGGGAGAAGGAAGGCAGCATTTTAGAGCTAGTTAATCACAAATTCATTATTCTGAGTTTTGTGATGTTGTACTGAGGTTCTAGCAGATGTTTTTTTAATACTGGGTCTCTCCTCCTTGGGTACCATGGCTGTCACCTTCTTTCATTCATGTGCTTTCATGAATTCAGYTTCATACAGAAGTGTTTCCTGCTTGTCCAATGTCTCCTGTCTCAGTTCTCTTTTTCCTTTAACCACAGCTGTTGGAGCTGTTTGACAGTGAAGACCCTCGAGAACGAGACTACCTAAAAACAGTCTTGCACAGAATTTATGGCAAGTTCCTGGGTCTTAGAGCATTTATCCGAAAACAGATTAATAATATTTTTCTACGGTAAGTTGTGGAAGAAGGTGCTTTTTCACTTATGAACCCTTCAGGAAACTGATCTATTGCTTATATTTAACTTTGCTTTTTTTAGATTTGTTTATGAAACTGAACACTTCAATGGCGTAGCTGAACTGTTGGAAATTTTAGGAAGGTAAATGAGTCTTTTTTTATTATCCAAGTCAGACTTCCCTTGTGGACATGTCAGGGTAGTGTCAGATTTGGAAAAAGTGTTATGATAATCCCTGGTTCTGAAAACAGCTGTGAGCACATGCTCATCYTTGAGCCCATGTGCAAATCTCTGTCACATCTTTGCCAAGAATATTTAACTACATGCAAGCTRCAGCCAAAGTGTTGCATTGATTTGATGTGTGTGAGTCCATTAAACACTGCACACTTCATCCTTACATGCTGCTGGATTATTTTCYTCTGATCACACTTAGCAGAGTAAATGTTTGAGTGAATCTAATTTTGGTGGGTTAATTACTCAAGACCACCTTGCTTACATGAATTTACAGACCACATAGACAAGGTCTTCTCTGTTTGGCAGCAGTTTTGTGCAGCTGTTTGTGTGATTATTCCTCATGGGAGCTGCATTGCTACCTAGATATGKAGTGCCCTGCTAATACAAAGCAGCACCAAAGTCAGCACCTGTTTACAAGGGCTATTTGTAAACAGGGCTGATTGCTAAATATATTTTAACCTAAAAAGTGCTTGTTCAGACCTCAGTATTGCTCTCTGTGGTGATGACACTAACAAATATTTCTTTTCTAATTTCCAGTATTATCAATGGTTTTGCTTTACCTCTCAAGGCAGAGCATAAACAGTTTCTGGTGAAGGTGCTGATCCCTTTACACACTGTCAGGAGTTTATCACTCTTCCATGCACAGGTAGAAATTATGAAAATATTTTCTGTTCAGTAAGCATTATATGTATGTTTTTTTTAAGGTTGCTTTGTAAATTTAAATACATGCACATACAAAGTGGGGGAAAATTCTAAATGTGGAAAAACTACAATAGATTTTTTTTTCAAAATTCATTCAGTATCTTTTGTATGATAAATATCTAGCTTCTCTCTATTAATTAGATAATTAAAAGCATAACATACATCTGTAATATTTCGGAAATTTAGTAGTTAAGCTCTCTCTCTAGGTTTTCCTCTCTGCTCTGTTCTCATTCTCACAAGTTTGCCTTTCCCAACCTCTCTCCCAAGAGGATGTTTGGGTTTCCTTAGTCTTGTGCTGTCAAGGCTCTTCTTTACCCTGGCAACCTTCTGAATACTAATACCCACATTTTTTAATCTAATATTCTCCCTCACTGATTCCTTAATACTGCATTTATGCTCTCATACATCTTTTTATACCTCCAGCTTACATGATGTAATTTTCCCTCTGATAACTGCTACCTGTTGCCTTTTTCTCTGATTTTCAGATAGTGCAGTATTTCTTATGGTGACAAAGCTCTGCTTTCTAAGTATGTTATTCCAGGTTTTAGCTGTGTCAACTCATCTTGCAAGAATTCTCATGACTTTGCTATATAAAATTAGTAGAAAGACACCTTTTAAGAGAGTGGCAGAAGCTTCAAAATACTGCTTGTATGACTGTATTTAGAATTCCAAGTTATTCTGATTTTTATGTGCTGCTTTGTCACTCTAATTATTCTTGTGAAGTGCCCTCTCTTCTAATCTGAACTTTGAAAGGACTTGCGGAGTGCAAACTGTGCATCTCAGTCCAAAATTGGATGTAGTTTGAGRGAGCTGAATAGCATCTTGCCTTAAGTGTCTCTTTTTGAAAAAGTTGGGGTTTTGTGGTTTCTTTATSGAARYATTCTAATTTTGTTTTTGTAAATTSTTACCTCTTCACAGCTGGCGTATTGCATAGTACAGTTTCTGGAGAAAGACCCCTCACTCACAGAACCAGTAAATATTTCTTTCATTCTTCTTTTATTCACTATGAATAGTTTACCCTGCAGAGAGAAAAGTAAAATATCTAACTTCTTTTTCCTTCTAATTTAGGTCATTAGAGGTTTAATGAAATTCTGGCCAAAAACCTGCAGTCAGAAAGAGGTAAGTGATATGCTAGTATTAAAAAATAATAAAACAAAGAGTTATTTTGGTCTAAAACATAATAAACAGGGAATCTTTAAATAACTTGTGGTTGATAGCACATGCTRTGGTGAATCTTGGTATTATTTCTTGTAGATGATTTTTCAGTACTTTAATTCTACCTTTTTGAACAGTTTTGACTGTGAAAAGCTTGGTAACTGTGGTTTCTGTTCACAAAATAAGTCCTGGCACTTCTGCAGACAATTTTTTAGAAAGGAGAAAATAAACATAGTKTATAAACATAGGATAGTTTGGAAAACTCTGTTAGATTTGGAATTGTTTATTTATGAAGGCAGTATTTCTCCAGTGAGGGTGAAAGATACTTTATGTGGTTTKTACCTACTAAACATGTAAGAGATGCTGTTAAACATGTGCATTTTTGTTTCAGATGCAAATCAGAGTTCCCCTAGTGAGATTTTGTGAAACAGCAGAACTGTTATTTTGAATATTGCTCTCAAAAATGAGGTAAAATTAGGAGAATCTCCTTAGTTAAAGTTTTAGCCTTGGTTGTTCATATCTTTGTATGAAACAAGGTTGTCAGCATGGATGTATATACTGGTGCAATTCTGAAATTCATTCAGAATACTTTAAATGCAGCACTTGAAGAAGAAACTTGTCCTTGTTTTAAGGGAGTGAGTCCAAAAGCTGCCACTGGTAGAACTGATGACATTTTTTGAGAGAGGTTTGAGAGCTATTGAGGTTTCTATTTCTTCCTGAAGCAGTAGAATCTGGAGGTTACCAGCATTCTGCAGAACAAGATGATTTGGAGGTTTTATATTCAATGCCTTCTTTTCTGTCTTTAGGTCATGTTCCTAGGAGAGCTGGAGGAAATCTTGGATGTAATTGAACCATCCCAATTTGTCAAAATCCAGGAACCCTTGTTTAAACAAATTGCTAAGTGTGTCTCTAGCCCTCATTTTCAGGTCAGTGGCAGAGGTTAYTGTTTGTATAAGAATGTGTAGTCTCAGTTTCAAACATAACTGCCCCCAAATGTAAATATTATTTTATGTTATGTTTTTAAATACTTGTCTTCTGTGGAAGAGGATATGTTGGGGTGGAAGGTTAGGTCTGAGCTCTGTGAATATCTTGTTAGAGGTGTTTAGGTTACAGCACAGAACTTGTCCTTCTGAGCCCCTCTCAAATCCTTAACCTGTGTCCAAGCAGTCTTTGAGCCCTTCTCACTGTGGGTGACAGGTGCTGGCCCTACWGACCATGGAGGATGGATTTGCTCCCTGGTTTTGGTGCAGAATTGTGCAGTTCTTGTTTTCTGACTTGCTTCCTTCTCACCATGTAACTRTGTGTCTGCTTAGAGGTGACACAAACCGTAGCTTATTTTAATCACATTGTATAATGGGAGGAAGGGGAATGAATGGGATGTAAATGGATATGTGAAGAGGATAGAGAGTTCATGGCCTGTAGTGTCTCCATATTAAGCCTGGTGATCTGTCCTGGCACAAAGACAGATGTGACTTTCCAGCTCTTCCTTGGACTACATCTTGTTTTAATCATAATTCGGATCAGCTTCCTCCTTCCTAGCTCCTCTCCAGGGTAATTACTGTCCTTGGTACCTTCCCCACACACAAGATTTCTCCTCTCTGATCCAGCCCAGCTACTGGGCCTTTCCCTGTCTCCTTCCTCTGGAATCCCAGCACTGCTGGGCTTTTTCCAGCTGCACTCTWGCTGATTTTGAGGGAAAGGGTGATGGGAAGTCTCTCTCTGCTCTTCCTTCCCCATCTCAACTGAAGCACTGATGCTGTGTGTGCACCCAGTCTTCAGTGAGCAATAACACATTGCTCAGGAAATAGGGAGTGGGTGCTGTGGGATCAGAGCTACAGGATAGCAACTTAATTCCATTAATGCAAGTTATGCTACTGCTTTGAATTTAATTCCAAATCTAATGACTCCTGTGAGCTCATCTTTGGGGAGTTTCTCTGTGATCTGTTTTTCCTTCAGAAAAATCACAAAATTACAGCTATCTGAATCCCTGTTAATATTTTATTTCTTTGACTCACAGGTGGCTGAAAGAGCACTGTATTATTGGAATAATGAATACATCATGAGTTTGATAGAGGAGAACTCAAATGTTATACTTCCCATCATGTTTTCCAGCCTTTACAGGATTTCTAAAGAACACTGGAATCCGTAAGTTTGKGCATTTACACTTTCTTACCATTTGACATCCCACTGATAAACTTAGGGAATGCCTGCTGAGGAATATCTGAATGGGAGAGATGCAGACTCAAAGCTGCTCTGAGCAAGTGCAGCTCTGTTAATGCCAAYATGTATTAGTCTGCACTTGAGCTTGTCTCTGTTTTTAATTAACTGGTATGTGTACAAAAATCACTACCTTGTGGGATAAAAATAGGCCTTCTCACAAGCTGGAAAAAAGAAGAAATTAAATGTTACATTAATATTGAAGGGAAAATGTTGCTCATCAAGTGTTTCTCCTACACAGTTTTTTTATAAATGGGTTGGCTCTTAAGCCTGATTGTAAATTATCTAGAAGAATATAACTTGGCATTAATAAAGCTTTGTGGCTGTGTCATCAACTGATACCTCTGGGAGACTTCTGTTGTWGGCATTTTTTTAAACATCCATGAAACATACAGGCAATATATTCTTAGGTTGTGTTGTTTTTTCTAAATTTATTTAAATACAGCTCTTCTCTAAGACAATAATTGAGCAGTTACTTTCTATTGATAACATGATAATTAGRCAGTTTTATTTTAAACTGAATGACCTGGTAAAAAGTGTTTTCATTAAAAAATCTGTTACAGTTAGATGGCATATATCCTATATTTTAGTTGGAAAGTTTTTTTAAGTCACGATGATTGGTGTTTAGTAAACCCAGTATTTTTAATGAGCTGTGCTGTGTCCAGGTCCCAGTTCTTTGAGACCTCACTGTAAAATGTTTCATCTTTTCAAACATTGGTCTTTTTGTTCTGTACCTAGTCAAACTCTCAAGTTTGTGTGCTTACATGACAAATCTAATGCTGCTGGAAAGCCTCTGTAACTTAACACTTGTCACAAAAGGACACTTTCCATGGCACAGTACTCCAGTACCAGTCTCCAACCTTTTATATTATGCACTGGGATGCTTCTGGCAATGAGACTATTCCAGTATCCCAGTTCACAGAGTTTTCACACTCACAGAAATTTTGTTACACGAACCAGGTAAAGACACATCTAAAATAAAGGAGATATTTAAAGAATTTTTGTATTTATGAGACAATTTTTCACGTAGGCAACAAAAATGMAAGTTTGTTTAAAGAGATGAAAGAGACAGGGCAGTGTGGGAAATGGCACACAGTTTGTGAGCTGGAAGGATTAGCTCCAAAGGTTCCTGGCACTTGTACTGTTGATTCACTGCCTCCTGGCTGAAGAGCTGCTTCTTCAGCAGCCCTGGGTCTGAATATGACAGCCAGAGTAGTGGATCAGGAACTGTGAAAGGGAAAATGAATGTGAACTGTATGAGCACAAGGAAATCACTCCTGAAATACAGCTCTGTATTTTGCATAGATGCACTGAATATTCAGCTTCACAGACGAGTCATAAGGAAATATGAATCACTTTCATTTTGTGTTTGAATTCTATTCCTCCTGCCAGCACCGATGATTTGAATCTCTGAAGTTGCATTCAGAATTGCTCCACAGCATGAGGGAAGAGACTGTAGTTCCATGTAATAGCTTTCTGTTGTTGCCTTTCACCCCAGAGTTTTGGCCTGCTCCGTTTCAGTAGTCAGCAGGGACATGAAAGCCGATTCTCACCTTTAAGTATGATAATGAGAAGTAGTTTCAGTGAAATCGAAGGATTTACATAACCATACTCGCAGGAACAGAATTGGTCACAGAAAGGCYGGGAAGAGAAGACACTCTTTATTTCACGTTTGATTTCACCTGAARCTAATGGATTGCTTTCTTTCTTCTTTTCCCATCTTTCACAGGGCTATTGTGGCTTTAGTCTACAATGTGTTGAAGGCATTTATGGAAATGAACAGCACCATGTTTGACGAGCTGACAGCCACTTACAAGTCAGATCGTCAGCGGTAACTTTTTAAAGCTTTTTTTTATTGTCAGCTGTGCACAAGGCCTGCAGTTTAGTTCTCCCCTTACACTCAGGTGCAATTGCATCATCTCAGATATAATAGACACTGCACCACTTYTGTCCTTGCCTGCTCATTGGGCTTCTCGTGGCAGGATGTGAGATGGAGTGTGCAGGTTGTTCTGTAGCCTTTATTAAAAGCAGTATCCACTGCATGGCTTGGGAATCCACATTCCTCATGCAATTCCTTTTGGACTCTGCATTCCAAAACACTWAAGTGTACCAAGCTCTTCAATAATGAAAGGAAAACAAGGGTTTAAAAGTAACACTTTGCTTAAAGACTTTTACACAAACAAAAGTTACACTGAGATTTGGAAACCCCAAAGATTTGATTTTCCAAACTGCTGTTTGTAGGCTGGATGTGGTCTTAAAGCAAAGAGACATCTCTCAGCCTTTTTATTTCTTATTCACAAGTCTTGCTGTATTTGAGTCTTTCAGCAWGTAGGRTCCATTCARTGCACCACTYAYAGAGGCATTAGTTCAACTCCAGTGGCAGCTTTTCTCCTCTTTTMCATAATCTTTATTTCTCCATCACARTGCAGCATCTATTCTCTAAAGTTTCACCTTATGCAAAGGTTAGGTGAAAAAAATGAGGAAATTTCAGGAACTTTGAACAGTTTGCCACTTCATTTCAGTCATACCTTGGCTGTGACTCAGGGTTCCCCCAAGCAATGCAAGGGGCTCTGCATGTCAGCAGGGGTTTTTAGGGCAGTCCAACCTTGAAAGTCTCTTGGCTGTTGAAATTTTTTGACTTATGTGACTGGAGTTACACTGACCTTTCATTCTACTTCGTTTTATAGCCCAAAAAAATCTGCACATAACAGTTTAGTTCATTAATATGGTATTTTACTTYTAGAGACTTGTTTAGAGATACATTTAAACTAAGAAGCCAGATATTCTCAATATGTATTGGTAAATAAGTGCCAATTTCCTAGTGCAGTTGAGACAAAACTGTGTGCTTTCTTAGCAAAAAAGGCAAAGAATTTTAGGAGTGATCATCTTATCCAGTTGTTCATGGAGGCAACTTGTGTTTCACTTTGTGTTTCACTTTGCCTCTTAAGATGAGAAATTCTGTTCTGAGCATGACCAGACACTGAGTGCTGTGTCCCATGTCTGGGTAATGGGGGAGGTTGAACTGCACAAAGAATTTCTTTTGCACCTGCTGACATTGTATTTCTTACCAAGGCTGGTGCTAACCATTTCACCATTTTTATTTGCTTCTTATAATTTTAAAATCTGAATGTATAAACCAGGGTTTTTACCTTAATGCTTTCAGAAAATCTTTGGCATCTTAATAAAACCACATTTGAAAAGGGTAGCTTTGATACCACTTAAAGCTTGAGGAGAAATATGTTCAATATTAGTGGCTGGGATAGGTCAAATAGGTAAGTTGGATGAGGTGATGATCCTCTAACAGGCCTTTAGGTAAGCAGCCATGTATTTCCTAAAGGTTAGAAGATAAATATTGGTAAGTAGCCTGAAAATGTAAGGCTATTTGACTTATTATTGTATTTAATTTTAAATACTTTCCAGTAACAATAGGCTCTTTTTTGTTGTTGTTTTGTTTTCCTTTTACTGTTCTTCGGGATTTATCTGAAAGTTGTTTGCACTTTTTTATATGTTTAAAATCCTCTTGGGAAATCAAAATTCCAAACAAATGAGCCAGATGTTGGTATGTTGACTGACTCAAAGTGTGTAGGAATGTTTCTAATCCCTTGAAACACTTCTCAAGACTTCTGTAATGTGACTGGCAGAGAATCTGTGAATCTGTCATTGTTAGATTTCCATTTCATCTAAACCTACAAGGTGATGTCATAGAACTTGAAAGCATTTTGTGCCTTGCAGTCTCGAGGAGATTTATTCACAGTAAGCTGTGGCAGAGACAGGAAATTTAGAAAGCAAACAATGCAGGTAAAGTAAATGTTAGGTTTGCAGTTTAATTTTCTCAAATCAGCCACTGAAGTCTGTTGTTAAAGCAAATGCTACAGAGATCTTGCAGGAATTTGGTGTGGAAAAAGAGTAACTCACTGAACAAAAGGCACATCTTGTAGGTTGAGCTTTGCCTTGGTTGGTGACTAAGCTATAGGGAAGCCAGCAGTCAATGTAAGTAAAAACAGTGATTCTAAAAGAATCAGGGAAYGCTTTCTAGAAAGCCACTGTGATTTATGAGATTATTTATGTATTGAATAAATAAACATAAAAATAATTAAATAACTTAGTGCATAATGGAAATTTTAATAATCTTGATAGATTAGTTCTGTAATAAAATTCCATTGCATTTTTTAATTCCTCAYTGCAGAATCTGTGAACACTGCCACTTTGCTCTGCTTATGTTTTCATACTGCTTTGTTTAGTTATATTTATGTAGGTAACAAAGAAAAAAAAGAAAATAATAATAAAAAAATGTTAGGAAAATTGCAGTTCTGTTCAAGAAAGTTAGTGCAGCCAATAATGTCAACTATATGATTTTTAACATAAATATTATAGAGTCTTCTCTCCTGCTAACTCTTTGTTTTATTTCATCTGTCAGTGAGAAGAAGAAAGAGAAGGAGCGTGAAGAACTGTGGAAAAAACTGGAGGATTTGGAATTAAAGAGAGGTCTTAGACGTGATGGAATAATTCCAACTTAACAAAAAAACAAAACAGCATTATTAACCTGTGGAGTCACACATTTATGTAGTAGAAGATGGAGCAACAGTTTTCTGTATTGTGCAACTTTACAGTAGATTTCACATTTGTTTCATTATTACAACAGCACTGTATATACCTGTCTCTAAGTAAAGGAAAAAAATAAGGACTTTAATCCAAAGTTTGGACAACAGATGGACTTCTCAGAACTTTGCAAACATAGTCATTGTTTTAACCCTTCTTTAAAACCAGTCTTCAAAGATCTGTTGATGAAAATTGCAATGTCAGATTCCATTGTCAGGACCTGTTCCTTATTTATCGTTAGCAGAGAGTATAATACAACTTTCAAATGTGAACAATCTTAAAATTTAGCTTGTCTTTCTGCTAAACTGTTACGTGTATTTATAGTAAAAGAGAAAAAAAGACTGTCATTTCCTTATGAGTTTGTGTAACATCCTCCTTCTCTGGATAACTTTACTGTAATTTGACTTTCTTTTCCTTTTGCACATCTTCATAAGTTGAATGTCCATTCAGATCAGGACCACGAAAAACATTGGTCCTGAATAAAAGTTTTGTTTACTGGTGTGAGCATTTTTTTAGTACCAGGCTGTCTCTGGTGCTTCCTTAATTTGAACATTAGGAATTAAAAAACATGTAGGTGATAAACATAGTAGGAAAGGGAGCTTTGGATTCGTGCACCTATTTATTGCAAATCCAAATTTGTGTCCACAATCCTTGGGGGAAAAAAAAAAAAAAAGGGCAGTGGTAACACCCTGGACTTGAATACCTAACCAGTATTAGGGATACAGCATTGGACTCATGTACCAGGGTTGGTTTAGAAACACTAATTGCTGAATTATGACAGTATGTTCTTATTGGACCATTTGGAAAGAATAAAGACACATGCTAAASAACACAAGTGTGAAATTGATCTCCATTGGTCATGGTTCTAATTGGAAATTTGAGAKRGCAGTTTGGACAGTTTGGAGTTGTTGCCTTACTTTTTAATATGTATTTATAAAGTGTTCCAGCAAAAGAGGATGTAGCCTCTAAGAAACATACTCTAGTGTTTTTGTGGTTCTAGTACTATTACTCATCACAGTACCAGCCCTRTGGTCTTAGCTGGAAAGGATTCTGGATAATACACTTCTGCATTCTCATCTGGATGCTCATTCCTAACTACTGTATTTGTTACCAAAAGTGGTTCTACAAATGCTACTGAAAAAAAAAAATTCTGGAAATCCTAATGTTCTGAGTATTAATAATAAAGTTTAAAATGCTTTTATATCAAAGGTGCATTGTGACCAAATTGTTTAAAACAAAAGAGGAAAAAAAAATACAAAAACAAAGAAGAGGGCTGTATTATAAGTATACATTATTGGCTATCTGCTTTGTATTTGAAAGTGGAATCTTACATCTTTGGTAGGTAAAATGCTGATAAGACTTATGTACAGTATATATTTAGCTAATGCAGTTGCATTATTCTATACCAGAAGGTATGTGTTTCAGGATTTTTCTCCAGGATGCTTTTGAACTGTTATAGACATATGACAACAGTGAATTGATAATCCTAAACCATCAATCCAGCAGTATTTACAGTATAAAAATGAATTGGTGTTCATGAGTCTTTGTGATAGTTGCAAACATGAATTTATGACCTGTTGCCATTGATAGAAATACAGTATAAATACAAGCTTGTATATTTTTCTTCCTACCATTTAAATATACAGTAGAATTTGAAGTTTTCTTCTTTTCAGGCATGGAAAAAAGGTAAAAAAGAATTCCCTCCTAGACTACTGACTGTTTCAGGATTATCAGGTCACAGTTTGTACTCCTGGGTCTGCACACACAAATGTTGTAAACTCAAGGTTTTGTAAGAACTTGGCACTGTTAATTCTGGAAAAAAAAAAAAAAAAAGTGGAACTAGTCATATGCAACACCAAACACAACATGATTTTATGGGATTATGATGAGCTTCTTTTAAGAACGTTGACTGGGACGCAATGTAAATTAGGCAGTTACTGTCATAGTTGAAACATTTTATTTTAAAGTGCTGAAGCAAAGGTGCAAGCTGAAATACTGAAGATTAAATAAATTTATAACAAATGATGTCCCTTAGCCCATTGATTTTGACAGTCTTTTATTTCTGTTACCAAAACAAAAAAACAATCACTTGCTAGTGTGATTCCTGTGTGAAATGATCATTTCACAGTACAAGAGGGTGGACTCAAACTCATGCTCAAAGACTATGTTCCATTGTGAAAAACTGAGAAAGAACGGAGGAATAAAACTTCATGTTTTTCACCTGGTGGAGTCAAACACAACAATGTGAAATTAGAAAAAGCACCTTGTCCTGTACTTAGAGTTTAGGTGAGTGTTGTTTGTTCATAACAGTTTTTTGGTTTTGCCATGTCATTCTGCTGTTGATCATACAAAGCTGACGAGGACCTGGCGGGTTGCAATATTCCGTGGCCTCTGAGTGTCTGATGTTTATAAAGGATTTATCACTTCTGAGAAGGCATGTCCCTTGAAGGAGATGATGTGCTGTTGTTCTGAAGTCTCTTGACTCTAAAGGCTGGGTGATGCACCTGAAGAAGCTCCTGCTGCCAAGGACCCCGCCGGTGCCGTGGTCCCAGCGCGATGTCCGGCCCCGCAGGGCTCCCACTGCTCCCGCTGGAGCTGCAGGAGGAGGAAGAGGAAGGCAGCCCGTGGGCCTGAGTGTGATCAGTGCGTCATAAATTACTTTTGTTTGCTTCTTGAGTTTCACAAGCCACCTTTCTTTGTGTCAGTGTTGTTCTTGACTGCTCGTCCGGCAGGCGTTGGGGGGTCCCGCGTGCCCTGGGCCACATTGGTCTCAGGGGGAAGGGTTTGGAGCAGTGTCTGCTCAAAGGGAAGAGCTGCGAGGGCATTGGGTCATGGGGATGTAACAACTGTACAAGTAAAGTTCCTCTCATGCACTCTGAATTGACCACACGTTGCTTTCTTCATCTTGCACGTCTCCCTTACTGTTTTCCTTYCGTTGCTTTCGAGTGGTTTTTTTTGTCTCTCTTCCAGAGGTTGGAATGCTTTAAATAAAAGTGTTCTAAAGCCATTGGAGCGTTYGCTAGCAGAGTTACAGTAAATTTAATCTTGGTTTTGTTAGCATAAGTAAAAGGGTTTAATTTATTTTTTTATCTGTTCTCATATATGGAAAAATCGAGGGTGTCGGAGCCAGGAATTGCTTGAGTAAGAAGTGCAGCAGCTGTACTCACATWATACGTGCCTAAGTACAGCCCTAGGCTCTCTCACTTGATGGAAAAGAAAATATATTAGGAGCTCTAAAAAGCTCTTTATTGTTTTGTGAGGAGTGGGRAAGATTAGATTCTCCTCCCTCCAAGTAAAACTGACATAACGTACTTTTAGTTCTGTCTTTGAAAACAAAGATTTCTCTTAATTGTGTGACACCACTATCCCAAAGCAGTTGCCCTCAAAGAAGACAAAGGTGATGATGCTCAARGCTGAAGAATGTTTTTATTTACCTGTAGCTTTTTTCATTTGGCTCATGTGCTTCCCTTAGCAGCTCTGGAGTGAGCCATGAATTAGTTTTCCCTAGCTGATCAGTGCAGCAGATTTTATGTAGCCCAGTTTTCCAATTTGAACTCTAYGAAACAGCATCTTGAAACAGAATGGAACTACTTTTGGATTGAAAACTTTTATCCAAGTGTTGCTTCCCATCCACAGAAGCSTTGTGCTTTTTATCACGACCTCTCTGAGTTTTTTGTTACTTGGATCACCTGCTGTAAATATGTTGTATTCATAACCTCAYGGAGCCATGAGGAGTTTTCAAATATAAATAGTACCCATACATTTCTTGYTGTTGTCCTATTTTTGATTGTAGTATAGCAAATGACCTGTCATGCTTTTTTGTTTCAAGGTTAGCATTTAGATTCATAGATCTTAATATTTTAGCATTTCATTGTTTAAGCAGGAGAGGGCAGCAAAAGTTCATTTTTCCCCATAGGAATGCTCTGGTCCCATTACTGTTTTTAAACTTAGGTGCATCTAACTATCTGTGGGTAGGGGCGAAAAACGAAACTTTTTTTATATATATTAAAAGGTGCATATGAAAATATATAGACTGGTCCAACCAGACTGTGAAAATGTCTTCTACTCTACATCCAAGTAATAATAAAAATATCTTCCACCTCTGGATAAAGTACAAGCAGGTCTTAAACTCTTGGATTCTAATGTCATTCTTTGGAAACAGTTTACTTTCTTAAAAATGGTATCAAAGAAACTCAAAACTCAATGGTGCTCCCAGCTATAAATGTGTTATCTTCCTCTTTTGCACATGCTCGAGAGGCTCTGTACCGTGGGTGCATCTAAATAAAGAAGCAATGAAGTGTTTTCCAGGTGCTTGGCTTTTTTTTTTCACCTCCTTCCCACGTAAACTTCATGAGCCTTTTCAACAGTGAACTTGCAGCAGTCAGGTGCCCATCTGCATGTAGCCAATGTGAGGGCTTTTGTCTGGAGAAAAAAAAACCCAAAAATAAAGCAATGAGGTGGTAATTTAAGTTTCATCCAGAATTACTGTAGTAAACACTCAGTTTTCATTTAGTTAATTTTTTTCAGAGGTCCTGTGATGATGGTGAGAATCCTTGTACCTCACACACCCCCCTGTGAGGGAGTCAGGAGCAGTGGATGCAGGAAGAGGCATTAAAGCCACTCAGTGCTCTTAGGGAACCCTCTGAACCTTACACTCAGCAGCTGGTGAGGGAATTTGTTCCTTTATGGCAGCATTGCAGTGTTTCAGTCCTTGTGCTGTTGTGCCTTGCAGTTTGGGGGTGAAGGGAAAGGCTGGAGATGGTCAGGTACGTGGGGRAAACTCTGGAGAGAGCCAAACACAGAGCCTGGAAAGGGGCACTGCAGGTGAACAGCTTGAGCAGCAGTGGAGGAGAGCTGGTTGCTTCAAAAAAATGAGAATATATTTATTAAACAYTGATTTTTAAATACTACATTTTTTACATTATTTATTCCAATCGTTTAATCCTTAATTCTTCCCTTTTTTCCCCAACTTTAATTGGTTGGATYTTGCCTGTCTTTGTCAGAAGAGCTCATTATCACAAATCTCTTTAAATACTTGTAAGACAATGTTCAGAGCACCTACCAACTTCAAGTCTCTCTAMTTTCTTATTCCAAGGCAAGTATTTTCTAAAGAAGTTTAAAAAAATAGAACATGTAGTAAGTTAGCCTCCAGGGTAGGATTTGTCTTCTTAACTTGCAAGTTAGAAATCAACCTTTACAGGACTGGAATTAAAAACTTAAATGAGTTTCCTACTTTCAGTTATGAYAATTGCTTTGCTGATTTTTCATCTTGGTCTTTCCTTCTCAGGGATGTTTTGGTTTCTCATACAGCAGCAGAATGTTTGGTTTATGTCACGTTAAGTTTGGACCTCAGATCACGGGTGTGTAGCCTCCAAAAGCAGTTGTGTGTGCAGGTAAAGGCTGTTCCCAAGGCTGCATCAATCAGTGCCTAAGTGCACCTTGAAGGAATAGCTTGGGAGTTAAACTGGACACTGATACAAGGGCTCAAATTCTGATCTGTGGTTTTAAAGATTAAACACTGGAGCTGAAGCTGAAGCAAATACCTTGAATTTGTTAATAAACACCTTGAAAGCAAGTGTGCTAACCCACAGTGACCACAAGCTCTTCTGGGAGTTTCCATGACAGGAGAAATGGTCATACAAAAACTTTTATCTTGTGCTATTTTTGTTTGGTTGGTTTTGTTTCCCTCCTGTCCATCTTGTCTATTCAGTATTATCCCCCCTGGAAGTCACTGAAGGTGTGAGAAGTGGGGTCACTTGGGAAGGATGGAAAGCTTGAGATGCTTTTAAGAAATGTCTGGTTTTTATACAGTGGTTCAGACTTTGATACACACTTGAAAGTGTCTAGGAACTTTGCATTATCCTTGGATGCAGTAAGGGCTTCCAAAAAGAGAATGATCCACCTGAATCTTGTCARAACTCTTACTTTGCAAGCTTTTCCTTGTGTAAGAAGCCTCTGCACTTCCCTGACAGAGGAAGCAGTGGCCCTGCAGTGAGGATCCTGGAGCCCCAGCCACAGCAGGAGCACAGAATGGCTCTGACAGCCAGGAAGGAAAGCCCTGGTGTTTGCACAAGGATTTGTGCAGCCCTCCAGCAGTAAAGGCWGAGGTAACTGCAAACCTTTTGTGAACTGAGCAGCCTCAGGTCAGGTTTGAATCTTCAGCACTTGTGGTTGTGCTGTGTGAGCAAACTGGACAAATGATCCAGCTCAGTTTTAGGTTTCAATATTAATTCTGCAAAGTGTACTGAGCTTCTGCTCATCTSTCATCCTAAAGGCTATGCAGCAACTCCCCTGCTTTTTTGGATGTTTGGCCATGTATATGATGTACACGAGTGGAAAATTGCTGTATATTTATTAAACTGTCTCCAACCAACATGGGCATCTGCATTACAAAATCTTCCATTTCAGGTAACTTGGAGGCACCAGACTCGAGTCTGCAGGTGCCAGATCTTGGAGTAAACTGCACTTTGGCAAAGRACACTCTTGATTCCTGGAGGAGGGAAATGTGGAATTCAGACAGTGGTAATTAGTTTGTTAGTCCACAGACTATTTCACAAGCACAAGGGGATATTATTGCTGTTTGCTCTCCGTGACAYTCAGCAGACAATAATTGTCACGGTYGGTGGTTTTGCACATTTCAAACATCAATTCTGGCCAGACAAAAATGACTCAGGAATATGAAGAAAAGAATATTTTCCACTGCAGTGTGGTGCCCCCAGACCCTGTTTCTCCTGTGCTGCACCAGGTTCTGCAAACACGAGTGTAAGGACTTGTAATGGGCTGAATTCAAGCAAAATGTTCTGTTCTAGTTGAGACTGTCCTAAGGGGAACATGACCAGGGGGCATTTCAGCCTTTTCCAAGCAAATGCCCTTCCATGTGGTCAGCTAAAGAAATGGGATTTTTTTCGAGGTCCTTGTACCAGATCAGATTGTTCCAAGCCCCATCCAGTCTGGCTTGGACACTCCCAGGGATGGGGCACCACAACTTCTCTGGGCAGCCTGTGCCAGAGCCTCACCACCCTCACAATAAAGAATTTCTTCCTRATRCAATGGCTAACCCTGCCCTCCATCAGTTTGAAGCCATTCCCMCTTGTCCTCTCACTAYACCCCGTTGTGAAAAAGTCCTCTGATCAATACCTGCAAAGATCCAAAGCTCACAAGTTGCACAAACCTTTTGGATTCTTCTGCTAATGCAGCTCAGACAGGCCAAGCATGTGCAAGAGTTCYTGCTTGCCTGTGGTTTTTTGTCTAAATTTGGGAGAGCAGAGGTGGCCGCTTGTCCCAGGGAATTTTAGTCCCTCAACTTTCAACTTTTTCAGCTTCTTTTTTTTTTCCCCCTGAACTTTTCATCTGCTTTTCTTGCACTGGGTGTGTGTTAGTGACTTTCTCTGCAGTTCAAATACACTCCAGTGACAAAGATCCCCCTGGTTTTACATGGAGTGCTTCAGACTGGATCAAACCAAGAAAGGGCCCTGGCATTGAGGTGCAGGAGAAGACTTCCAGCAGGAATCAGGTGTGCCCAGAATGTACCCAGGATTTCAGTTGCTTGGAAAAGAGATTAACTAAATTAGACTGTAAAACCACACACAGACACAGACACACAATTTTACCTCTCCCCTTCAATAATATTTTTGATAATTTATATTGCTGCTGAATCTGCCATCAAACTGCTTCTCACTTCCTAATTTACCAACCCCCCCTAAAATCATTCACAATGATATGTATGCTGTATATAATTTCATAGGACAATACCTAATCT
Organism: Alauda arvensis; assembly: GCA_902810485.1. Lineage (NCBI taxonomy): Eukaryota > Metazoa > Chordata > Aves > Passeriformes > Alaudidae > Alauda > Alauda arvensis. Next base: position 363,427 of record CADDXX010000153.1, read on the forward strand.
ATTACAAGGACTTGAACTCTAATAATTRAATTTATAAGCTTGAATTAATTGTCTAGGAAAACAGAATCTATAAATAAGCCATTTAATGTCATAGTGGCTTTTAAAAAAAATTCTTGGGTGTCAATTAGTTACTGATGTAGAATATCCTGTTTTGATTGCATCATCAGTGCAGCAGGGAGTGTGGGCATAGAATCCAGATTTTGCAGCAATAAATAATACTTGATTTCTAATGCTTAAGTTGTTGCTTCAACATAAACYTGATTTCATGGGGTTGCTGTTGGGCCAACCTTCATTCATTGTGGCAGSGTAGTTCAAGGCAGAAATGGATTCAGTTTTATATCCCAGAGCTTTATTGACCAGAAACAGAAAAATCAGATGAAAGRAAAGCATTTCCATCACAACATTCTTTTTCAGTAGTCAGGGTGGGCAAAATGCAGGTAAGGCTTGGGAGCAGTGATTTCAGGTTTGCTATGGAAATGCTGGTAGTCAGTGAAACTTCTGTGACCTTACTTCCACACTGGCTTGTCTGCTTCTGTGCTGCCTGACTTGGCAGCAGATGAACTCCCTGAAACACATCTTTAARATGKATWTTCCTTTACTGTAACCTTGAATTGTTTTCCATGTGTCCACATTCTCTCATTCACATCCATTATCCCCATCAGGCCCTTCATGCTAATACATTTTCCAAGTGGTGTCTCTCCTTCTGGAAGTGTCTCTCTCCAGACCTGGGGCTCTTATCTCTTTGCCCTCAAAATGAGGACTGAGAAGGTGAGAGGAGGAGGAGGAGGAGGAGAGAAGGGTTTCTGGCATCCCWGTGCCAGTGGGGTGGGAGTGTGAGCAATGCAGGGAGGACAGCCCAGCTCCCTACCTGGTTCCTCCTTTCCCTGAGAGGGCTGTGGGGATAACCCTTACCCACTCTCCACTGGATCCCCAGTCCTTAGGTGTTCCATCCCTGAGTTCTTCACTTCCCTGAGTTTCTCACTTCCCAAAAAATCCAATGCCTGCAGGGGAGGATATGCAGAAAAAAGGTTCRTGTTAGTCTGGAATAGAGTTTGTCCCTCTGCAGAAGGGGATTTTGTTTAAATCTCAAAGATAAATCAGATGGTTTTCTATCCAGGGCTAAGGTTTGGGTTTTTTTTTAAAGAAGACTGTATTATTTTTACCATGACTGCACTAATACAAGCTTGAATGATGGAGCTCTTGCCTTTTCCAAGTACAGAAACACGATGAGACGGATTAAGTACAGCTCTTCTGTAAACTGCAGGACTTAATTCTCTTCCTGCCAGAGTCAATGATGGAAGTCCTGTAGCTGTCACCAAAAGTAAAATAAAGACCTGTGAGGAGATTGAACAAATCTGCCGTGTCTATGTGGGAAAGTGGTCAGSACTAAGAGGGGTGACGTGCACTCATTTCCTCTTCCTGCAGTAAATTGATCCTGTTCATATCATCCACTATTGTGTGTACATTGTCTGYGTGACCTCCAGAAAGCTTTTATGGATATGAGCTTCAGAGGGAATGTGTGATCCCAGTCTGCTTCCTGCCTATTTTACCATGACACCCATCAGCTCCAGAGAAAAACTGGATAAATCCCTGCTGCCTTATTTGTGATGTGTACCTGAGCATTCAGGTAAACACTTCAGCACAGGCAGTGAACCCCAGCCCTGGGATGTWAAGTGAGACAGTTTTTCTGAGGCTGTCTAGACACAATGTCTGCCTACAAAAGAATCTGGTTATGAACAGGGCAGCATTGTTCAAAAGATGTTATTCTGCTACTGGGGAAATGGAACAGATTGTTTTTTTCTTCTTTTAGGAGCAGGGAACTGCCCTTTCCTGGTGCAGTTGTCACTTCATGGCCAGTGTTACTAAAACTTTCCTCCTCTGAGACTCTCCATTATTATTCATTATGTAAAACATGCTGTCTTGTGAAAAAAAAACCTGCTCACCTATTCTTTTACATTAGGAAAAAAAAAAAAAAAAAAGGAAAGCAAACAGTGTAACTTCACTTGCTTTGTTTAGAGAATATCAAATGCATCCAGGAGAGGAAATGCAGGACTGCAGTAAATGTCACTGTGATGCTGAGAAGCAAGGTGTGYACCATCTGTTTTGGCACCCTGTAATGGAAGTGGACCAGAACTTTGTGGGCTGTGGAAAAAGGGAGCTTGCATGGAGTGTGCTGCTGTGCCCCAGACCTGAGAGGAGAGGGGACACTGGGGGAAAATGTGGGTTTGGAATGAAGTTTCAAAGCTGGAGGTGCTACAGTGAGGTGAAAAAACCAGTCAAAATCTGTTCAAAYGTTTATCTGCCTTGAAAGATGAACAGATGTTTAAGAAATTAAGGAGACAAGGCATTTTTGAAGATGTCACATGTGTCTTATGTCCAAGAAAACACTTCACTCCTATTGCCCAGAGCATCAGGATAGGGTTGTCCCAGCCACGTCAGACAAAAGCTCAGTCTGGATCTCTTGCTCTGACTGCCTGGGTGTACTGGTTTGAAAGCAAAACCAGTGAGAGACTAAGTCAGAAATACAATTTAATAGGAAAACTATAAAATAAATATAATAGTAAAAGGAACAAACAAAAAGACCCTTGGCAGAGTCAGAACACAATCTGACACCCTGTTCATTAGGGTAGTCGTAGCAGTCCAAATGAAGCAGTCTTGTTGAAGCAGTGATCCTGTAGAAAGATCTGGCAGCTCCTGTCCTCTGGGAATCCAGTCAGTGCCTGTGCTGTCCCAAACTCCAGATTATATCCAGGTGGGAATGCTTGGCTCCTCCCCMCTGGGCAGAGCATCTCACAATGGGCTGATGTCATTCTATGAGTCACACAGTGGGTCCTTGATTGCCCATTAAGCAGAGATGGCTCCCGAGGGGAGTTACCTGTGAGTCATTGGCCAGGGCATTGATGGGCCATGAACAGCAGAGAGTCCTGAGGGAGGGGGCAGGGAAAACACTGCCCCACCTGGCTCCAACAACCCATGGAGATGGTGATAGAATACTTTGGGCACATCTTACATTACAACCTAGGACACTGGCGGTGCTGGTCAGCAGTGGCTGAACATGAGCCAGGTGTGCCCAGGTGGCCAAAAAGGCCACTGGCCCTTGGCCTGTGGCAGCAGGATCAGGGCAGGGATTGTCCCCCTGTGCTGGACACTGGTGAGGCCTCACCTCAGATCCTGGGGTCAGTTTTGAGCCCCTCACTACAAGAAGGACCTTGAGGGGTTGGAACAGGTCCAGAGAAGAACAACAGAGCTGGAGAAAGGTCTGGAGCACAAGTCCTATGAGGAGCAGCTGAGGGAGCTGGGGGGGCTCAGCCTGGAGGAAAGGAGGCTCAGGGGAGACCTTCTCACTCTGCACAGATCCCTGAAGGGAGGCTGCAGCCACGTGGGGTTAGGCTCTATTGCCATGTTATGAGGAACAGGACAAGAGAAACCACCTCAAGTTGTGCCAGAGGACATTTAGATTGGGCATTAGGAAAAATTTCTTCGCCAAAAGGGTGGTCAACCCCTGGCAGAGGCTGCTTGGGGAAATTAAATCACCATTCCTGGAGGTATTTGAAAGATTTGCAGATGTGGCATTTGGGGACATGGTTTAGTGGTGGGCTTGGCAGTGCTGGAGTAACAGCTGGACTCAATGATCTTAAAAGTATTTTCCAGCCTTAATGATTTACCTGTCCTTGAGACCATTTTAGGCTGACCTATGTGTGGGGTTTAGAGAGGACATCCTTTTCCTTCAGAGCTGAGCAGAGGGTAACAGAMGGAGTGAGTGGGGAGCTGTCTTCASTGCCTCCAGTAATTTCCKATTTGCATGTGCCAAACAGGTTTGGCAGAGGAGAGATTCTGAATAACACCATGTCTGGATGGAACGCCCCGAGCCTTTTTAAAAAACGTATGAAAATCCAGTGTCCAATGGCTTTGGTGACAAAAAACCCCTTGACAATGATGACAAGAACACCACACTTAAAGCAGGGTTCCTTGGACCATGGTTTGAAGTTCCCACTTTGCTGTGACATGAAGGATCCTTTTTATTCCAGAGTTCCCCTTGGGTCAGGCAAAATCTGTGTTGCTCAGCCTGCAGCCACTGTCTGTTYCTTATGTATTAATTAGAAGGTTTGGAAAACCTTTGTCCTGTGCAGGCACTCAAACGACCTAAATGTGGTAAGAGAGCAGATTAGCCAATTTTAATCTGTCTGTCARCACTCAGGCTCCTTGGGTTAAAAGAAATAAGGAGATTTCTCAGTTGAAAAAGGCTGTGCAGCTGTGATGTCCAGGAGTTGTCACTGGTACCAGGCTCTTTAGAGACACATTATGGTGCTCTTCACACTGTGCAGGGAATGCCACCCAAAGCAGGAAGATCAGTAAATGTTGGGCTGTGGCTCTGGGGTTTGTTCTGTGTCTTCTTGGCATCCTGTGGCCCCTCTCTGTGAGCAGGGTTGTCTAAAGAAAGACCAGACCAGCAGTTTTCCCCTTTCAGTGTCAGTGGAGATTTGGCCATTGCTAAATGGTAAATTTAACCTACAGTGCTTGTTGCTCTTGGGTGATGCTTCATGAAGTGTTCAGAAACTGGAGCCTGCAGGACAGCTGATCCCTGATGCTAATTAAAGAGGCAAACCTGAAATTTAATTTTCCAGCCTTATGTTTCGAGTCAGACCCAGCATTTTATTATCTTCCCAGCTTAATCTGTGAGTCATTTGTAATGYATTTTCCTTATAAAGCAACATCTGYATGTTGTATTCTTTACATGTCCAAGGAGTTCAGAGTCTTTCAGTACTTGGAGTGGAGTGGGAATCCCTGGGGTACAGTTTGGCACACACCTCTCTCTGCAAACATACCTTGYAGTCATTTCACTGCTGGGTTAAAACTGCAGTGGATGATGGAGGATTTAAGCAGCTGGGTTTCAACATCTATTTGCCACATGCCAGCTGCAAGCAAAGCAAGAAATTGCTGTACTCAGCTGTGATTTACATATTTGACCTYTGAACTTCAGAGGATATAGCTGACATTTTTAATGTCAAATACTGCATGAAGCTCTGTGAAACACGAAACTTGTCTTGTTAGACTGTCTGATCTTTATAAATTAATGTCTGGTTTCAAAGTGGCTTTAAATGACAAAACTATTTTTTGTAAATCAGGATTTATCTGTCTGATYTAATTAAAGTAGACATAGCTTACAAAGACTACAGAATAAAAAGCATGCTTGAAGCAAGGCAGAGGTGTGTGGCATTAGCACCATAAAACTGAATCTGTGGTACTCTCTTCAGTTAATCTCCATTGATTAATCCATATGCAGGAGAGTGCAGGCTCTGACCTGAACTCTCAGCTCAGGTGAAATCGTTACTACTGTGATCTCAGAATTTGTAAATAAGCTGTAAAYTATGAGTGATGTTAATTAGGAGGAAATTCTTCCCTGAGAGGRTGGTGAGACAAGTCCCAGTGTGATGTGCCCGTGGCAGTGATGCTCAGAGGTGAAAGATGGATCTTTGTTATCTCTCACYCTTCTTATCTTCCTCCCCTGGTGTTCCTTCAGTTGCTGATAAGTTGGAGACTCAAGACAGACAACAGAAACCTGGGCAGCCTCTGGTGCCTCAGCTGTCTCTGTAGGGTGGTGGGGTTTGTTTCTCACTGCTGGAACCTATTTTTCTTCCTGGCCTCTGTGAGCCCTGCAGATCCCATGACATGGGATGGATCTGCCCCCACAAGGAGCTTGTTAAAATCAGTGGGAACAGGGTGAAGAACCYAAACTGGAAATAGTCTGGGGACTCAGAGTGTTGACTGAGATCCACATTTCCCCAGGGGGGAAAARGAGTTCAGGCTGGAAAATTTGGTTCTGTCTGCCTCTGACACTTCTTGCCTGTTACTGTCTGGGTCTGTGCTGAGGTTTGATTTGGCCAAGGGCCTCTCTGGGGTTTGGGACTCTCATCATGTTTGTTTTCCTGGCTGGATTCTGATTAGTTCAAGAGTTCTATGGGTTTATTCTGACAGCATTCACAGGAAGAGACAGTAGCTTTGTTTCAGGAGACTTCATTTCCAGCTTTGTCTGATTTGCAAACTTCACTCATCACGGAGGCAATGTTAGAAATGGAGCATTAGCACTGGGGGTGATGTGAGCCAGACAAGGTGTCTGTTTTCCAGTGCACTGGCCATGAACAGCAGGGAAATTGTTGAATTAAGGTAATGTGTCTTTGAACTTCTGTAGTTTTGATTAAGAAGCTTCATCTTCAAATTCTGAGCCCAGAGCAGCTGTGTCATTGCTCACACATGGCTCACACATTTAGYCTGTCCTAAAAGAATTAAATGTCTYTTCAAAAAAGACTTTTAGAGGGAAGCTATGGAGTGCAGAAGTGACWTAAGCTAAAGTGGTTATAGTCAGCCACAGAGAGTTTGCATAGGATCTGTATTTATTGGAAAAATCTGCAATGAACTCAGATCAAATCTCCAGGCAATTCCCTGGTGTACAATTAGAGAGCCCAGCTCTCTCTCACATCAATATTCAGCCAATTCCACTGGATTTGAAKTCTTGAATTCAGATTCTGGGCTGAATGTGATCAGCATCATCACCATGAAGGGACAGGGAAGARAATGTGGCTGTGTTTGATGACAATGGACAAAGGGTGGACACACTTCCATAGTGCCTGAGAAAACTGAGAAGAATGTTACCAGCAGTGTGCTGGTGTTTGATTGCTGACTGTCAGCAGCCATGCTTGACAAAGACACCTTTCCAGAGCAAGGATATGGCAGCCTTGAGAAGTGAGTCTCCTTAGTTTGCTAAGGACCATGACAGAGGAGTTCCACAGCCTGGGCTCAGTGTGCTGTACCTTTACTCTCCTCCTCATCCATTCTGGATATTTTTGRTTTTGTGTTTGTCCCCTTACCATGGTACATATCACAACCCCTAAACCTTCAGGGAGCTCCCCAGCACTGCCCCTGTTGCAGGTGAATTCTTCCTGCCAGTCAGTCCTTGAGAAATGTGTCTTCAGCAGTTGTTAATCTTTGTAAAATGTAACTTCCAGCCACAGCAGAGCAGGACTCTGGAGTCAATATCTGTACTGGTCAGACTGGGACAGATATCAGACAAACTGGTCTGGTCTGGCACATCTTTTAAATTTAAATTTTAAATTCTGCTATCCTTTGCCTTTGGGTCAGGATGAATTTTGTTGGGACATGTTATTTTTTTGACAATGGAGAGTCTTTACTTCCTTTTTTTGCCTTTATATTTTTCCTTTTGATTTCTATTTCTGAAGCATTTTGCTCAAAGTGCAAGGTTTGAGAAATCAGCTTTTCTGTGGTACCCTGTAAATAAACACATAAAAAAAGGAATTTTAGTAAATGTGCTCAAACTATAGTTTTGTCCATGTAGTATCAAATTAGGTTTTTGTGCATATAGCATCAAATCAGGTTCTGATCAGGTTTTGAGCTGAACCTGCAGTTTTGCTATGGGTTTATCTTTATTGCAATTACCTGGGTGCAATACCTGTATGTTAGAGATGAGCACTACCAAATTTCAGAAGCTTCAGCTCTTCCAGTGCCTGTAGGACCTTCATTAGTTCTCTGCTGGATTGAATCCATCACAGCTACAGGCCTTTTTTAGCAGAAGAGTGTTATCTCTCCAGGATAGATGTGCCTCAAGCAAACTGTGGATTAGTGTTTTTTGTTACTGTTAAGCCTCACCCTTGGACTTCATTTTCCAAGTCTGATGGAAAAGGAAGAGCAGAATTGTGTCTGACAGATCCCTGCTAACAGCCACGCTGCTGAAGCAGTGCCTGTGCTCAAACTGCTGGGATTTTGCTGCAGTCAGCACAGAGCTTTCCCCACAGCATTTCAGAGCTGCAGGGCTGGATTTTACAGGTGTGTTCCCTGGGCTGTTCTGCTGTTCCTGACACAGGTACTCCCACAAGCTGCCAGAGGTGTTCATCTCCCCTGTAAGAGGGGTCATTCCCCTGAGAGCTGAGTGTGCTGTGATTTACTGCCAYAGCAGCCTCAAGAAATCCTCTTTCCTGACTACATTCTTCCCCTAATGCTCATTCAGCCACTGCCAGCTCGTGTTGTGTTAAGCCCAGGAAGCAAAACGAGCTGAAAGTCTTTTAAAGCAGAAAAGGCTTTGTGTGCCCAAGACCTTCAGCAGGGACTGGTGTCCCATTGTCAGCAGGGAGAGCCCACATTTATCTCATTCCAGCCCAGGAACACATTTCCTGATGGCTGGAAGTGTGCTTGCACTTGGCACTGTTTCTGTCAGAGCCTTCKGAGGAGCTTTTCTTGCTGCCTTTGATTTTCATTTACAGATCAGCCGTGCCCTCTCAAGGTTAAACCTGCTTTGTCTGGCCCTTTACAAACCAACTCTTTGCATTCTTTCAAAATGCAGARAATGACAGAAAGTCACACCCCAAGACAAGCACACAGCAGCTGTGGGGATGGAGGAAATAATCTTAATGCACTTGTTTGAAATGCTGCTTTCAGGACATAAAGGTTATACTTTTTTTCAAAACTACCAGCAAAGAATAAACAAGCTATTGACACAAAGTCTGGTGTTAACTTGTATAGGAAAAAGTGATTCTAGTGCTATTTTTTTCCTGTGAGTTCATCAAATTAAATCTAACACTTAGAGCCATGTTTCCTACCTGATAGTTTTGTGACTCACTTTGTTCTAAACTGAATCCTGACTTCTCTTGGATGCCACCTTCAGTGAATTTGGCCATCCCACACCACCTTGATTCCTCACCCATTTCTCCTCCTGCCTTACTTTTGAACTAAAAGCCACCTTTCCAAACCCCTCTTGTGTGCATTAAATATCTCCTGTCCAGTCACTGTTTCTGAATGGTCACCAGGTTTTTTGGCCACAGCATGGCTCTCTGCAGTGCTCACTGTGTGCAGCCACTCAGCACTGGTATTTCCCTCATTCAATAGCTCATCTCAGCTCCTTTCTCATGACCAACCCAATCTGAAACCCTACTGGTATATTTATTGATTAACTTACATGAGATAAACTCACAGGACAGCAAAACTCTGCGTGGGAAAAAGGCAGCACTCAGGCTTTTCACAAAGCACAGTGCAAACCCTTGGGGAATTGGTGTCTGTCCCACAAACAGACAGGATTTTCTGGAGACAGAATAAGTGARAGTCTGCAATTTCTCTTTTGTTTCACTCTAAGAGGCTGTTCAGTACAAATGGAGATGAGAGAACAGGATCCTATGTAGCTGAAGTCCCAAACCCAGCTGAATTACACAAAAACTCCAGCACCTGGTTTTTTAATCCATAGAAGAAGAGGGATCTGTCAAAGCTGGTTCATCTGCTATCTAGCACGTATTTCCTGTACCTGCCTCTAATCTTGGGCTGATTTTTTGCTGGCACATTTCCAGAATCAAGTAAAGGGGACTTAAGCTCAGYAATTTCACTTTTACATGCTTTCCCTGTAAGCCAGGAACTTTTAAACTGTATATTTTTGGGAAAGCTTTAGAAGTTTATTTTCTAGCTTTATTTTTGGTCAGTGAAAATTATAGAAAGGTAGTTTTAGAGTTATTTTAGTGGAAATTTGCTGATCATTTTAGATCAGTGACAAGGCTTTGGCTGATCCTCTTGAATTCCCTGTGATCTCAYTTGTCTTTGAATTTCCTGCTTTTCCCTGTTGGTTTCAATGGGGGAAAAAGGTGTCTGGGACATTGTCTGGTGATCTGATGGAGACATTTACACCACCTCCATTCARCATTCCTCCTCCAGCATCTCACCTGATCACCCTTCCCTAGAACCTGGAGTCCTTTACTGACAGTGAGACTGGGAGAAATAATGAGGGAGAATACTGGGATAGATTTTTAACAACCTCTTCTCCTAACTTTTCAACTATTTCATTAAAAATTCTGTCCCTTCTTTTTTTCCTTTTGGTTCCTGTTAAGTGAATTAATTTTTTGAAGCAGTTGTCTCCCATGTCACGATGGCAGCAGCACTAAATGCCTGCTGCTTTTCTGTTTTGCAGACAATCCTTTCCCTCTTTCASTTGTTCCAATCACTGTTTCCTAATTTAGACAGAAAAGGTAGACCTTGAGAGTAAATAACCAGCCTTTTACATTGCTTGTGTGGCTGCTCCAAGCTGAGTAATGAAGCACTGCAAGTGCTCTGGGGTTCCCAGGGGTTTGGGAACAAGTGTGAGCTCTGCTGCTGCACCAGATGTGGGCTGCTGACCTTGGCAGTGAAACAAGGACCTGGAGCCATGGGTTCTTCACCCTGAAAAAGGGACAGCACCTTGTTTGCTCCTGAACTGTTCAATATCTCATTTCCTCAAGGGCTGTTTGCTGTTTTTCCATAGCTCATACTACAGAAAGCCTGAATGCAATCTATCAGAAGTATGTATTGGATATTTGTAAGRTAAATTAACAAGCTGATAGTAATCATTGCTTTATATTTGATAAGCTGCATGTTCTGGACATCAACAGATGCTGTTTTCTTGGTTGTTATGTTTCTTTTCCTCTACTTTTTTTTTGCCCTCTACCCATTTTGTTTTCCCCTCTAGAACAATGTAATATGGATTTTGTTTGAACCAAGGTTATCCCTGTGCTTTCTATTCTCATGGCAGGGTTGAATTGCTGTGGCTGCCTCTGACAGCATCATCCTGAGGGGTCCATAATCCCTTGCCCTGTCTGTTCTGGATTTTTCTGGGTACTGGAGCTGGGAAGTSCCCATCCATCCATGGTGGAAAGGGAGGGAGGTGACTTTCTCCAGGTGGGAGCTTATGGCTGCACTTCTCTCTCCCACTCACCTTTCATGAACTCCATGACCAGTGAGTTTTTCACAGGACCAAGCTCCTCAGTTGCTGTCCCAGCTGCTCAGCTGAAAATTGGGTTTGCACAGTGAAGGCAGAGGACAAGATTTCTAAATTTCCTTCCATAGTRGTGCTCACCTGTGTTTCAGCTGCCTGGCTCACCAAGAGAAGAGCACTTTCTCTCCTTGCAAGCTCACACTTCCTTCCCCCACCCTTGCCCTTGCTCATATAGAGAAATCAAATAAAAAAAGATCTGCAGTTGACAAAAATTTGGGCATTTCTTTGGTACAAATACCTGAGAAGTCTCCCTTGAGGATGTTTACTTAGGGCTTGTTAATTAGAGGGGTAATGGATCCAGATTTCTGATTTCAGATCCAGCTACAATTCCTTCACAAAGGTGCTGATATTCCATTATGGAGAAGAAGATCCAYTTTGCCCCAGTGCATGCTCATAACTTCACTCATCGAGCTACTCCTTTTTTGTTCAGGTTATGAAACAATAACCTGCAAAAACAGTAATTCCCTTGAAGCTAATCACTGCTGGAAAGGGSAGCCTTGCTTTACACTCAATGACTTTGATGCCTTGGGTAGTTCAAGYAAGGATCTGCCTTGATTGACAAGACCCTTCCTATAAATTTGAGCAGTCAGACATCCCAGTAGCAGCTGCTGGGGAGATCTACTCATCACAAACACAGAGATTGCAGTGCAGGTCTCCTGCTCACTCTGACATCCTGAAACACCATCTGCAATTTTAAACAGCGAAAGGAATTCTGACTCCAACGAGTTAGGTGAGTGCATGTCTGTGTTTGCTCCCTGTCATGGCTCTGGCTCATGAATAAAGCAGCAGGATTTGCTRAAGTGGCAAAGGATAAATGTTTGATTTGTTCTGAAGTTTGTCTGTTTTGCTCCACATATCTTCTTTTAAAAATAAGAATTTTTAGCTTTTTTTTTTTTACCCTGTTAAAGGTTATATATATAAACACACTCTCTTTAGTCACATGTCAGGCTCTAGTGCGTACATGGTGACATACATGATGCAAACATCATGTGCTGACCTAAAGCTCTGATTTAGAAAATTAAATAATTTTTTTTAACAAGAGCCTTGAGACTCAAACATCAGCCAGGCAAATGGCAGTCCCAGCTCACTTAATTTTGGTCTGTCCAGTTGAGGACAGACCCCAGCACCCACCAGTCTCTGCCCTTAGCAGTAGCTGACTTTCTCAAAATTAAGCGCCAAATCTGGGGTTTCTAAGATAGATGTATATAAATACAGTGATAAAATGTGAATTGTAAAATGGACCTCGTGGCTCAGAGCTGCTTTTCAGCTCTCTTTTTTTGACACASGAGCTGTTCCAGAGAAGTTGCTCTCTTTGCTGGCACAGAAGCTCAACAGGTATCAGAGGATCTTGGTGGATGCTGGGCTGCTCAGATGTGAGGAGTTCAGAGCTTCTCTGGTCACCTTGGCCATGTCCCCCTTGTTTGAGCAGCTCTGATCACTGGCTTGGCAGCCTGGGTTGGCTCCGAGTTGTGCTGAAGGGACAGGCAGCACCTCTGGCTGCAGCCCTGGGAGAGGAATGGCAAGTCCAGGGCACAGGGTGTTGGTACTGGCAACTCCAGCAATACCTCTGGGAGATGCTGAGATTACAGCACAAATTCAGGGGTGCTTGGCTCCTAACTCTGCAGCTGTTGGTTTTGCACGAGCTCAGGACAACCCAAACAGGTTGGTAGAAAGGCATAGACTGCAAAATGGAGATTTCAGTGGGGCTGAGGCATAGGCTGGTGACTTTGTGTCTTCCAGGAAAATCCCACTGCTCTGTAGGTGAAGTCTTCACACTGCTGCATTCTGTGACAGACCTTTTTTACTGAGATTTTCCACTTCTGGGAGCAGTGAACACTCATTCCACCACCTGCCCTATTGAATTTCTCGACTGAGCCAGACTGAATTTAGCTTGATGATCAGTAATTTCTGAGGGTTACCTGCACCTCACAGAAACGACTTAAAAATAATTTGCAAGACAGCTCCTTGGGTACCTTTTGTAAAGCAAAATGTTTAATAAACTGATAAAATAATAAATGATAAAGAACAAAATAGAAACTGAGCACAGCTACATGCCAGCCCATTGTACCTGGCTATGACATCCCAAAAAACATTGAGAAGCTTTGTGCTCTGCCTTATGTACTGAAGGATTTGGGTGGGGTTTTTGGCAAACTGCCCCACAGAGAATGGCTGCATTCCTGAGGGACAGGTAAAGAGACCTATCAGTGTTTCTGTCTTGGTCTTGAGCCAATGGCTGCCAGGAGAGCAGAGAAACTTCTAGGGCTTTTTCCTTTTAAGTCTTATGGTAAAACTGAAACCCTTTTTCCTTACATGGAAAACATCTGCTTGGTTTAAAGCTGCATTACTACACTGCCCCTCTTCTCCCAGGCTGACCTGGAAGGATGGATAACTCCGTGTTTGAAGGGAGGAAGGGCTGGACTCGATGATCTTAAAGGTCTCTTCCAACCTAGAATTTCTGTGATTCTGTGGCTTCAGCTGAGCCTGTCCCCTTGCACTCGTTGTGCTGCCTCTCCCAACCCTCCCCTGCTCTCCCTCCTGCCCTCAGCATGAAGCTCCAGTGCCTGGTCCTGGGAGCCCTCCTGCTCCTGCTGTTGTTGGGCTGCGGCGCCGCCACCAAGGCCTCGGCCATCGACCTGCGGACGTTCGTGGGCTGTGCCGTCAGGGAATTCACCTTCCTGGCCAGGAAACCCGGCTGCCGCGGCCTCAGGGTCACCACAGACGCCTGCTGGGGACGCTGTGAGACCTGGGAGGTGAGGCTGGGCCCCAGGGACTGGCAGGTGGTCCCTCTCTTCTAGGGCTGGCTCTGCCCAGAGGCGACCCTGGCACGATCTGTGGGTCGAGGCCACACACAGACCCCGCTGGGTGCAAGAGTGGTGGAAACCTTCCTGCTGCCATTGGAAAAAGAGGCTGACTCCTTTGGGGGTCTGAGTTCTCAGGGTTTATTGAGCTTGGCAMATTACCCTGAGAGGAGACTGCCCAAAAGGAGCCCCTCTCTGGGGTGTGCAACACCTTTTAASAGGGGSAGGGACAGGAACAACAAACCAATCAGGAGGGATCGGGGTGTGGTTACAATCTGGACAGACATCAACTGGGAGCAATGGGGASAACYTRAGGGAGGGACAAACATTAAACATCAAATCACCAAGGGGAACCAGCAGAACTTTCCAGARACAGGGGAGAGGTTTAGGGAGACAGACAGGTGCCCGGGGAGGACACAAGGGAGATGGACAGGAGCTCAGGGGATTTTCTGGAAAGAGGGGAGAGGCTCAGGGGAGACGGGCAGGTGCCAGGGGAGGGCACATCAGGGAGGCAGACCAGGCAGAACCAAGGGCAAACAGCAAAAGRGGATAGCTTGGAACAAACCAATACAAATAGAAAATAACAAACCCCAACATGGACTGGTCCTTGCACCCCAAGAAAAGCCCTCTAGGACACCCACCCGCAGTGTCCTGCTCCATGAGCCCCTGGCTGTTGTTGTTTGTCCCTTCCCTCCTCCCACCGCCCCAGAGGGGAATGGGAGCCATGTGATGATAGTAATGAAGCACTTATGTAATGCTCTTACTCTGAAAGCCTCTTACAGCTTGAACACTTAAGGAAGGGGGGACTTTATTACTTGGCTTGGAAAAAAAGGTATTCCTTGGAGATTAAGATGGAGCTCCCRATTGATGGGTAATATATTTTGTTCYGAAAAGCAAATCCCAAAGATAAYGTCTGTTTYTAATTTGGTCCAGTTTTAAGTCACAGCCCTGTATAAATATGAAGTACTTAAGTTTTAGGAGTGTACAGAGAGAGAAAGAGTGTAAGTATATCTACACACACGTCAGAGAAYAAGTTTCTGACTGTCTTTGCTGTTCTGCAACTGGAAAGCTCAAGGGGCCAATCCCAGTTTAATTTATTCAGAAAAYCTCGAGTAACTCAGAGGGATTTTGTCCACATGAAGACAAGGACCCCACATAAGTGACCAGAGGAGGAGCCAGGGTGTGTGTGCCAGCCCTGACTCCCCTTCTTCAAGCCTTTGTGGGATGAGGGGAAAGGCCACCAGTGGCCAGATTCCACACTGGGATGAGGTTTCTTTGAGGAATCTCTTCACCCCTGCTTCCTCCTACTCCCAAGCTCCTCTGAGAGCTCAGACCTTGCAGCCTCTCTTGCTGTATTGCAGTACCCCTGGGGTGTAGTTCAGCTGAATGCACCTGGCTGTGGGTTCAACAGCTTCCAGAAGGCACCAGTTTTGTTTGGCTCTGTAAGAGGGAGTGTGTCTGCACATCTTCTTGCTGAAATGTTGCACCTGTTCTCTCCCACTCTGTCCTTCCTGGTTCCCAGGGAGGGCTCTTTGCACAGCACAGAGGGAAAGAAAGAAATTAAAATGTCTCCTGGATGTGTGTCACCTTGGGCAGTTGGCTCCCATTCCTGTGTGTGCTGCCCATTCCTGGAGTCTTTGGAAAATGGRTGTCCCTGCTAAGGAGAAACTGAGTTTTCAGCAAAACCAATGCCACTGTGATACCACATGCCAGGGTGGGTTCCAGGGCCTTCAGCCTCCCATCATCCTCTGATGGCCAAGGTCTCTGGCCAAGCTGATTTTTTTCAGGAGGAATTGCAGACTTCTATTCTGGCTGCTGTGCCGAGAGCTTTCCCCACAGCATACAGCCACTGGGATTTGTGGGAAGTGCAGCCTGACAGGGAAGACTGGTCTGGCTGAGAAAAACCCCCAGCCTTTGGCACCTGGATGCACCTCTGCTCTTAGGCAGCTTGTGCACATGAAGWGTTTCCAGCAGAATGTGTTTAATGGAAAATCAATGCTTTTGGAAGRAAGCAGCTGCTTTTGGCAGCGTTTGGTCGAAACACTCATACTCTGCTAAAAACCAGCTCTTGGGAAAATCTTTTGTCTTCCTTCAAGCAGGTTTCAGTTGGAGCTTTATGCTTTAAACAAACTGAAACACGTACATGCACCCACTCCCCTCCATGGCAGGGCTCCAAGAGGCAAGCGTTGAAGGATGAAGCCTAAAATTTATTTCCATGGCCCCTTCCACCTGATCCAGTAGCTCATCTATTTACACAAAATCCCCTTGAGTAATCTGGGGCTCCAGATGCTTGGGTTGCATCTTGCCTGAGGCCAGCCCTTCTCCCCTGAGCAGAAACCCATCCTGGAGCCGCCTTACATCGAGTCCCACCACCGCATCTGCACCTACAACGAGACCAGGATGGTGACGGTGAAGCTGCCCCGCTGTGCCCCTGACGTGGACCCCTTCTACACCTACCCTGTGGCCATCCGCTGTGACTGTGACATCTGCTCCACTGCCACCACCGAGTGTGAGACCTACTGACCTCCCATCCCAGCCTGGGTGAGGAGGGGATGAATTCTCCCCCAGATTCACACCCTCCAGTCTCCTGGAGGGCGTAAATCAGCCCAGAATTTGATCTCGCCCTGTAATGCTCCTGATCACTTTACTCTTCTGGGCAGATGGGGCTTAATCCCCTCTCCTCATGCTGCTCAAAGCATTTTTGGTGTAGAAACCCAGAGCCTTACAATAGCAAATCCCGTGGTAAAAAGAAATGTTGCAGCTTCCTGTTGAATTTCTCGATYGAGCCAGATTGATTTAGCTCTACAAAAGTTCAATAAATCTCTGAGGGTGTCTGCACCTCACAGAAATGACTTAAAAACAGTTTGCAAGGTGGCTCCTTGGGTGTGTTTTGTAAAGCAAAAGGTTTAATAAACTGATAAAATAATAAACAATAAAGAACAAAACAGAACCCTAGCACAGATACATGGAAGATTTGCACCTTGCTATGAAATCCCAAAAAGCACTGAAGAGCTCTGTGCTCTCCCTTATTTACTGGATAATTTAGGTGGGGTTTTTGGCAAACTGTAGAATGGCTACATTTCTGAGGGACAGGTAAACAGACCCATCTGTGTTTCCATTGAGCCAATGGCTGCCAGGAGAACAGAGAAACTTCTAGGCTTTTTTCCTTTTAAGTCTTAAGGTAAAACTGAAACTCTTTATTCTTATATGGAAAATATCTGCTTGGTTTAAAGCGGCATTACTACAGCTTCCCTTCCTCCTCACGAGCTTTTGGCTCTGTGTGACCTTTCTCCCTGCAAAAAGTGCACATGGACAGAACATCCATTTTTTTTTGTGGAAACACCCCACAGAGGCATTGCCTCCCCCATAACAGCCTGGTTCATTTTGGGTTTAGCTTCTTCACAGTAACATAAATGCAGTTACCAACACTTCCACCAGCTTCCCCTCCCAGCCCCATTAGTTAATCTTACCCTGCAGTCATTCAGGAATAACAGTCAAAGAGAAAGGTCTCAAGGCCAATGAAATGGAAATAAGTGCTCAGATCACTACCTTTAAATTAGGGGGAATGCAAACTCAGCTCTGACTCAGCCAAGGACTTAAGCTCATGATTAAGTGTTTTGCTTAATATCAGTGGACTTTTACAGTTGAACATGTACTTCAGTGCTTTGCTTAATTGGAGCCATTTTGTTGAAAAAAACCCCAATTTATCTCACAAGGGACTGAAAAAAGAAAAAAAATGGAGAGAAACACATTAAATGTGCAGAACCATCTGCTTTTGTCCAGGGATTGGAGGGGAAATGGCTTCATGTGGAATCACGGAGGCTCTGCAGAGCCCAAGGCATCTCTCCTGACAATTTCCAGAGTCAGAGGGACCAAGCCAAAATGCAACGATCGTGGTTTGGTCTCAGCGAGCCCCTGGCTGAGGTGGTGGGAAAGAGGGGGCTCAGGAAGGGTGTTCCCACAGTTCCCTGAGCTGCTCAGCTCCATGGAGACCTGCTCCTCTGGGGGTGCACACAGAGCTGGGGGATGGCCAGATGTGCTTGCATCTGGAGTGTCCAGTAAGGGTGGGTGAGACGAGCCCAGCACAGGAAAGAGAGCAGAYGTTCCACAGGACACCTCACACCTCCTCAGACTCGCTCCTTCCAAACTGGGGGACACCTGGGAGCTGCCACAAGAGCCCCCTGTGACCACAGCCACACAAGTGCCTTTGTTCCCTGGTTCCCACCTGCAGGAGGACACACTCACATTCATCCCTCATTTCTCCCCTGAGCAAAATGGGAAATTAAGTGAACAAAGGAAGATTTGCCAAGTGGGAGAGGCCCACAGGAGCTCACAAAACAAAGGCACCTTCTCAGATAACCATTAGGAGAGAATTGCTGCTCAGAGTAGTACCTGCACCTGTCTCCTGGATGCAGTCACCCTCATTTACAGGGATGCATGCTCGAATCTTCCCCAGGTGTCCTGTCCACACTGAGACAGATTAAATTCAACCTGTAATTTATTACCTGATATAATTTTTAAAAAATCTGTAAAAGCTGCACTGTGGCTGAGTAGGAAGAAGGTGATTTTATCACCCTGCTTTCTGTAATTCTGAACAGAGAGTGCTGTGTCCAACAGCAGCAGGAAGAGTTTTTTTGCTGATGGAGAGTTACCCTTTTAAAAAGTCCTCATGTTTTGTTTCAAATTGCACCTCATGATCCCTCTGATACTGTCAATTGGCATTACAGTTATTATGGGAAACCTGCAAATTGCCTTGTGCCCTCAATAAACCTCAAAACTGTAGTATGAAAGCAATTTAAAGCAACGTGTCCCTCTGTGTGTGTGTGTGGAGATTTCTCACGTAGAATTTCTGTAAGCTCCCACAAACTCTTTGCCAGAGCTGTGAACACCTGCAAAACATCTCCTTGGTGTGAAGTCATTTCCTTCACTGAATTTCTCTGATGGAGTCTGGCTGTGCTGCAGTCTCAGGATTAGAGGCAGGGTTAGAAAGTGGCAAACTTCCTTCCTTTGCAGCCAGCAGGAAATCAGGGCTGGACCCGGACACAGGGAGACAGAGAAACCTCAGCAAGWGATGAGAACAAAACTCTGTAGGGTGGGAAAAGGGCCTGGACTGCTGCAGCCAGACTGGGGAGCAGAAGGGGGAGGTGGGAAGGGTGTAGTGACTGAAACCAAGGCAGCAAAAGGCCCTTTCGAGATGATCCTTCAAGGAGGAGAGCAAAAGAGATGCTGTGGATCTGCCCTGAGTGRCAGAAATCCAATCAACACCAGAGTGCAAATGTGGAACTTTCCCCCCAGAAGTTATTGCACTAGTAGGTCTTAATTCTGTTAAATTCACACCAATTTTCATATTTAGAATCACAGAATAGTTTGAGTTGTCTCTAGTCCAGACAGCCTGCAAAGAGCAGGAGCATCTTCCACTAGACCAGATTGCTCAGAGCCCTGTCCAACCTCACCTGCAATGCTTCCAGGGATGGGGCATCCACCACCTCTCTGGCCAGTGTTTCTTCATCCTCACTGTAAAAAACTTCTTTTTGTTTAAAACCATTTCTCCTTGTCCTGCCACAACTTGTGACCAGGTCTTCAGTTGTCACATCCTTCATGCTGCAGCTGGAGTGGTACATCCTACTCAGAATTTGCAGGCAGCCAACACAGACCACGTATTTCAGAGCATGAGAAGTTTCTTCCCAGGCAAACATCACCTGCTCTTTAAAGCCATGGATTTAGATCTCACCACCCAACCTGTCCAAAGCAGTTGAGCAGCTTGTCTGTCTTTGGAATGTGTTTGCAAGGACTGTTTGTCATGGAGGCTGTGACACCTCAGGTATTCTGTCTGCCACGAAAAGCAGTGGATTTTTTTGTGCCTCAGATTCCCTTTTGGACACTGGGAATTATGCCACAGATGACTTTTTCCTCTCTCCAGTGTGTTTTGCAGTGTATGGGCCCTTGTGACGAGCCACATCTGCATCCTGCAGTGCACTCAGTGCCTCAGGTTTATTGTAGCYCATTTCAGCAGTCATCACTGCCATGCAGTGCTTTGATTTGTCAGAATACCCTCCTGTTCTGTGACAGCCACAATAGTCCACTGGCCCTGGAAGCTCAGCTCCCTGTGCCCAGCCCCAGTGACCAGAAWTCAGAGTATTTTACCCCACCCACACACCTGAGTTGCCGTGACAGGGAGGGCAGGATGACTCCCAGGATGGGTGTTCCCTGCACTGGCTGGATTTCTCTTTGGGAGAACCAGGCAGCTGCCTCCTGCTCTCATTGTACTCACATTAAAACATTGGGAGCAGCACCTAGGTCAGAGCAAAGCCTGTCTTTGCCCAGCTTCTGCCAGGGAGTGAAGCCAGTTCTGGGTATTCGGGGAAATGAAAGCATCAGGGCTGCATGGAGGTATCCTTCCCTTGGCTACACCCACCCAGCCTCATCTGGCAGCAATTTAGGAATTTTCTGCTCTGGGGGATGTCTTTGGTTGTTGTTAACCCCAGACATGTGGGTCCTCTGTGCCACTTCTTCCCAGATAAAATCAGGCCATGGAAAGCCTGGTGAGTAACACCACCTTCCTCTGGGSGAAGGTGAATAAAACATATTCCAGGCTGTGCCCTCTTGGATTGTCCTGGCTTCTCTGAGGATGTACCCATTTATAGCAGGGATTTGGGCTGCAGTGCCTTTTTATTAGGGATAAACCTTGATATGCATTGTCTTTTCTCAGTAGGTGCTCCAGACAGGGCTGGTTAAACCTGCTGGGTCTCACGAGCTGCAGGAAAAGAGCCTTCCTCTGGTGAAACTTGCTTTGTCCTGTCAAGATGAGGGATGTTATTCAGGAATGGTGGCATTTCTAGGCTTAACTTGAAGACCAGACCAGCTGGTCAATGAGATTGCTTCTGGTCTTGAAACAAATTTGAATGAACAGCTGGGTAATAAAGACTTTTTTTTKKKGGGRGTGATTATTTTTGTTATTTTTAAAAAAACAGGATCCACATTTCTGCATGAATCCCTGGAAGACTGGAGCCAGTCATATTCTTATTTCCAGACCAACAGGGCTATCTTTCCTCATTGTTTCATGTAACTTCTCATCACCCTAAGCCTTTCCCTCCTGACTCYACCTGCCCTGGCTGCTGGACCACAGCATGCACAGCTCATCATCTTCCTTGCCAATTTGTTTGTGGGTGTTTTTCCCACCTGAAACATCCTGCAAGGTGCATGTGATTTAGCATCTGGGAAAATAAACACAGCAGCACACTTCCCCAAAAGGATGCTGTCAAAATACTTTGTAATACATTTATTTTGTTAAAATAAACTATGTACAATAAAGGATATTAATGTGCATTGCAATATACAGTAATTACATTTTAAAAGATGATAAACAAAAGAGTACAGAATTATGTGCTGTAAATAGGAAATTAATAGTGTTTACAYGATTTTTTAAACTATGCAGAATGCATTTGCTCGAAAACTGARTTTCCTTGGTTTTAAATAATTTTGCTTTGAATTCTGAAGATTTGGTTAATCTTTGAATAAAAGGCACASCACTCAAAAGTCAGACACACTGTTTTRGTGCCCATCCTTTGGTTTCACCAGCCCMATATTCCAGCAATATTGCACACAGCAACTTTTAAGAGACATCACATCAAGTAAGTGACTCTCTGAGACCTGACTGGTGATGGTTTGTGTTGAGGTCATTACATCTGCTTCACAAACTCAATCAGAATAACCTGTTGAACTGTTAGTTTTAAGCATTTCTTAAGGAATAATTTTAAGTATTACTATTAAATAAGCACAAAAAGAAAGGAATGAAATGTCCTTGTCTTTGTGTTGTCAGGGGAGCAGAGAATCTCTGTGCAGTGGAATTCTTGTATTTGTATAAGTGCATCAGCATCATGACACATTAAACTGGATTCAGTCATCCTTGCACTCCATGTCCCTGCTCCTCTCTGCATCCTTCTTTGAAGTCCTCCCAGTCTGGAGGTGCTGCAGAGCCCCAGGTGTGTGTGACTCCACAGAGGCACCTCCCAGCCCATTCACCAGCCTCAATCCATATTTTTGGGGGCATCAGGGCCATACAATGTCTTCCTCTGTAGCATTTCCCACCTGGCACCCTGGGTCACTTCTGCTCATGAGTGAGGAAGACTTTGCCAGTGTCTTTCCCCTCTCACAGAACTTTTTGTTATTGCTTATTAGTGAATGAATGTTTACAAGCCTGGGGAGAGTTTGGGCTCCTTTGCTCCCTGCCTGCCAGGCTGTGATGCAGTTAGAGCAGCTGCCTGTTTAGGGGAAAAGAATKAAAAGAGAAAACATGATAGCCTCACTCTGGATATGATTTACCCAAAAACTACTTAGACAGATGTCAGACAAGTTTTTTCTACATGTTATCAATACAAATGTGTTGGAAGATCTGGAAACTGTAGACTGGTGACAACTGTTTACTCTGAATTCATAAACCTCCAGTCAAAGTCAAAATTTCATCAGAGATGGTATCAGTGAGAGCTCAAAGTGATCTTCACCAAAACCACACCAAACCTGGTGYCCTGAATGGGATGAGATGAAATTARGTGACAGCAATGAGTTTAGGGTCTTTAAGCAAAGATAACCATTGAWTATTACACTGCTGATGTAACCACTTTCATCTTCAGCTCAGTAGTGGCTGAACTGAGGCATTTCAGATCCAGCCCCCCAAAAGGTGAGATCAGCAAAGTCTTTGGATGCCCCAACTCCTTTCAGGAGTCCTCAACCAGCAGCCAGAAGGTTTAAAGATTCTTGGGCCTGGCTCAGTGTATCTGTGTGCTCAAAGCTTGGTCAGCCAAAATAAAAGGTCAGGAAAGGAGGAAATATAAAGACACTCAAACATTTTCCACATTAGTCATGTGTGGAGCCCATTGAAATTTTCCATGGCCTTCATGAGAATTGAAATGAAGCCAACACAGAGCATCTTTGAAAATCCCACCCTACCATTATAGCTGGAAGCAGCCAAACACTGCATTATGGTCTGTACAATCTGGAAAGGAATGGGGATCCATATTTTCAAAGTTAAAGAGATTTTTTTTATACCACTGACAGCAATTCAAATGATTTTTTTGCTCGTTGCTCTGSGTTTCTGAACTCATCTTCCTCTTACAATGAGCTTCTCACCCTTTTTGCTGTTATGGTGTGGCTCCTGGAACTGCCCAAGAGAACAGATTTTTGTTCCCATGTTTCTGAAAGCTTTAACTGAAACAAAGAAAAGAGAATTTGAAGATTTTTTTGCTGCTGTTGTTCCAGTTATGGGTGTCCCCTTAACATCTTAAAATGAAGTTTATGGTTGAGGGTCAAACTAATTGTGGCTCTGGGCCCTGATTTTGCAGCTCTCCCCCAAAGCAGAAGTGATTCTGTTGCATTCATGACTTCTAATCGGTGATTTTGTCCTGACTTTTTGATGCAGAAATATTTCTATTCCTGTTTTGTTTTGCTAGGTGAAGACAGCTGAGATCACAAGCCACTGCAGGAATCAGTGGGAGGCTTTTTCCTGCTTTCAGAGGGTCTTTATTCACAAGGAGGAAAATAAACACTCATRGTGGAAATTTGTCTTGGGTTTTGCAAAGAGCTCAAATGTGTCTAGAAGYCATCTGACGTGGGTCACTCCATGCTCACCTCCTGTCACAGCAGATGCTCCTGCAGTCCTGGAGAGTTGTGAACCAACAAAGTGTTCTGTTATTTCCAGATTTTCCTTTTTGATGTAGGATGAAACAACATCACAGGTCCTCCTCGGGGGAAAAAGAAAATACATGGAGAAAGGCATGTGCAGCCAGATTCCTGCATTCCACCTCTTTGTTYAACAAATGGTCCCTGGGCCAATGTGGGCACGTGGATTGCTTTGCTGGAGAAGACAAATGTGCTTCCAGACAAGCCTGGCCTGAGGCAGATCAATGCCACTGCAAATCATTTTGAATCCAGATGAGGTTTCTGTGTRGTGAGTCAAGAGGTATTTGCTGTGTCCCTTGGGGAAAAAAGGTACAGGAAAAGGTCTAAGTAAGCAGAGGGCATCTTTCATATATGAATTMCRGGGAGAGATGGRCTGCCCAGGGAAGTGATTGAGTCACCATTCCTGAARGTATTTGAGAGAACACAGGCCACCAACACTGGGGCAGCTGGAAGTGGCTTTTTGGTAATCAAACTGCGAGGGTGGGTCACCAATCAGCCTCCCTCATGACCTGAGCAGTGCCAGTGGGACTGAATGAGACATGAACAGCCTGGAGACAGTTCTTTGTGAAGTGAGATTCTCTTCAGTATGAGGAGGACTGCCAAAATCTGTCCCTTCAATAGAAGTATTGTGAATAACTTTCTTTCATATTAAGATGCAGTGCTGTATTTAATTCTGTGTCTATTTTGAATGCTTTGAGTTCTTTCAAAGAGAAAAAAAGGTGAGAAATACCAATGTCAGCTGCTGAAATGATCATTTTGATTGYCATGCTGGACTTGGGGTGAAGTCTGTACCTACACAGGGTGTATATCCAGTTGAACAAATGAGAATGGACCTGAGTGGGGTTAGAGCCTTCTTTCTGCCTTCTCTCCAACTTTTCAGAGCTCTGGGAGGCACAGGACAAGCTCTGAGTTTTTGTGGGGTCTCCTTCAAGTCATGCTGAAGGGGCAGGACTGTCCCAGTCCCACTGTGCTGGTGTTTTCACAGGGCTCTGAAGGGCAGAGGCACCTGCAGGGGATTTTAATGTGACAGCAACTCTCTGCTGAATTGAGATCTCTCTCAAATACCCCAAAGATCTCCTTGCAAGGGTTTTGCACGAAAATGCTTTGGGAACTCTGTTTGAAACTGCAGCTCCAGGTTAAGAGCTCTKGGTAGAACAGGAAGCTTTCAGAAGAGGCCAGAGGAGATGGGTTTTCCAGGATCCAGCAAGTTTCCTCTAAGTTGTCAGTGCTTTTAAATGACAGCAGACTATGAGCAAAGGCAGGTCTGTCAGGAAAGGCTCTGGCATCAGCTGCATTAAGGGGACGTGGTCAAATGAGTTCCAGGGATGGTTCCTCACCTTTATGACTCTCCTTAGCACTGTTCCTTTTAGGGTGAAATTGGGATGTGATTTCTAGCTCATCTCACGGTGAGTAAACCCCATCTCCTTTCACCTGGCAGTCCTTTATTGATTTTCTTTCCCTGTTCCTAATGGTGCTTGAAAATAACTTCAAGTTTGTGTCTGTGGCCTCATGCCTGCACTTGCACTGTGTCTGCTGTTGTGGTTTTTCTGGAAATAAGCTTCACTGCCTGTTCACACACCATCTGTTGCTTTTAAAAAAGGCATTAGGTATGACTTGCCAGATAGTCAATGACTCTCCTTACATCTGCCTACAGTCCCTTCCTAAAGCCTCTTGGCCTGTGCTGTCCCTGCCTCCCCAAAAAAAGCAGTGTAACAGGGCAGATCCTTGAGAAATTGCCACATTTCATGGGCAGGTGTGTGAACATAACCTAACACAGGAATAATGTTYATGGGACCTGCATTAAACATGGCTTTTCAAAAAACATTTATTTTTGCTGAAAGAAAAATTAAAGTAAACGGAGTGACAACTCTCCCTCTCTTGCAGCTCCCAGAATTCAAATTTTGGTCAAARTCAGCTTGAAAAACTTGAAAATTTACTGCCTCACAGGCTTGAAACATTCCATTTTGTAAGTGCAAAGAAACCCCTGCTTAGCCTTAACATTCTTTGTATGTATGTTAACAGTTTTCTATCTGCTTCCTCTCTGCAAGGATTTGTTCAGGGTGCTGCAGTTTAACACATCAGGACAGCAGCATTTTAGCTTCTCCACCAGTAAATGTTTTGTAGTTAATTTCCCTCAAACCACAGCAGTTACATTAATGCTACAACTTCCACCTGATTTTTTGTTTTACTGCCTGTCCTATGCCATTCCATTAAGATTAACAAACAYCCCTGGTACTCAGGGGCATGCAAAACCCCAATTTGATTATTTGTGGCTTTCCCTGKTGCATGCCAGGCTGCTCCATTTCACTTTTCCAGTGTGCTCATTGCATTAGGATGAGCTCAGCTGTCACTCTGGATTTCCTATTTCCTCTAKTTCCACATTTTTATAAGCTTTAAGAAAACCAGGCAGCTCCAACCTGAGCATTTGCATTGTGCTTCAGCTAAACCAGACTTCACCTTCTTTTCCACCAGAGACTCATACAGCACTCTCCAGCAACCTACATGAGCTAAAACAATCATCCTAATTAATTTGTACTGAAGTAAAAGGCAGCACAGTGCAGATATAATTTTGTGAAATCTGTTAAAGGCTTTTGTTGTTGTTGTTGCTGTTTCAGTGGACTTCYAGTCATATTGTAAGCCTAATTATTAAATTATTTAATCCATGCCTAGTTCTCCTCACACTCCTCTAAAATATTTTTACATGTTCTAGTTCAGCTGRCAGACAGTGTCCTGTTGAGATGAACACTCCCTGCTCTGCCTGGGCATGGGCACAAACTCTGTGCCATGGCATGGACCCCTGCACCTCCCTCTGAGCCATGTGAAGTAAATGCCTGGGACATTATTAAACCAAACAGAAAATAAGCATAAATCACCAGCAATGAGGAGAACTTGTCTGTCTCGGGTATGGCACAACTGTGTTTCATCCATGTTTGTGTGCAGGGGGAAAGGGATGGTGAGGGGGAGCCACTGGGTAAATAAAGAGCARAGCATTTCCCTTGAGTCTGATGGCTTTTGTCAGAGAGAACTGTTGATTTCTGCCTGGAAATGTTTTTGGGGTGTCAGAACTGGTTTCTGCAGCTGTCCATGGTGAACTGGGGGTTGGAATTAGATGATTAGATGATCTTTGAGGTCCCTTCCAGCCCAAACCATTCTACAGCTGTATGAAATGGAATTTGTGCTGRAGGAGGAGCTCACATCCATAAGCCAGGTCCTGATGCAGCTCTGGGCACTGCTCCAAGCCTGGYCCCTTCCATGAGCCCTGGGTGCTGTTCCCATGCTCCTGCTGCAGTCACTCATTGCYTGGGGCATCTCCAGCTCTGCAGTTCCCTGGCTTGTCTGGTGGCAGGTGTGCTCTCAGTCAGGACACTGAGCTTCCCAACAGGAGAGGGCTGCCAGGCTGCTGGAATGCAGAGGGGAGCAGGGCCTGTGCCCCCAGGCTGGGAGGATGCTCTGCTGCCWCTTGCTCCCTCCTGGCACTTCTGGACACAGCTTTTGCAAGGAGTTACATCCACAAATCCGTGTGTGCTGCTGCTGCCGTTTCCTGCTTGGGGAATGAAATCCAWGACAAGACAGTCCCATGGCTCTGCCAGGGTACCCAGAGGCAGCTGTGAGTAACAAGATGTCCTTGGAGTTCACCTCTGAGTGTCTGTGTTGCTGTGATGTGCAAAGCTGCAGGGTCCTGGGAGAGGCTTGAGAGAAAAGGCACAATTTCCCCAGCAGCAAGGGGAGATCACAGGAGCTTTTCTTTCCCTGTGGGCTGGATTTCCCATCTCCATGCTGTTGGCTGCAGCCCATCATCTGCCACTGGTGGAAAAGTCCACTCCTGGGGACTGCAGCTGCAGCTGAAACAGCACTCTCTGTGAAGATGGGAAAATGGGAGCAGAGAGAGAAGAAATGAATGGGAGGAGGGAGGCTACARTAAGTCAACAAGTTCACAACTCCACTTTGATGAGGTTTTTTACAGAAATACTTCATAAAAAAAGGATAATTTTAAGGCAATTGGATCACCTCAAAGCACTTAAAGCTAGTATGACCTTTGGCTTTATTTTTTTTTTCTTCCTGTTCTTGGCTGTTTGGTGAGATGTAGAAATCCAGCTGATCTATAAGGTAAATTCTCAGTTGCCATGGCAATGTGTCTCATTCTTGTTCTCAGTTGGAAGAGAGATTGTTCCATGCTGCTATTTCATGTCTAGGGCAATATTCTTTGGCGGCAGAATTTCTTTGTTTCAGTACATTAATGCTACAGCTCTGCACTTCCTTTCCCAGCTTAGAGAAACAYGGCTCAGCCTGAACATTCCTCTGTAAAAATACAGTTATTTGCATTTTTTTTTAGTTGTAAGAACATTCCTTGAGTCTGGAGGTAAATGTTGATCCATTCTGATAGCTTGGGTGCAGCAACATCCTGATGCTGTGACGTTTGACCATGAAGTGAAAACAAACTGGAGTCACTCCACCTTTGCTTCCATGTGGTTTGAACAAACTGAAGGATCTCCTGAACCAGCAAGTCTTACTAAAGAAAAGCAATTTTAAAGTACTTCCTACCTATAGTGTATCTCTTACATAGTAGATTTCTACAGCTCTCCACATGCTTTCAGTCAGTTCAGTCAATTCCTAAGGACTGCAAATGCCAAATTTTGATCAATTCTTACTTAAGGCCACAAAAAGGATTTCTCCTGTTTCTTTTGCCATCTTTAGCTCTTTGTTTTGTCACAAGCCACCTTCACCTTATTCCTAAGGTGGGGAGCCAAGCAGGCATCCTGGTTTCTGTTGGTGCAGTCTGCAGCAGTGGGAACAGGCTGCAAAGCAGCTCTGGAGGGTTAGGAAAGCACAGAGACAGGAGATGGCCAAGGGTGATACAGCTTGGAGGTTTCACAGGACGGAGAGCTCCTGGATTTGGGTGAGAAGGACCCTTTCCTGGTCATGTTCCCCGTTCCAGTTGCATGTGACCTTCATTGCCTTTCTAACCTGCTTGGTTTCACTGGACTCAGCTGGCTCTGCTTCCCAGGGCACGTCACACAAGGGTGCAGCACCGGTGGCACTTGGCACAGCGCTTCTTCTTCTTCTTGGGGTGGAAGATGGTCATGATTGCCTCGTCAAAGACAGTCTTAAGGCCTTTCTGTGTGAGTGCTGAGCACTCCAGGTAGCACTGGGCYCCAATCTGAAAGAGAGGAGGGAAAATGAGAGTGAGTGTTCACTGTTGGGAGAGACAGAGTGATGCTGTTCCAGCATCCTTCTACACTTAGAAAGGGGTCAGACCATTTCTCTGTTCRGTGTCTGGCTGCCTGGGGGATGAAGGGACAAGCAAGAGAGCAGGAGTCAGCATCAGCATGAGCATCTCACCATGTAGGGGTGAATGGGCAGGAATTCCCTGCACCACCCTGCAGAGAGAGGGGGCTGCACCCATGTTTGAGTGCTGACCTCCTGCCTGTGCAGCTGGGGAGGCTCCAAGGAAATACTGGGTTGTAGCTGAACCCGTTCATACATTTGGCTCTTCCCCCCTGGGCTGTCACTYTCGTGTCCTGCCTCCTCCAATGCCMGGGAGCTGCTMCCTGGGGAGGGCTTCCAGCTGATTTCTGGGAATGGGGAAGCATCATTTTGAGTCAGGAGTCTCCTGGGTAGGCTGGCATGATACAAACACCCACAGAGGCCTGGGAAAGCAGCTTCAGCTKATTCAGCAGCCTTATGGCTTACTCAGCTGGTTCTGCTCATGGGTGCTTTGATTTTGAGGGCCAGGGACAATGACAGCACCTGCAGCATCTAAGAGGACAAGGATCCAGAATCCTGCATCCCAGGCCTTGGGGAGTGCTTCTAACCCCCTGCCTTTCCAGGAGAAATGTACAATTCCACAGAAACTTTGGGAGCACCCTCTGTGGTGCCTGAAGTGCAATGGATAAATGGGAATTCAGTTGTCTGTGCTTTGGTAAGGGATAGGGAGGASTTTGACAGGAGGTGGCTTTGCTGCAGAGAGGGGTTTGCCACYTGCATCTCCAGGCAAAACCCTGAGCAAGAAACACTTGATTTAAATAAAACAGGCAGTAAAATCTGTTTTGATGCTCATTTGCCACCTGCTGTCCTCAATGYTTTTCTTAGAGCTTGGCCATGGCACTGCCAGAGATCAGAAGAGTTTGGACAATTCTCTCTGRCACAYKKTGTGATTTTTGGGGTTGTCTTGTGCATGCCCAGGARTTGGACTCATTGACCCTTTTGGGTGCCYTCCCACTCAGGWTATCCTATGTTTGATGTGAYAYTGCAGCAGAAGTGCAGGCTCAGGGSTCCCARTGTGTGCCTGGGTCCAGCCTCTTTGAAGAGAGGCTTGGATCTCTGTCTGGGACCAAAGGGCCTTGGAGGAGCCTTGAATGAAGGAAACCCAGTGGAAAGCAGTGATCAGTCAGCTCCATGTGACATCAGAAGAAGCTGTCACCTCCTTTGCCAGCTTCACTCCGTGCTCGTAGGTGAGGGGCTTCTCCTTCATGTAGAGCAGCCGWGCCAAAGTTTTGGGATCATCCCGGAGGTCAATCTGGTGGGAAACACACAAAATCTGGGCTTGAGGCAGATATTCATGGCTTTACAGGTGATACTTCAGAAATTAATTGCACCTTTACTTAGCTTTTCACAGTATTTTCTTTTCTTTCTTTTTTTTGTTTAATTATTTAATTTTTAAAAATTAATTCTCCTTTGCAGGTTATTGGGCCCAGCTCAGGTGGGTGTGATACAGGAAAGAGCCCCCACTCGTAGAGGAAGCTGCTGCACCCCTGCACTGCGTCACCCAAACCCCACCCTGACAGGCCAGACAGGCACAGCTCAGCCTGATTAGAAACAAAATCCTTTATTTCCAGGGAAAACATCAAAGTGAAGTRTTCTGGCATTTCAAACCTGTCCATTTTCAGTGTTCCAAAGGATAAGGTTTTCATTTTTAAATGGGTGTTTTAGATTATTCCAGTGTAGAAAACAAAGCCAATGTTTGAATTATTTGCCTTTCCTGAGGCATGAAGATTTTGGTTTTGACCAGAATTCGAGCTGTTTCCCTAATTTGACTTGGGTTACTGTCCAGTGCTCTGGTATTTTCCACGTGGTTGTATCCATACCCTCACTGTCTTTATCCACTTTATGTCTTGGTTAACAAACAGATATTGAAAGCATTTTTATTTGATTGACAGATTCATGGATTTTAAGGCCAAAACAAAGGGGTTTGGTCATTCAGTCTGACAATCACTGCAACACCAGCAGGATGGTGAGTCACCAGTTGTAATGCTGATGTAAAAGCATGAAGGGAGGCCACTTCCTTCCCATGTCATTTGGTYAATTCTCCCATTCTTTAAATTTAGTTTGAAGATTAGYTCMRSYTYMWGSCMMMAAWTTT
>CADDXX010000153.1:404072-427647 GCA_902810485.1 Alauda arvensis
GATGGCACTTAATACGAACTGTTCCATGATTTTACCAGGTATTGAGGTCAGGCTGACTGGTCTATAATTACCAGGATCCTCCTTCGCACCCTTTTTGTGAATGGGTGCCACATTGGCCAGCTTCCAGTCATCTGGAACCTCACCAGTGAGCCAGGACTGTTGGTAAATGATGGAGAGTGGCTTTGCAAGGCAGTGCCAAGCCTTGCTGTGTTACCTGCCTGTGACTTGCCAGGGCCAAGATCAGCTGAGGCTGCTCCCTCCCCTCCATCTCAGCCATCAGCTCAGCAGTGTTTGGGCCCCAAAAACACAGCAAAACTGGCTTTTTTTCCCTGTTTTTTTGTTGTTCCTCTGCTGATCTCTTGCACACTCTGCTAAAGCATTTTGCACCTGAGTCCAGCCCAGCAAAACAACCACAGTTTTTCCCTCCTAGGACCTTTTGTGCCAGGGATACAGAAAGCCAGATACCTCAAATCTGGGGTCTCTGCCAGCTCTCCCTTCAGGCTGACAGAGGGTCCTGCTGCAGGAGGACACTTTCCAATTGTTATTTCATTAGCATATGTTTTATAGCATCGCAGTGTCAGGGGCTATTTCTGGCTATGACTTCACTCTGAWGCCTTTGGAAAGCCACACAGCACAAGGAGAAGGAGGGGAGGGAACAACCCAGATGATCTGTTGTTATAAGTGGAGCATGTGGGAAGCATCATCCCTCCAGCCTCCACGGAGACAATCCAGTCMTGGAGGGCTGATTCACGCTCTGAGCTCTGGCTGGATGGCCACATCCTCTGGAGCAGGCTCTGCAAGGGACAGGAGCTCAGGGAGTTAGAGAAAGGCTTTGGAGGCAGCTGGTGAACTGTCTAGTTTGAAGCAGGGGATGGCAAAATGGTGTGGAGGAATGGATGGAGGGGTGAGGCTTGTCAAAGAGACTGCTGAGTGCTCCTTCTGGCTCAGGAGGACAAATGAGAGGAGGTGTTGCTGTGGAAATGGGTGGCAGGTGGAACTGTCAGCCCTACAAAASAAGCAGGAATATTAAGGCACAGGGTGAAAGCTGGCTGGGAACTGAATATAACTCCAGTCTGGCTTGCAAAGGCTTGCAGGGCTGATGGATCATGACACAGGCTCTGAGCTCTGAGTTTGTAAACAGAGAATAAAAGATGGAACAGGCTCTGCACATGGGGCAAGGACTTGGGTCATATTTTGGGACTGGCTTTTGGATCATCTGTTTGCACCACGTGGATAGGAAAGATGTGGTGGTCTGTAAGGGCCACCAAACCAGCTAAAACTGCTGCTGCCTACAGAAACAGGATAAGAATAAAATGAAAGAAAGTGAAACCCGAAGCATCAAAGCCTCAGTTCTGCTGAGTGCAGGCTTTTCTGGAAGTGACAGTCTGTTCTGGCGTGGGCTTTTTGATCTCTCTGCACAGTGCTGCAAAGTGTCTGCAAGAAGTGGCCTTTTGCAGACAGGAGGGTCTCCTTCTGCACTGTTTGTGCCTTTCACAGCAGTCAGCCATGGCCAAAACCAGCACAGCCAAGAAAAGCTTCTGGTGAAAGCAAAGCCCTGCATCCAGGGCTGCTGGAACCCAGAGAGAGCAAACCAAGTTCCCAAATCTTCTTTCTCTCCTGCTGGCTTCAGTGTCAGCTCTGTCTGGAGGAGCTGGTGGATGTGGGTTACAACATTCCCAGTCTGTSAGGAACCTGGAACCTGCTCCCTCTGCTCTCAGCAGATGATTCTTTGCAAGGTTYCTGTGCAGACTCTGTCCCTTTCTCTATTTTGTCACTCACCAGCATTTGGAGTCAAGGAGTGGGAAATTTCACGACGAAAAATGTGTTGCTCCCTGTGCTTTCTTCTGCCCTTCTGCAGGCAGAGCAAAGCAGTGAGAAACAATTYCTCCTCTTCTCCAGGGGGGTGAAATTATTCTGCAAGCTTTGAGTGCARTCACACCATATCAGAGTGTGGACAGTGGAAACAGCAAAAGCATTCTAAATGTAAGTAAGCATGGGATACAGACTCTCTTGCAAAGGGACACCCTTGTCCTGGGAGAAGAACATTTGAATGGATGCAAATCTGGCTGGGTTACCACTTAAAAAGTCATCAGCTGGTGGCTGATAGACTGGTGCTGAATTATTCCAGTTTTCTGATCTTGAAAATGGGAATTATTCTCTGTATCTTCAATGCCACCATGTGGTGAAGGTAAGAAAACACTGACTACACAAAGCAYCGTATTTGCAGTAGGAGGTGGGTATTTGGGGGGGTTGCACAACCTGATCAGGCTTTGTTTTCTTGATTAGGCAAAACACAGCCTTAGGGATGAGTGTATTTGTGTGTATTTTACTGCTGAAACGGAACGAAAACAAAAGGGAGAAGGTCAGCAGTTCAACCATTACAACTCAAATCTGATTGTTATTATTTGTGGAAAAACTCCCAACAAACTCCACAAACATTACTAACAACAAACCCCAGTGTATGATAGTAACAAACCATGAGAAAGGAAAAATGGTAAATGTTTTGCAGTCCTTTACCTGCCCTGCAGTGTCATAAAGCCCCAGCAAGTGTTGTTGTCCTCCCACAGTCACGGTTACTGGAAGAGAGAAACAAGAAATGCTGTTTATGCACAAGCCAGTGGCCTCACTTTGAGGTGTTTTAATCCCCAAATGCCAATKAGACACATTAGCACGTGTCCCCCATTGGGCATCCTGAACCAAGCTCATCTATTCAACCCAAACTGAARGCAACCCAAGTCACAACAAAATCAAACCCTTTGTGCCAAGAACTTATTTCTGTGCAGACAGCCAAGAGCTGCTCACACTGCTGCCATCAGGGTGACATCTGCCTGTCTCTGCAGCCACCAACTGAACATCCTGGACTTGAAAAGCACAGGATTTCTCCACCATGGGCATCGGGGTGGGGTGGTCATGGACCATTGGGAGGGGTTTTTTATTATTTTATTTCTTCCAGGCTGTGAAATGATGAAGCATTYGGCAGTGGCTGGTGGTTGGTGGGTCCCACTGCAGGTGCAGCTGTCCTGCCCTGGGCCATCACAGGTGAAATGGCAGTGTTTAGCACCTGGGGCTGTGTGGTGGATGATTTGAAGGACAGGAAGGAAAAGGAGCTTTAATATTTTCAGGTATATTGACCACATTCTGTTGCAAATGAAAGAAAGCATGGCTCAGCTTGCTGATCACATCCAGCATAGTTACTCCTTTAGCAGGAATCACACTGAACTTCATTTTGAGCCCATTGACAAATTCTGACATTGACAAAAATGTTTTCTCACTGCCTTTGGATGAACCCCATTATTAGCTGATTCCTGTAACCAGTGTTATTTCATGTAAAGGATGTGATCTGGGTTAATGACATTTAGTTAACCAGTTAATCTGCTTAAATCATTACTACTCAACTGGAAAGAAAGGGGGGGCAGTCCAGTTCCACCCATTAGTCAACAGGAAGCCTTCAAACATTTGTCAGGAAGGTTGCTTAAAATACTGATATTGCTGCAGCATATGGACTATTAATTTTTATAAATGTGAGGACAAGTGGCTGAACAGGAATGAACATAAAGCTTTGTCAGGAATAGGGGGAGAGGCTCAGACTCGTGCCCATCAGGTGATCACAACTTGCACTTAATGAGGGCTGGGAATGAGTAATAGTTATTTTGGACCAAAGGAAAAAAAAAAAGAAAGACTTGAAAACATAATACAGTATCTTGCTGATATTGTTTTGTTTTGTTTTGTTTTGGGATTTTTGGGGGTTTTTTTGTGATAAAATTTGTAGTGGAAAAGCAGCTTCAGATTTATGGAATTTAGTAGCTCCTGCAGTGAGAACAATGTCCTGTTTGAAATCTCTTGGACTGAAAGTCCCTGCCAGTGTGGCTGGACAGGCTGACTATTCAGCAGCTTTATTTGCTTGCAAAGAGACACAGCAGTGTTGTCAGCACATAAACAGAGCAAACCTGACATCCTGGAAGTGCAAAGGCTCAGTGAGGAGCAGACTTGCTGATGAGAGCAGGCTGGGCTGCACTCAGGCACTGCTGGTGATGTGCACTGGAAGAGGAGGTGGGGAAGGGGASAGAGTTCCCTCTCCTCATCCCAGAGGTAGCTCTGCACTGCAAAGCTCCCAGGGGAACTCATGGACACTGGGCATGGATGAACAAGGGTGGGAGAGCTTGGGGGAGAAGTACAAGGGTGGGGAGAAGGGCACTGACACAGACAGGAAACAGTCCTGATGCCCCATCCTCTTCCTTCAACCTGATTTGAATGAAACAATTCAAAATAATCCTCCCTGGCCCCGTGGTTTCCAACTTGTTGTGGTGCAGGGAATCCCAGCAGGGGCATGAACTGTGTAAGTTACTGGCAGCACTCCTGCTTTTCTCAGCTGCCTTCTCAGAAGCAGTGGGGGTTACAGGTGCTCAGCACAGCTCACCGGAGGCACCAGGAAATGTGCTTTTTTTCCCCCCCCCCCTTTGCAACCTTGGCAAACCTCCAATCTGCCCTTGTGCCAAAGAAATGCAGGAGCCAGACCTGCCCTGCAGCTTTTACTCTGCTCAAGGAGCAGCTGTGGGAAGATGTACCCTTCAGCTGAAGGCAGTTTTCCAGCTGCAATGCACAGCTGGCCGAGGTGGTGTTTAGGACTGGTTTCTGGGACTGAGAACAGCAGCAGTTGCACTGTCAGCCCTTGGTGGAATTTGCATGGAGCCTGCAGAGCTCCTCCAGAGCAGGTTGCTCTCAGGACAGCTGTGAGGCACAAGGAGGTGCAGGTCAGCTGATGTTCCTGATGAACATGAAGAGATATTTGCCATACATCAGTGCTGGCAGGCTCATCCAGCTCTGCCTCTCCTGCTGCCTCACCCTGAGCCCAGGCAAACTGGGCTGGGTCCTGCTTGCAAAGATCACATCTTCAGTGCTTAAAAAAACTTCAAAGCTGCACTGAGATTTACTCTGCTGTGAAGCTCTGCTGGCCCATCTCTTTCTTGGTGGCATCTGACTGAGAGAGCTGCGCTGGCAGAAAGCCCTGGTGCAGACACAAATTGCTGCCACGCTCCAGTAATTAATATGGTTTGGAGATAAAGCTGTTTGGATAGAGGATCAGTGCACCTCGAGTGTGCTAGGCTTTGCCAGAAGGATACAACTCCCAGRCTCTTATCTGTGCTTTGTGGTGCATGAAGTCAGGGTGGATGTTKTGCAGCAGGTCTGTGGAGCCA
Organism: Alauda arvensis; assembly: GCA_902810485.1. NCBI lineage: Eukaryota > Metazoa > Chordata > Aves > Passeriformes > Alaudidae > Alauda > Alauda arvensis. Next base: position 409,268 of record CADDXX010000153.1, read on the forward strand.
CACACTGAGCAGTGATTGATGGTTTGTGCAGTTCAGTTTGGCTCCTGCTCACCTCTGGGAAATGTTGAGGGGGAATAAAGAGATTGGTGGTCTCCTACCATTACTCTTCCCCCACAAAAGGGATAAGGATTGCAAGGGCTCTTGGAAAAATACATCCTGGGTCTACCCAGCTTGCACATCACATTTTAATTCTCCTTCCAGCATCCTGCCCCTTATAGGTGCTGTGAATTTCTGCATGGCATTTGTACTTTTTCTGTAAAAAAACCCTTTGTCTGGTATTTTTACTTTTTCCCTCTTTCTTTWTCTCTCTTTCTTTCTCTCCTGTTTACTTTTTCTCTCCTTTTTTACACCCTCCCCTGCTTTTTCTTTTGCCCATCAAACTTTATATTTTCTTTCTTCTTGTTGATTGTTCTAACCTGTCCCATCATCAGAGGAACTCTTCCTGCCCATATCACCTCTGAATTTTCAGCTACCACCCCAGCAAAACTGCCTTGTTGGCTAAACCTCGAGTGTCTTTGTATTCCTGGCTCTGAATGCAGAGGGGACCAGATGGCTCACACTGGCAAATCAAATGATCCCTGGTTCTTGAAGCAGTGATGTCCAGATTAATGCAYTGGTGCTAAAATTTCCACCCCACTTCCAAGCAGGCAAAGCAGATGTGATAATAAATGGCTTTTGCCTGTGAAAACTTCATGGTGGTGTTTTTATACCAAGAGTTTGTCAGTCTGGCCCTGTCAGGCCAAAGTCTGTTCAGAGTATCCCCTTGGTGGGTCGTATTTATGAGCTGAGATTGCCCTGCTAGATTTGCAGGCCTCACTTCTGGCTTTATTCCAGTTTACTCTTGCTTCCCCTGTTATTATCTTTTCCTGTTCTCTCAGTGGACAGGCCTATGGGAAGCCAWTGTGGAATTCCTTCCCAGCCACTGGGGTAATGCAGGCTCCTTTATGGGACTGTGAACTCGACTTTATGAGCAGTCTTGGAGTAACAAGACAAATATGAACTCTCCTTGTCATTTACTGCCTACACTGATGTATTGATTAAGCACTGAAACGACCTGGCCTTTAGCACTGAGTGCAGTAGGGACTGCTGTAAAATGAGGCTGAATATTTGCACAGCCCTGACCCTCATTTCTCTGCAGTCTGGGCTGCACCAGACGATGCAGCAGGGCAGATGCTCCCCTCCCTTCACTGGGTGGTTTTAACCAAGTGCAGAATGYGTAAAACACTGCTTTAAAAGTGACTGCTGGGTCATAATTTAGCTGGGCATTGCTTACTAGAGTTGGAATAACTATTTTGGGTCACTCCCAAGGCTTTGTCCCGGGTCTGTGTGTCTGGGGTTCTGCTAATGGACCTCAACACAGGGCTTGCTCACCACAGCAGAAGGGCAAGGTGTGGATGGGTATTTGCTGGGGTATCTCTTCTGAGATAACCCTGGACTGTGTTGAGCGGCTGTTTTCTCACTGCCCGTGCTGGGAAGAAGGAATCAGAGAGTCCTTGGGCTGCAGTTTGAAGATGTTTACTTTAGAAGCCTTATCTCTAAGTTCAGTCAGACCAGCGTGATGTTCACAAGCAGCTGGAAAAGTGAATTCTCCCCGCCCACGAACAGCACCTGGGTTTTTATAATCTAAATTACATTAACATTGTTTTCTTCTAAAATCCAATAACTAAAATCTAAGTCACACGGTGAAATCACACCTTCACCCAATCCTAAAAAATCATCACCCTTTGCAAAGAGGAAGAGAAAAACGGGAAAATGTGACTTTATCACATTGATCTGCCTCCATATTTCCCTAATAATAAGTATACAGAGAAATCTAAAACTAATATCTGTACACCCAGTGATTTAATAAAAAACACACCAATCAAACCCTCGTGTCATCCAAATCCTCAGACAGCTTTGGAAGCCTTCTCCACGATGTCAGATCAAAGCCAATGCTGTCTTTCAAGCAGGCTGTGTGAGCCCCCCTGTCCTGGCTGCTGCCCATTCAGGAGACCCAGAGGAACACTCTGGTCTCCCAGACCCAGAGGAATACTCTGGTCTACCACAGCTATTGTGTGGGATGGAGCTGGTGTGTGGACCATGAACTGGTCTGAGCTCTGTTTTTAAATCTGTGCTTAGTTTGTGTTTCTGGGGACAATGTGACAATTTTCACTGATGTTCTTGATGCCCAGATTGCCCCAGATCCACCTGTCAGTGGCCAATCTTTGCCAAACTCTTCTCCCTATGTGCTTTGCTTGGTAACTTTTTGGGGCTGAACTGCACCTGTGTAGGAGCCCTTCAGCCAGGCAGCAGCAATGCTCACAGCCTGCACTGACAGATATGGGACATAAATTGTCTGCTGAACTCTCAGAACATCTTCAGTTTGATTAATGGAGCAAAGCAACACATAAATCTCTGGAATGACACCAAGCTAGGATGCAATATCTCAGCTGTGGCAAGGGAGAGTGGATTTGCACATCAGGGGGATTTTTTTCCATGCCAGTGAAGAAGTGCTTGCAGAACCCAGAGACTGTGAAACCACCAGCCAGAATACACACAGCAGCCAAGCAGTGTCTGATGTGACATCAGATGGGAAAAGTMATCTATTTATTCTAGTGCCTTGCTTCCAACAAATTAAGGTCCAGCTGCTTCAGAGGAAGAAGCCAGGAGCCTGTGAGCAGGCAGGGATGGTGGCACCTGCCTGGGTGGAAAGATTTTCTCATGGTTTTGGGCAAATTAGTCAAGCCTCAAGCATTCACAAGGGCCATCTTCTGCCCTTGCCAGCAAGCTCTGAATATTAATCTGTGCATYTGACTGTTCACTATGATTATAGGTACCTGGTGTGTGTTACTAAACACAGACTAATCATAAATGATAAAATGATTGGGATGGAARGGACCTTAAAGAGCTGCCATGGRCAGAGATATCTGGCACTAGAGCAGGCTGCTCAATACCCCATCCAGCCTGACCATTACCACTCCCAGGGATGGCCACCAGCATGAGAACAACTGCAGTTTTGGTTGACCTGCTGGCACCAGAAATGCCCAAGTCTGTCTCTCTTTCAGCTGGGAAAAAAAGATCAAAGCAGAACACAGGCAAAAGGACAGATCTTGGTCAGCAAGTTCCTTCTAAGGTGCACCTTTCAGGGTCATTTCTGTGATGTGAAGTTACTGATGCAGTGAATGTGGTCTGTTCTCCAGCAGCTGATGTCCCTGGGGATGCTGACTGTATGCTTGCTCACTGGGTAACATTTTTCCTTCCTTCCCAAATGCAGTTTTGTGAAATCTCTTGTAATGAAACGGGAATTCCCCTCCACTCTACAGATTTCTTCTGCTCTCTGGAGTTTACCCCAGACAGGACAGGGGTGTTCTGGCAGGAGTTTGTTTGAAGAAAAGTGATTTCAAATATCTGGTTTAAAAATTGCCTTCTTGTACCACATAGCTCCTAAATTTGGATCTCTGTGGCTGGAATTTGAGGATCCCCGTTCCAACAAGGGGCTGAAACTCAGAGGCATTTAGATCAAAGATATTCAGAWCTCTAATTCCCTTTGGTTCCCATAATGGTCAGGCATCTAAGTAACTGAACTGGAACTCCATATCCCAGGCTTTAAGAAATAGGTTCCATCAGAAAATAAGGTGAATGTGGCCAGTGCATTTTTACAGCACCTTCTAAGTGCATTTCTCAATCCTATTTTGGGTAATATTTTTTTCTTCACAATATCTTTCTTTGGCTAATCCAGGTGGAGGAAATAAAACTCAGARGGATTAGGTGTCACACACTGCTTTGATTTGATTTGGGTCACTGTCTGGGAAACTCAAATTCTGTTGCAGGTGAACACCCTTCAGAAGGTGTTGCACCGCTGCACCTGAAGCTGGGAATGCTCTGGAAACTGCAAATCAAAGCCCTGGGGATGCTACAAATCCAGCAGCCATCAAAGGAAGACAGTAAAAAAAAAAAAAAGAGAAAGAAAGACCTTAAGGACAGACATCCAGACCAAACCATGACAATCAGYTCAGCTGAGCTCTGTGACTGGTTGCCTCTTTAGGCTCTCTCCAGTGTTGCCCTTGGAAATACCCCCTTTTGCTTTGGCTGGAAGGCAATCCTGCAGCATTTCATGGCCAACACACCCAGGGCAGGTAAGAGGGGGTGTCACAGGACCCTTGGCTCACTGAGGGTCTGTGACTCAAGCCTGGGCCTTTCTTCACTTCCATGCATAAGGGTCATCTCCAGGAATTCGAGTGACCTGATGCTCAAGGAATGTTCCCCCACTGCCTGTTCATGACAAACAAGAGYTGATTACAGCCAAATCAATGTTCTGCCCCAAACTTACCCTGCAGCTTAGCTACATTCTTCTGARAAGAAAATCMAAAGCATGYTMTTTTACCCTGTAATTGGCCTAAATACCCCACTTTATATGTAAATTTTACTAAATGCTTTTAACTGCTCCTGTAATCATCTACCCCCAGTCACACACAGACCTCTGAGAGCCAGTGTTTTCCAAAATAAGGGCTCTGAAGTAAACCTCACCATTTCCTGTCACCTCATCAATGGATGAGATCTGTGTTGTGCTGAGCAAATCCTTCTGCCCATCTGATATTTACAATATCTGAAAAACATTTCCAGTCTGCTCCCTGTGGTGGGAGCACAGAGAGGCCTCCAGGGCTGGGATTCAGCTGTTTTCTCTCCATGTAGCTCTTGGTCTAATGAGGTGGTGAGGAATTTGCTGCTTTGTCTTTAGGCCACAGACATGCAGTGATTCTAAAGCCAGATAGGATTCACAGCATCATTTATTCTGCTCTAAATAGCTTATCTAGTTGTCTTCCTACAAGGCATATTTCCTTGTTCTTGAATCATTCTTGCAGCTGTTTTCCAAATTTTTTGTTGAGCAGTTGCTGTGACCAGRCAGTGTGGTCTAGCAATGGTTTCATTAATGGTCTAGCCAGAGGTAACATGACTTTCCTATTCCTACCTGTCACCCCCCAATGGCTCATCTAAAGCTCTCATTGGTTGATTATCCTCATTATTTAATGAGTCTTGCTSTGCTTTCTTAAGGCTAGAGTCCAGTCATTCTTGGCTTTTGCATTTGCAAGCCTTTTTATTACTTTCTTTTTGAATTCTGTGGCTGAGTGGAAAACAAGGAGACTGTAACTCCAACACCCACTGAAGGCACCTCACAAAAGGGGAGGGGAACAGCCACGCTCCTGCAATGCTCCCAGAGCGTGGAAGTCAACATTAAAGGTTTTTTTTTGGAATCCAGCATGAAAGGCTTTGGGAAGTCTGGGGTTGTTGATGCAGTGACAACAGAATGTTTCAGGTCAGAGAAATGGTATCTAAATACTTCTAAATGTTCTCTTTCCAGACATCTCTCCACTGCCTCCAGGGACTGCTCTTCACCCTGGGCTCTKACCTCCCCCACACAGCAAGGGGCACCACCTTCCCTCTTCCCTGTCCACCCAGGTTTGAATATTCCAGTGGAATGAGTGGGAAAGTGCCCAATGCTGCCTCGTGCTGGGGGAAGGAGGCACCAAAGGACAGTTCTGCTGTCCCAGTCTGCARCAGCAAGAGATTCATGTAGATGGTGCCATCCTAGAGGAGGATTCACAACTTGTGCTCTGTGGTTTCTTTTTTTTGGAACCTGAGAGAGAAAACAATGCAGCTCTTCGCAGCTGGGCATTTGCCACTCAGAGACAGCAAACAGAGGAGATGCACCAGTCCACCAATCATTTTTAATCAAGCAGCTCAAATGARATGTTCTAAATCTTTCAAAATGCGTTGAGAAGTCAGACTTCAGCACTGGCCAGCAYACATGACATGGAACACAAAAGCAGTGGAGGTTGATTAGGAAAATCAAACAGAATGAATTTGGCCCAGAAATGGATGAAAGAGAATGGAAATTCCCAAAGCTTTCAGAACAAGCACAACACTGCATCACGAGCCAGCTTCTTCCCAGTCTGGGACATTACTTATTTATAGACAGCATGAATGAAGTTGATTTATTGGAATCAGCGACCTCATTGTTTGTAAAATCAGCACTGGAGGATTTCCCCTGTATCCCCATGAATTATTGCTGTGCCAGTCAATCCYTGAGCAAACTCAGCTCCACTGATAGCAGAGTCCAAGGAACCTTGGGGTCTCTGTTTGCAAGAAAACTGTGCCCAGTTTCTCCAGGAACACAGTGCCAAGGGAGCTCTTGGGGACCTCAAGGTTGTGCAAAGCCCTGCTGGATGGAAAAGGCAAACATGATTGCAGTGCTTGGGGAATTGAACAGCAATTGATATTGTGTCCAGCAGAGTGTTCTGTCAGATTCCATTCTGTCTTAAACGGAGGGCTGAGCGCTGCCACAGGCTGGGAGGTGCTTCCTCAGTGTTTCAGCTCCCTGGGCACCATCAGCTGTCCTCAAGGCAGGCAGCTCTGCTCCTGAGTTAGAAACCAGTAGTAACTGCCCAGATAAATGGAGTAAATTTGCAGGCAAATAGGCTCTGATGTGTGAATTTCAGTGGTAATCTAACTGAAGGTCTTTGTGCTCTTTACTGAAAGTTACAGAACTAAATCCAACCAAATGCAGGATAGAGTGACAACTGTAGCAACATAACGAGGTAGAACCTGATCATGTTCTTAAAAAAAATGGGATTGTTCCTAMACAATGAGGAATACTGGATATTATCTAAATTCTGATGGAGGGGAAATGCCTCTTCTGAGACCATGTGATTGTCTTTGACATTGAGATGAACRAAAGAACAAAATTTTGGCTATGATTGTAGTGTAAACCTATCACAAAAGAAGAAAAAAAGGCAACACATAGATTCTTTTATATTTATATTTTTAGCTCTWCTAAATATTTTTGAACTTTCCATCACTCTAGCACAGTATTTAGGAAAACCTATTTTACAGAGCTGGGTTTATAATAGTCAATAGTAAACACAGTAAAGCTCTGGGATTATTGAAGTGTAACTGATAATTGGAGTGTCTTTATTAGTATTTTAATTCGTTAGGCTGACCTGGCCTGTAAAAGACCAGATACTACAGCATTTTCAGTTTCTTTTAATACAGATAAAGTCAGTCAGGGTTCTTTAATAAAATCTAGAAACCTAACATATGGAGCCTACTAACAGTGATGGTGAGATCATGGTAAACGTGGAGTGGGAATTTTCCACCTAAGSCAAAAAGTGGAAATAAAGGGAGAAAAATATAGGAATAAAGAGAGTTTTTGACCCTTTTCCTGTCTCCTTTCTCCTGTTCATGTGAGGCAAAAGCCTTTCCTCTAAYTCAGCTGAGTGCTGGGGAAAAGAATATCCCCAAAGTTATGTCAGGCATCTGCTTTTCAAGGGAACATGAGACTTGGTAAATARCATCAGAATAAATGGGAGATTAGTGGCAAAATGAAACAAATTGCACTGAAACGCATCCAGGGTGTTCCCTGGATCAATACACAAGGTGCTTCCCAGGGCATGGGAGGACAGCTCTCCCTGTGTGGCTGGGGGGAATCAAGGCAGCTCATCTCTACACTTCYTGCACTGTTCAAAGCTCAGAATTGGGGAATAGTTTTCCCTGGAGAGGAAAGGAATGCAGCCTGGAGAGGCAGTGCTGCCTAACAGAGCTGGCTCTTTGCTCTGGGTGTYCTTCTAAAGCCTGTGGTGATCTGCTGTGGTCTGGGTCAGATGGCAGTGGAGCAGATAATGCTGATGGAAGGGCACASAAGGTCAGCTCTGCAGTGGGTGGGTTGTCCCCACCATGGCTGGACCTTCCAGTGATGGAGTGACTCTGTCCCAGTGACTTACACTGGCAGAAGGCTCTGTTAATACTGGCAGAGCACTRTGGCACATCCTACCTCCACTGGGTGTGATTCAGGGGGAAAAATGGCTTTTCTGCTTAACAGCATCATCAACAAAAAGAACAGATACCAAAGCTAGAAAGGAAGGAAAACTTTGCCTGACATACAAGATGGGGACAAGAGTGGGTTTTCTGTAAGAACCTGATATTGGGGTAAACGTGATTTATAATATMATTTAGGAATATAAATCAGGAAGCAGCCACAGCTCTTCCTCACCCTCAGTGCCAGGTAAGCTGGGCAGGTCTGTCCTGAGCTGGCTGTGGCACCTAAAGCCAGGATGTGCCTGGAGTCAGGCTGAGGTGGTTTGGGTGCTGTATTTGGGCACAGACCTGCAGGACACGTGTGTGTGTGTCTGTATGTCCCAGGCATTGCCAAGAACATTTCAGTGAGACCTCTGCAGCCAGAGCCACTCCCTGGCTCAGCCATGCCTTGGGCACCATTCCAGAGTTAGGGCAGAGTAACTTAAAATAGCATCTGATGACTCTGGGTAGYGTGGCTTAAAAATAGCATCTGGAGCTCTGAGCTGTGAACTGATGGGGCAGGGGCACGTTTGGCACACTGAGCTGAATCCAGCAGGCGCCAGTGTGATGCTGAGGTCAGTGGGAGGGCTCAGGAGCATCAGGTTTGCCCAAACTCCAGTGCTTCTGTAGCTGACATTTKACATGCCATCAGTCCTGTTTTGGGCAGATTAAATGGTGCTTTGCAGCCCCTTCCCAACACCAGCCTCTCTGACACTTTGCATCTTGTTTAAGTCTGACCTTTATATTMGCTTTTCCCTTGCACTTTTCCCCACGAGGCGTTGCTTGAGAACAAAATACCTGTTCCTGAACCTAAAGATGACCAGAACAGAAACTCTGCTTTGCATTTCCCAGAAAAATAAATAAAAATCAGGCCCATTGTCCTTTGCACCAGGACCAAACCTGAGCTGCTATTTGCCCTGCAGCTTGCAGAGATTAACCAAACACTTGGGCAGCAGCTCTAAGCCTGTATGACTTGAGAAGCAGAAATGTTAAACACTGTAAACAAAAGTCTTGGAAATATTTAAACTTTCTGATAAGAAAATCTGAAGTTAGGAATTATTATTTTTTTTCTCTTGGCTACCACAAAGGTTTTAAATGCTGCTAATGCTTTYTCTACGCCCTGCTGAGGATCTTTCCAGCTTCCTGTCCTGTGGCAGCCGCTGCAGACAATGAAGTGATTGTAATGTTGGAAAGGCAACAGATGGAGATGGATGAAATGCTCTTAACCCTGAGTGTGTTTTTGTGTGCCTGTGAAAGGCAGAGGTGAGAGCAAACCTGAGCTCTGGATACCCTTATCCTTTATTTCAGCATGGTTGCACTCACATGAAGCAGAGTGTGATATCCCATGGTCTCAGCAGGGTAATTTCTAGGGATGGTCTGGTGGCCCTTTCAGCACAGAACTGGGTCTTGCAGGCTCCTCTGAGCAGAGCAAGAGGCTGCAGGTTGGCTGCAGCCCAGGCTGCACAGAGGAGGTGCTGAAGTGCCTGGCTGAGCTGAGGCCAGAGGGTTTTTCATTGGAACAGCAAAAATAAATCCAAATTCCTCTGCAGAGCTGGAGAGGAATTCTCAGCTATAAAATGTGATTTCTACAGAATCCGAAGTTTCCATGGGAAGCTCTCACTTTCAGCAGAGGAGTTCAGATGTTTCCACTGGGAGAAACGAGGTGAAATGTGTGAAATGCCCCTGGTGTGAACTGTTCCCTCTGTTGGGAAGACCTGAGCCAGTTTAGGCAAAGCTGTTTCCCTGACAGTGRCAGTGGCTCCTGCACCTGAGGCAGTGACCCTYGATGGGAGCAGAGCCCTGSGATGCCAGGGAGGCACCAGGRGCACTGGGRSCACTGGTGGCTTCCTGGGAGAGCAGAACTGCACTGGGAGCAAACACAAATAACCAGATCTGGTCCTSCAGCTGCCATGGATGGCTCTACACAAACGTGAAAACGAGGTTTAGCACAGAGTCCAGGTTTGTCAGGCTGTTGGAAATGCATTAAGCTGCTGGCATGGATAAACATGGTCTCACCTTGATTTAAACGTTTTGAAGTGAAACTGTTGAGGTTTTTTTCAGCAGATCCATTTATTTACTTTGTTGTTGTTTTTTTTTTTTTTTTTTTTTTTGCAGGAAGTTTGTTCTTATGAAAATGTTATAATTTTAAACCTCTCATGCACATGTACAAGGAAAATGAGTTCTGAAATGTGTAGCTTTTCTAAGTGACAGGAATTAGTGATGGGTTTCTGCCCTAACCAAAGCTCTTTAAACTTCTAACTCTCATGTTAGGATTAAATAATTTAACTGTTCTGTTAATCATTCCATGCTTGAATAGGATTTCTGAATCAAATGTTCTAATTCAGTGGTATTTCCACGAATTTCTGGTACTGCCTGTTAGCTATAATTCCATTTAGAGTGTATTTACTCTTGAAAAGATTTATTAGGTTTAATTCACCTGCTCTGCTGCCTTGTGAACATCAGGGGCAGCTCTGCTGAGCTCAGAGGAGTTACTTTTGGTTGGGAGAAACATGAATCACATAGCTGAAAAACAAGTGAACTAATTTTGAAATAAGCAGTGTGTATTTTAATGGAAATTGCTGTTAAAATGTTATGCATGCAATGGTCACTAGGTAGAAATCTATGAAGAAATTATTATTTTTAGAACATTTAATTTTTTTGCCTTAGGTGAGAAAGGAACACAGTCAGAAAAATATAGGAAAGTAGCAAATAGCTCAATTAAAAATCAAAATATTCACACCTATATGAATTGGGCATGTCTCTAAATTATTCTTTTACCTGGCATAAATATTACTTATTTTATCCCTAGCTTTATTTAAAGCTGCATTTGGCTTAGAATTGACTGAAATACACAGCTCTTAAGCATTCTGAGAAAGTCTTAAACATAATGCCTGGTGATTTTTCTATTTCCCACTGCTCTCTTGAGAGCCCAACAGTTCATTCCCTCTTGTTTTCTGGAGCTTTAATCTATATCAGAAAACGTTGACACACTTCTTGAGCTACATGAAAGTGCCACTAATGGGGATCCCATCTGACTTCAGAGGAAAGGGACTTTGAAGAAAAATCACAGCAAATTGCAAATAAAGGAGAAATGGATCAAGGTAGAAAATCCACAGCTACTTCACACAATTGATTACCAAGTATGATGTGAATTCTGCCTTTGATTTGAGTTGCTGCTTAGCACAGTGAATGGATTTTAAKCAGTGTATTTTACACAATGAGATACATGAAAAGTCTTGTTTTGAAGAGMCACATTGTTCTCCGTTTCTATTTTTGCAGGGGCAACACCTTGGATTAGGACTCCATTGTATCAGGCTGGTGCAAGCAGGAGAGGCCCTGCAGAGCAAACACACCAACAATGAAGGTGGAGAAAGGAAATTTCCTGTTTCACAACAAGGGAAACAAGGTGCMCAGAGGGGATGGGGCTCTTCAGGGCTGTGCTGGGAAACAGAACCCTGAGCCTCCATCCGTGGCTTCATCTCAGCACAGAGATTGGTGTTGGCCATCCTTAAAGGCAGCACATCCTGCTGAGTGATCATGGAACCACAGAACAAATGGGGATGGAAAAGACCTCTGGGATCAGTGAGTCCAACCTCTGACCCAACACCACTGTGTTCACCAGACCACAGCACTGAGCACCCCATCCAGCCTGTCCTTAAACACCTCCAGGGATTCCAGCTTCTCCCTGGACAGCCCATTCCAGTGTCTGATCACCTGCTYTGTGAAGAAATTCCTCCTGATGTCCAACCCAAGTGTGCAGTGTGAGGTCTTGTCCTCTTGTTCTGCCTGGGAGAAGAACCCAGCCCTCATTTGGCTACAGCCTGCTGTCAGGGAGCTGGAAGCAATAAAGTCCTCCCTGAGCCTCCTCTTCTCCTGGCTAAACACCCCCAGATCCCTCAGCTGCTTCTCAYRGAAYTTGTGCTCCAGACCCTTCACCAGCTTCCCTGCCCTTCTCKGAACCTGCYCCAGCACCTCMAYGTCCTTCCCAAACTGAGGGGCCCRGAACTGGACACAGGACTGAAGGTGTAGCCTCARACCCTGGCTGTGGTGTCCTGCTCATCCCTGCAGGATGCTCCCARRTCMCAGAATCACAGAATCATAGRATMATTAGTGTTGGAAAAGATCTCCAAGATCATCCAGTCCACCCTTCTGCCCATGCCACCACACACCAAACTGTATGTCAGGACCCTGTCTACTTGTTTCTTGTCCCCTTTGGCAGGTGCCTGGAGCAGCAGAGAACAGAGTGCCTTGTCCACGTGTGCTTTTGGAGAGTTCAAGTCCCAGAAACGTTTTATTTGAGCTGATTTCCCTGACAACATGATTAGAGTGGCAAAGCAGAGCTGCTGCTGGAAATTGATGCTGAGCATCAGCAAGGCACGAGTTCCTCTCAGCCACAGCTGCCTGGCAGGGCTTGCTTCTCTGCAGTCACTGGGATGTTGCTGAGTTTTTAGGCATTCTGCAATTTCCTATTGACTTTTAATGAAGCAGTGCTGATGCTTGTATAAAAATGCACCTCGGGGTCTCGTGCTGATTCTGTCCAGAGCTGAACTCATCAGATGAGGTTTTTTTTCCCAGTTCCTGCCTTGTCAGAGCAGTGTGTCTGACAGGTGCACAGAAATCAATTCAGAAAGTACATCCTCGAAGAAATCAGGCTGCCAGATTAAGTAAAACAGATATTAACTCAGACACCTCTGAGCTCAGCTGAAACATCCTTCTCTGCACAGAGAAAAGTGAAGTTGTTTGCTTTTTTTTTTCTTGTTTAAAAGGGTTTTGAGCATTTTTGTGCATCCTCATAGCAACAGCTTTAGAAAAGACTGTGAAACTCTTAAGTCTCTGCTTTGCTGCCACAAAATTGGAGTGAACAAAATGGCCTGAAGCATTTTAAACCAAGCCCAGAGGAGTTTCCAGACCCATTGCTGGAAGTGTTCAAGGTCAGGCTGGACAGGGCTATGAGCTACTTTGACTACTGGAAATTGTCTCTGCCTGTGGCAGGGGGAGATCAGAACAAGACGATCTTTAAGGTAATTTCCAACCCAACTTATTCTATGATTCTTGGATGGGTTTAACCATTTTGTGCCACACTCTCACTCATGCCAGTGGTGTGAGCGAGCTCTGGTGGGGAGAACTGGTTTAGAAACTCTGCAGGGGTGGAAACTTGGATTTGCACAGGTTATGGCGGGGCCAGGGCTCTCATGTAGCAACCCCAGGTTGCATTTGGAAGATCTTTGTTGCTGCCACAGACTGGAATTATTAAGGATATCCCTTTGACTGCTTTCTAACCCATCCATATAAGGAGAGCTGCCACTGAGCTGCACTGGGAGAGAATTCCAAGGGGGAGGACACTGCTGGTTTTCAACCCTCTCTGACGCTGCCTGCATGAGTTGGAGGCAGCACCCTGGACATCTGGGATGTGTAAATCTGTCTGCCCAGCTGCCAGCTAATGCTCTGATGCACTGGGAACTCTGCTCTGCAGTCAGTGACCACATTGTGTGCTCAGCCACAGCTTGGGGCCAAACAAAGTGGAAGGGAAGACGAAGCGAGCGTGGACCACAGAGCTGTGTCCAAAAGCCCGAAGGCACAGCTAAAGYACAACAAAAGGAACAACTTTTGTGTACATTTCTGATATTTCTAGTGCTCTGAGCAAAATATCATTTCTATTTTCCTTCTGCCTGTGTTTTTCTGTTCTTGTTCCKCCCAACATTTCTCACAGGGAGGCAGGGCATAAGTGAAATGCAGAAGGCAGAATGAACGCAGTTGCTTTCACCTAGTGTCTATCTTTCTTTTTTTCTTTTTCTTTCTTTTTTTTTTTTTTGATCCCAGGGTTATTCAGGGCTCTTACATCGAAGAAGAAACAGGACAAAATCTGTGTATAAAGGGGTTGGCCATAGATGTTACACAACCAGGCAGGGAGCAGAGGCAAGGGAAGGGCTCTGCAATCTCGACCACGTGGAACTGGGAGCAGGAGGATGAGAAGAATTCTGCTTGGGGTGATGTGTTTACGCCAGTCTCAGCCTCGCAGCCTCCCCACTCCCTGCACTGCTGCCCCTCTGCCAGCTCTCATGGCAGCTCCCCCCAGGGCTCCCCATCAGCCAGAGCCCCTCTGCAGGTCAGGGAAACAGCACTGCTGCACCTGCACTGAGCCAGCCCTGATGGAACAAGGACATTTTCCATGCCCTTCTGGGAGTCCATGATGCAGTGGGGACCCCAGAGGACCCTTCCCCAGCAGTGGGCTCTGTRTGCACACACAGCATTTGCTTTGTGTGACATGCCCTCTGCCAAGTGACATTTCCCACAGATGCTGGCTGGGATCAGTCTGCACCTGCACATGTGTGTGTAACCCAGGCTGTGATTAGCCCATTTGTCTGAACAACTGTKGTTTCAGCTCTTTTTTCTTCCCCCCCCCACCCCATGCTCAGAGCTCCCCTTTCTAACAATTTGATCTGCTGTATGCAGCAAACCTGTGCTGCAAACAGATGTGCTGCAATTCCTGCCCTTTCCCACCACACAAAGTGAACTTGCTGCTCCTCTCTCTCTCCTCTGCCAAACAGCCGCTTTGTTGTTTGTTTTCAAAGCATTTAACATCACAGCTGAAAAGKAAGCTGCAATATCTGTGGGCTATACCTGCAGTATTAAATAAGACTGAAAATATTCATGTTTAACACACATACTTGCATATTAGATTGACTGGGGCTGTATTTCATAGAATCACAGATTAATTAAGGTTGGAACTTAGGATCATTGGGCCCAGACATTAAATCCACCTCTGCCACGTTGCCCCTGAGCCATGTCCCCAAGTGCCCCACCCGTGTGTCTTTTGAACACTTCTAGGGATGGTGATTCCACCACTTTCCTGGGCAGCCTGTTCCAGTGCCTGACCACCATTTCAGTTTGCTATAGTTCTTAGGGAGATGCCAGAGGAACTGGGCAGCTCTTTCAGTGGATATAAATATGGCAACATTGAAAGGCTTCCTGGTCTTCTTGGAAAGAGACCATTTGGATGCAGAAAGTTGGGAGTGACTTCCTGGCTTGTTTCATCCCTGGAGACAACTTAGATTGGAGATAGTGGTAGTCATGTGAAGYAGTTGATTTAGTGACTGTTGAGATATGTAAGGATTAGGGATCCTTTGTAAATCAGAACCAGGATTTGGAGGAGGATGGAAAAGAGAGAGCACAGGCACAACTGCAGCCTTTTCCCCACTGCAGGATTTCTCCCTGCCTGTTGGTGTAACTGCACCACGTGCCATCGGTTTAAAACCAGCACAAGAACTGTGAATCAGAATCTGTGGTGGAAATCCCTCTGCCCTCTGTGACAGAGGGATATGATGCAGGAGTCTGGCACAGGAGCAGGATGGATGGAGTCTCTCTGTCTGAGGTGCACAGCACTATTTTTGGCAATTTAACTGCACGGTCAGTGATGAGTCTGGTCTGATGCAAGCTGGCAGGCTTCACTGCTGAGGCTCAGATGGCAAGCACTGCTGCTTGGTACATATTCCTGAATAATTTCCCTTTCATCTTGCCATATTTCTGTCTTTTCTGGCTGTTTTGAAATGTGTCTCTAGTCCACAGGTATGGAGATGTCTGCAAGGCAGTGCTGCCTCTGCCACCAGGAGGGAACAGCACCTTGCCCTAGATACTGAAATGTCAGCACAYCCTTGCCATCCTAAAGATTTATGCAGCAATTCTGCTTGGAGAGCAGGAGCCTGCTGCTCCCCTGTGTGTCTGGATAGGCTGGTTAGATATTCTGGCCCTGATTTTACACACTCTTTTTTTAAAAAGCTCACACCATGGTGCCTTTCCCCCTGACTAATGTAAAAAGGCAACCCACCTCTAATCTGGTTATTAGAAGATCACCCAGCTCCACAGGTCAATGAAGAGTCAAATAGCATCATTTAATTCTTGAACTTTSCTGCTGGCCCCTGGCCCTGGCTGGTGCTTGCTGAGAATCCAAAGCAGCTGCACAGAGAGGAGCCACGATGTGTCTGTGCAAAGGCAGCCCAGGGCCACAGGCCAATTGTTTCCCTGAGCTGGTGGCATTTTTTTTTTCCTGAAATTTTGCTGCATCATGATTTGCAGATCATCTTTCTCTCGGCCAGGGAATGAGGCTGACCATGATCCCAGCACTGCTCAAAAGGACTGATCCTACCATGTGGGTACAGAGGAGGAGTAGGACATGCTTCCATTGGGTTTGTTCACAGTTCCACACATTGCCAGGACAGGCCTGATAAATCCCTTTGGAGGATGTTCCTCTCAAACTCCGGTGTCTCACTTCCCCCTTTCCCCACCAGGTCATCAGTGGTGTTAATCTTGCTCTGCTGGTTCATGCTGCCCTGTCCTGCAGCCTTCCCCACTGGGGGAGAGATTTCCTGCCTCTGAGTCAGTTTGGCAGCTGGACCAGGGCGAGCAGATGGAAAAAGGGATGGGCTGTGCTCACACACTGCATCCTCCCTCTGCACCCTGACACGCTGCATCCTCCCCTCTCACAACAACACAGAATGAAGCTCTGCCCTTTCTGCCAGGCCATGCTCACCCCACAAAAACCAGGACTTGCAACCACTGCTGGCTTGCAGCACCAAGCCTTGTGTTTAGGCAACAGCAGGCTAACTTCCACCACGGGATCTGTAGGACTCATATTACAGTGCTTAGGAAATACCCATAAAATATCAACTCATTAGACACACTCAGTGGAAATTAGACACACACTCGGCATTGGAGGTACATCAACAATGAGTCAGAGTTGCTGTTTGTCACTGCAGCTCATGGCTGAAATGCTCTGAAAGAGGCAACCCAGTGAGGTGCTTAATGTGCTTGCTCTAACATGGTCCACTTCAAACAATTTATCTTCTGAAGTCACAGAATYATGGAATCATAGAATCTTAAAATKATTTGGGTTGAAGRGACYCTAAAGATCAYCCCCCTGGACCARCAAGGTGCCTGGTGCATCAAGACTAACTCAGCAATGAATGCCAWAAAAGATAATTTCCCTGTGTCTTATGCTGGCTTTTTGTAATATGTTCATTCAAAAGAATGGCCATTTCCAAAGAAATTTCCTTTTCAGTTAAAGTCTATAAAAGGAAATGTTGTCTATGAAAGGTGAAACTGATTACTTTTCTCTAAAGACACATTTAGTGGGAGCTGTAGGTGTTTCTTTGGAAAATATTGAATTGAATTGAATGAAATTACAGGGGGGAAAAAGGAAGCCTGTTTTTAATCAGTTCTGTTGAGAATTGTGGCTAGTGCAGTATAGCTCAGAGAAGATATGGRTGCCCCATCCCTGGAAGTGTTCAAGGCCAGGCTGGAGTGGGCTCTAAGGAGCCTGATCTAGAGGAAGGTGTCACTGCCAGGGGCAAGGAGGTTGGAATGAGATGATCTTAAAACCAAACCATCCCACTGTTCTATGATATCTTTTATCCACACCTCAGAGGGAAGGAAGARAACCTTTTGGACCTGGATGGAAAATGCATGACTTTTTCCTCCTCCTGTCTCACAGGTAGTGAGTGCTGTCCACATTCCCCTCACCGCCGAGCTGCTTCTGTGCGTGTAAACATCAGAACTATTCCTAGGAAGGCTGCTTCACGTGTGGACTTGCAAACAAGTGACAKTTGTGCTGACAGCAGAGTTAAAAGACAGGGAAATGCATGTGATGGGCACGTGCTTTCCTTGCAGAAGGCTGTGGAGATGATAGCATTCATCTGAATGGAAGTGGTGCCTGTGTCTCTGGAGTCGCGTGGTTACGTTACAGACTTTAYGGTTGCGTGACAGCCTCTGCTGCTCTGTGTGTGAAAAGATCTTTTGTCCCTTTAAATGTCACCTGCTGTCAAATTGAGGAAAAGCCTAGAAGCCAATGTTGACATTTATGCAAACAGATCTAAAAAAAAAAAATTTCTGGTGAGATTCCACTGATAAGTACTTTGGCCGTGATCTTGGGGCTGGGTGTGCGTGGGCAGATGYGTGTGCTCCTGCAGACCCTCTCTGCCTGCTGGGAGAGGATACMTGTTTTCAAGTCAGCTTTTTGCCTTGAGCTTCTTGCTGGACAGGGTTTTAGCAAGGAGTTTTGAGAGGTAGATGAATGACAGAAGAGCACAAAGCCGCCAATTCTCAATGGGAACTGTATCTCAGAAATGAAGTGCAGCCCCTTTTGAAACTCTGAAGTTGCTTTATTATTTAAGAAATTGTCTAAAWCTTTCTAATTCTCCTTTTCCCTCGTCCAAACATTTACATTCTTTTATCCTGTTCAGTCCTACCTTGTTACCAGCCATGGGGGCCTGAATTTTTGCCCTCAGCTGTTCATGCAAACCCCTMATCTTTAACCAATTAGACACCAGCTAGGTGAGGGATTGGATTAGCCTTGCATGGAAACACACAGAKATCCATGAGGTTTGCATGGGCATGTTGCATTATGCAGTGATTCCTGGAGTATGAATAATCATTAAATTGTCTAAAACCAAAATTACATTTTAAGTGTATCTTGATTTTTTTACTCAAATCTTTTTGATGACAAACCAGCAGACATTAAGGCTATAGCTGAACACCTAGTTTCAAATATTAGGACC
>CADDXX010000153.1:459431-498540 GCA_902810485.1 Alauda arvensis
TCTTCTCTTCTCTTCTCTTCTCTTCTCTTCTCTTCTCTTCTCTTCTCTTCTCTTCTCTTCTCTTCTCTTCTCTTCTCTTCTCTTCTCTTCTCTTCCTCCTGACAAAAGCTGTTTACCTCTCCCTCTCACAGTGGGGAGAAGTGGACTTAGGTAAGAATCCAGCCTGGCATTAGCATAGCAGAAAAAACCCATCACTTCAGGCAATTTCTTTCTCCCTATCTATGATGTTTTCCATAGAGATTTTTTCCCTAAATTACATTTATTTTAGGYTGAGCAGTACAGCAGGAGGTTAAACAAAGAGAAACCTCATCTCTGCCTCTTCTGCATCACGAAATGGCATTTGCCKCTGCAGATGGGGGACTGCTGGGAATGTAAAAGGGCTGCAATCAGGAAATCAAGCAGCACCGAGGGCACCGACATTGGGATCAATTAGCACCGTGTGTGCAGGTACTCAGTGCAGTCATTACAGGGACAAACCTGTTTTGTTCACCTCTGAGTCATGCTTGGGACATAATCTGCGATTTCTTTAAAAGCAGAGAAACTTCCCCAAGTTAGATGGGTCCAAATGTAATGTTTCCAGTGGGGGGAAGAGGTTCGTGTCTCARAACGTGCCAGCTGGAATCCGTAGGTTTGCAGCTTCCCCCTTTCCAGCCCAAATTGCCAAGCTGGCTTTATCGTTGAAAYGAACACACGTCTGATTCATAAAACATTCACGCAGAGTTTTTACTCTCTTGGAAAGAAGGGAGCAGGCTGCTTCCAGAAAGGGAATGTGCTTTTTTTTTTTTGCTTCATGTGATCTTTCTGCCTCCGCTCAAAAATGAGCAGGAGGCTGCTGCTGCCTGCACACGCCAGGAGCAGGCAGACGGGAGGAGGACCAAGGTGGAAAGCAGAGGGATGTCACAGCTTTTGTGCTGTGTCTCCTTGCTCATCCTATTGTCAGCAGAGCCAAAGCACTGCAGTGAGACCCAGGAGCACCATTTCCAAACCTGCTGCTCACACTGGCACAAGCAGAGTGGGTCATCCAAGTAAAGTCCTGAGGAGTGAAACAGGAATGAGGAATGATTCCTTTTTTCTGCCCATTCACACTGTTGATCTCCAGGGTAGCTCCTGCCTTGTTTGAAGGGTGTGGGTCCATGACACAACTGAACCAACTTGCTGATTGCCACCCAGAAAGTGCCTGGTCTAACCTGACAATGAGTTTTTTAAAGGAGAAAATGCATAGAAAACCCTTCTGCTCTTATTTCCCCCCTTTGCACTGGTTTTCTGCAGGCTGACATCCCCCAGCTCACTGTAGGGACAGCTTGATTTTCCACAAGTGATGAGAATTATGGGAGACTGCTGGCAGCAGTGGGTTACTTTGCTCCTTTTGTAGGAATTGGAGGTTTATTTGCACTGCCAAATCATCCTCTTGCCTTAAAGGTGTTTGGGAGTGGTGGTAAAACGAGTGAGGAATGTGGGCACCCTACCTAGGCTGCTGAAATATCCAAAAATCGCATCAGGCTTAGGGTTAAGGCATTGGGTCAAAGCCTCAGGACCCACAAATAGCTGAGCATGCAATGGAAGGGGGAGGGAGAGGTGGAAAATAGTSAGAAGCAGAGCTTTTGCTGCAGGTAATGCAGCTGTCAGTGCACCTGTGCTGGTGTGTGGCAGGAGCTGCAGTCACAGCCCTGCAGACACACCATGGGGCATTCATGGCACACTCAAGCTGATTTAGAAACGCTTCACCCATCTGTGCCTCCTCTTTCTCATCACTGTCTGGCTCATTCCTTCTCTGAGAGGGCACTGACATCTCTCAGGAGGAARCTCTGCTTATTTAGCAGTGGCCTTTTGTGGAATTCAGGGATGATGTGTCCTGGGGGATGTGTGGCTGCTGAATCCTGCAGGATGGTGCTGTGCTCTGCACTGGGCTGCAATCAGCTGAGGCAGCCCCATGAAGCTTTCAAGGGTCAGGACTCCCTTTCCCTGCTCCCCATTCTCCCACAGTGGCACATTTATGTCAAATGAGCCTGGCTGAACATCAGCCACCACCTCAGGGCTCTCTGGGYTTGCTCCCAGTGCCTGCCAGGAATGGCAGGAATCCCTGTGGGTTATTTTCCTTCGTTTAGGAGCAGTTGGGACCACCCTGATTTCATGGCAGTGCATTTTGCACTGGTGATACCTCTGAAGATTTAGYGGGCAAAATTGACTCCTCAGATTTTTCCAGTTTTGTCTGACAACACAAATATGATGTAGATGACAACTGCAATGAATAATATGTGGATCTATTCCCAGTGAAATATTATTGACTGAGCTTAAACATAATTTTTCTACTGTTTTCAGGAGATATTTGGTAATAGTCAGATACAGGTTGCTGTTGTWACAGCAAATGTCCTGAAGTGGTCAGGAAACTTTGTTTTCTTTCTTGTCTCTCTGATTTGCACCCTGCAGGYAACAGACCTGATTATTTGGGTTGCATTGGGATGAACTCTACATTTTCTGATATGCAGAGGGCACATAATTTATCCTCCCTGCCTATGGTGGTGGATTTTGGGCAGAGGCCTCTGTGTCCTCTCTCAGGAGGGSATCAGTAGAATGTGGAGATGAACAAACACCTCAAACCAAGTGGGTTTATTTCACAAATGAAGCAAAATACTAGAGGAACTGACTTGAAGACAACAAGCAGCTGATGAGCATCAGTAATTTACACTTCAGACTTCTGTGATGRATTTTGCTCATCACTGGTAGGAGCAGAACAGCCCCAGTTTCCCTGCAGGCAATCTGGAGACACAGCCTGATCTCAGTAGGCATCACCCAGTGGAACATTTCCTTGGAAAAGYTTTTCCCAAAGCCCACTGTGCTCATCTGAGCCCTGTGACCAYGTGTTGCCCTGGATTTGCCAGGGGTCCCAGCTGTGGAGCCTCCCTTTTGTCACAGACTGTTGTGTTTTCCCACCTGGGCACCCAAGCAGCCTGAGAGCACAGAGCTGCAGAAATCCCATCACAGCCACACCCTCCAGAGCAATTCCTCCTTCTCCCCTGGGCCACAGGGCTTGTGCTGATGGTGAAGCACAGCCAGGCTCCCACACTCAGTCCTGAGCCCAGCAGCCTTCATCACCATCATCAGCTGAGCCAGGAAACCCACCTGGCAGATGCACAACAGCAAAGYAGATGGATTCCAGGAGCATTGCAGCCCTTCCTGTCCTCTCTGCAGGTCTCTCAGCCCTGCCTGAGGAGGGACAGGGCTGGAATCCTGGAATATGTTGTGATTTTCCCTCTGTCRTGGGTGACAGCACTGTCCTTTGTTTGCAAATGAACAGCAGGAATAAGAGGCTTCATTTCAACCTGTCACTGTCACACTGTTTGAAATCCTCCTGTGGCTTTTAGTCCATCCTGCAGCTCATCCTCAGAGCTTCATCCACTTCCAAATGCTCATTGAGACCAATTTTCCTATTTTAGGTTAATTGGTTGAAACGGTTACAGGTTAACCATTACAAATGATAATCCCCATTTATCATTTGTAAAGAAAGAAAGACATTCATTTGTTTGAAAGRCATTCATGAAATACCTGAATAGTGGCATGACATCTGAATAATGGCATGGTGCTTACGTACATTTCTCTTCTTTCTTAGATGTCTTGAGCACTGTTAATTTTTTTTACCAGTTTGGAARTACAGCTTAGATTGCTACCATTTCAATGCCTCTTTCAATTTCACCAAGATAATTTTGGGCTACATTTTAATTTTTGGTGAAAAAGAAAAAAAGAATAAAGGAAAAGAGAAATACAGGGAATATCACAAATAAATTTACTTTTTAGGTTTTCCCAGAAAAGAAGCTGTCAAGGAATATCTGTCCTCATGATATTCCCCAACTTTTTTGACCAGGTTCTGTTAACAGTSCTTTTCCAAATTTGTGCTGAGGTAAGGAGGATTGGAAAACAGTCCACTGGGAAACCATCTGAGAGTGGGTTCATGTGACAGCTCTTTCTGTGACTTGTCATGCCGTGAATAGCAGAGCAGCAGCCTTTCAGCACTCAACCATGTCACTGCTGCCTTGCTTTTGATGGAACTGGGGTGACTGCGTGCTTGTGGAAACGAGGGGAAACTCAACCAGTGCTTTTTTATTTCCCTAAAAGGTCTGGTTTGTGTTCTCAGTGTTTGCACAACATCCTGATTGAAATGCCCTCCTGTCACTGTGGCCCCTGCTCCAATGGCTCCTCAGTGCTGGGTTTGCTCCCAGCTTTGGAGGTGGCAGTGGGACAGGGACACTCCCAGCCTCTCGCAGGCCAAAGGTGCAGGTGACAGCAGGGGAGCCAGAAAGGGAAGTGTTGTCCAGCTGACGTGTGAGGTTATGGGGTGGCCAGAAATAGCAGCCCATGCCCTTGACCCATGACCACTGGTTATCTCTGGCTGAGAGAAATGCCTTTGAGTCATGTGCTGTGCCTAAAGCAGGTTGCTCTGAGTGCAAGCTGGGGGCCAGAGTAGCTGTTTATGGGATTTYCCTGCTGTGGGACCTGCTACTCTGCAGCTCTTGGGAAGGACTGAGTGTGAGGTGCTAAAATTGGAAGATACRGAGCTGYTGGAGTGAGGCCAGAGGAGGCCATGGAGGTGATCAGAGGGATGGAGCTCTTCTGCTACAAGGAAAGGCTGAGAGAGTCTGGGCTGTTCAGCCTGGAGAAGAGAAGGCTCTGGAGTGACTATATGGTGACCTTTCACTACCAAAAAGGAGTGAAGCAGAGCTGGAGAGGAATTTTCTGTTTATATGGGCAGAGTGTGATAGGACAAGGAGGAATGGCTTCAAACTGCAAGAGGGTAGATTTGGATTAGATGCTAAGAAGGAGCTGTTGGCTGTGAGGATGCTGAGGCCCTGGCACAGGCTGCCCACAGAAGCTGTGGCTGCCCCATCCCTAAAAATGTTCAAGGCCTGGTTGGATGTGGCTTTGACCAACCTGGTCTACTGGAAGGTGTCCCTGCCCATGGCAGGGAGGTTGGAACTGGATGGTTTTYGATGTCCCTTCCAACCCAAACCACTCTCTGACTGTGATTCTGTGATTTCTGTGTGACCTGTCCTCCAGGTGTCACTCAAGCAGAGCAGACAATTCTCAGGGCTCAGGTCAGGGCTCCTCTGCTTCTCTCTGTTRCAGCAGAGATGTTTGCCTGGCAGTGTCCTTTGGGAAAGTACATTCCTTCTCCCTACCCAGCAGGATCAAAGACTGTGAAGACATCAGCAATGAACACCTGATGACACAGGGGCCTTTCCTTAGTTCAGCTCTTTCATCTTCCTGTTGTTGCCTCTCCCTGCTGAGACCRTCCCATTGACTGGGCTTGAATTTGTGCTTGAACTTGTTGCATCACACAACTCCTAGCAGCTGCTGCCATTCTGCCCCAAGAGGCAAAATCCAAGTCACTTCCTGTGACTAAATTTCTTTGGCTGGCAAGTGCCTTGGTTCYCAGCCAACACAAATCAGTTTGGGAAGCAACAAGCTGGCAAATTCTGGGGTTTCAGAAATGTGGGTTCAAAATGGGCTTGGAATACAAAAAGATATGACAATACAGATATGAGATCTTCTCAGGTGCACAATCACATCTCACCTTTTCTTCCTTCCCAGAGTGTAGAAACCACATTTACACCGGAGCAGGAGGGATCTGGTGGGACAAGCAATTTCCCACAACCACGAGGTTACTCCTCACAACCGGCAGCTGCTCACAGCTGCTGTTTCCCACTGTGGGCACACACAGCTTTGCTGTAAACATGCAGGGGGAGAACTTGAGCTTTCAAACCCTAMCAAGCCATTTGCTTCTCCTTCTCCCTCCCTCCCCACAGCTGACCTCCGTGTCCAGCCAAGAAGGCATTTTCTGTTTCACGAGTAGCAGTGAGCAGAGTGCCAGCAGGTGACATCCCAGCCTCTCCTGCCTCTCTGTAATTAGCAGCCCCAAATATGGAGCTGTGTCTGACCCTGTGACATTTTTTTTTCCTAAGGCTTTTATTAATTTGACACCGGTTTTCATAGCAACTCACCAGGGAGCTGTGACAAACACTCAGCTGTACCTGACAGAAARTGGGGGGGTTTCTCTGCTCAAAAGGTTATGCCAAGCGTCAGAGGCCAACTGTGGTTTGGATCCTGGGGAACTGCTCCGACTGTTTGATGGAAAAAAACATGGAGCACTAAAGTGGGAACATTACAGTTTGAAAACAGGGTTTGTGTCACCTTGAGCTACTGAGCTCTGTTATTGTGGTCCAAACTCCCACTCCCTGTGCAGCAGGCAGGTAGGGGACTTTTAACACCCTTAATGTCACTGTTCCTGAGGGGACACTGCCTTGTCACCTCCAAAATAATTTAAAATACAGGTTTTGTTTTTTCATTCATTAGCTGACAGAGAATTTTTTCATTTTCTGAAGTGGGCTTTTCTGTTGTTTCTACAAAAAAAAACTGTTCTCACTGCTCTTGTGATCACTTTGCTCCAGCTCTGCCCATTTCTGGTGGGAGCACAACGTTGCACAATAACTCTTGGACACCTCAAATTGCCTGTTTTTTTGGGTCAGACTGTGACAATGGCCACAAGTATGTGCAAGTTTGGTGGGGGTTTTTTGTTTGGTTTGGGTTTATTTTTGTTGTTGTTGTTTGGTTTTTTGTGTTTTGTTTTTGTTTTGTTTGTTTGGATTTTTGGGGGTGTTTTTTTGTATGTTTTGGTGTTTTGTCTCAGGGTCCTTTACCCTAATGAAATTTGMTGGCAGTGTTCACCCAGTGTATGCTGTACCTGGACAGGGGTATTTCCTTTCATCCTTGCCTTGAGTAACTTGAAGTGCTCTGTTGCAAGATACTTCTTCATTGGTGTGGAGTGTCTTGGCTTAACCTCAAACTCCAGTCATGATCTGGTTGCTGCAATCAAGGACTCTGCCCTGCCCTGATTGATGCATCATTCTTCAGTAATTTACAGTCTATTCTGTCTTTTCTCCTGTTGTTGCCCATCTTGCAGACACCCCCTTCAGTGAGGAAGGGTCTGCTGTTCAACACAAAGACATCATTCAGTGCTCTCTGGTGGCTCAGGGCATGGTTCAGTGGTAACAGGGTGCTGCTGGCTTACCAGTTGGACTCAGAGGTCTTTTCCAACCTTAATGACTTTTTGATTGTAGAATATTAACCAATTTGTTTCAAGTATCCCTTGCAAGGCTCATTTCTCCCAACATAAGGTGGCTTTAAAGGTATCTATTGCATTACTGGCATTTTCACATTTTCTTAGCCCATGCCTTAGTTCTTCTGCCTAAGAGTTTCTCCTCCAGCATAAATGAAAATCTCTAATTCTTTTAGTGTTAGGCATTGCTCTGGGATGTTTATCCCATGAGTCTTTTGGAAAATCCAAATTGTTTCTGAAAAGATTTGAACGCGCTCATCACAGTTGGGTGATGAGTCAGCTGTCAGTGTAGAATGAGAGGATCACAGAATCTGCTGAGTTGGAAGAGAACCATCAGGATAAYGGAGTCCAACTCCTGGAGCTGCACAGGACACCYCAAGGATCAYACCCTGTGCCTGAGAACATTGTGTAAATGGTCCTTGAGCTCTGCCAGGCRTGGTGCTGTCACCACTGGGGAGCCTGTTCCAGTGCCCAAGCACCCTCTGGGAGAAAAACTCTTCCCTAAACCTCCCCCATCTCAGGTTCATGCTATTTTCTCTGWGTTTAAGCAGCACTGTAGTCATTAATGCTGCATTTCCCCTCTGCAGGTGATGGCCTGAAACCTGCACAATCTAAATTTTAACTATCGTTAAACAGATACATCTTACATTTAAGTTCCCTTGAAAACCCATTATTTACTCTCTCAGATTCTTTTAAGATTTCAGCAAAGCTTCCATAAAATGGCCTGTGATTGAGACAAGGATTCTTTCCTCTCTTCCCTTGGATGGGGGCAGCATATATGGTGATATGTGCCTGCTAACTGCAGGTGGGGTGTTAAATTCACCAACACCTGCTGCTAATTCTGCTGAGCAGGTTAAAAGGCCCATGCTGTTGTTCTTCCCAAGCTGCTTCCRTTTTCAGTGAGGTGAAATTTGAAGGGCYRCACCTTGCATTCATTTGCARAGCAAACTCGTTCCTAGGTGCAGGCAGTTTTGGGAAGAAGGAAAGGACAAAGACCATCCAGACATCACAAAGCAGCAGTCTGTGTCCAGAGCACACCCCAATGCAGCTTCACAGCTGCCAGCAGAGAGGGGTAGCCAGCCATGCAGACAACAGCTGCATTGCCAAGGAACAAAATTACAGAGCCAGATGTTTCTCTTGGAAGTACATTGCTCTGAACTTGGTGGATGAGTGCAGCAGCTGCCAAGTGCTTCTCTTATTTGGTCATAGGTAATGATTTCTCTATCAGAGAATGTGGAGGAAAAGGACCACACAGAATATCCTCATCAAAATGCTGGAGCTGAGACATTAACTTCTCTTGGACCGGGAAGATTTGGGAGCTCCATGGCAACCTTCACATCTTGCTTGAAGGGATACTGTTGTTTACTACCAGGCACGAAGTGAGAAACTTGCAGCTACTGAAGCCAAATGCTTTCAAGGTATTTGCTACTGAAAGGTGACTAAGAGACAACTTTTATAGCAACCACAGTTGTTTGTGGGCGCTGTTGTAGTTCTCAGCTCAGGCTGCAAGTGAGAAGGAGAGCTGCTGGTTCTGTCTCTGAAGCAAATCCCAGGAGGTCGGGTTTGTGAGGATGTGTTTGTGCTGCAGCCCCGCTCTCAGTGCAGGTTAAAAGCAGCTGGGTGTGAGAAGGGTCTGGCCAGGGCAGTGCTGAGCACCTTCATCAGCTGTGTCTGTCTTCACGGGAGAATGGGGAAGGCTGCATTTCTGTCCAGAGCTAACACAGCCAGGGTCCATGGGGCTCTGCAAGGCAGCATCCAGGCACACCGGCTCACATTGATGCCAGCCAGCTGAATGCAGCTCATAAAAGTGACTGACTTGGGGCTTCTGGTTGCCAGCAGAGAAGGATTGATGGTTCTTTGGGGAGATCCACCCCTCCACAGACCCCAGGCACCCCTGTAAGTGCTCATCTAATGAGAAATTAGATGGCTGAATCTTTGGAAAGAGGGAATGTTGGCATCTCTGAGATAAGTGGAGAGATAATTCACGTCTTGCATCTCTTCAGTCATCTTTCTTAAACTCTGTGAATCTGATCACTCTCTCCTAGGACTCACGAGTTGCAAACCCAGTTCTTTTTGAAAGTACCTTCTATTTAATAACCAAAGACATACACAATAGTTCGAATCCCTCTGCCAAATAAATCTGTCAGTAAGGAACTCACCCCTAAAAATTACTTTGGCCCAACATTTCCTGTACATAACATTAAACTTACTCCTGCACCATCAACAAATTTAAGAGTCCGTATCTCAGTGATTGCAACAGAAAAGCTACAGATCATAAATGAAACTTGCAGATCATACTGAGAGATTTTTTTCCTTCTAATCACATTGAGTTCATGGCCCCTGCTCATCTAGGAAGGGAGGGAAAAGGTCAGGTTAAACACTGAGGGTTTGGAGCTAGAGCACACCGTGCTGCCTGCGTGTTTTCCGTGGGATTTAAGGACAATAAGTTTCTCTCCCCACCTAGTGGTCACTGCGAGCCTTTTAACAGAGCAGCCGCCTCAACCAGGGTGATCAGCAGCAGATCCATTTTCTGATTTTTCCACAAAATGGGAAAATCTGGGAGGAGATGGTTGCTCCTTTTGCTGTCGGTTATCTAGCTCAGATGAAAGCAGAGAAGAGGATCCTTGGAGGATTCTTTTTTTCCCCAAAAGACTCTTAAAATACAGCGAGGGTAAAAAACTGAACTGATGGTAGGAAATGACTGTGAACCAATGATTGGGCTGTGGCTGCTGATTTTGCCTCACGCTGTAATCCTCCTTCCGTGGGTTTTGTGGTGAGTGAGAGCAAGTTTGAACTGTGACAGGCACAGAAACATCTTCATTACTCAACAGTGTGCATGGCCTGGCTGTGGTTAATCCTTTCTGCAAATACYGTGGCATTGGGTGAGGGGAGAGGAACGTGAAATTAAAATGAATATGGATGTTAAGCAAAGCTGATGCTGACTCACCTAAATAGGAATAAGGAAATCAGGAGAGTAAGCAGTGAAAGCAAAGTTTGAATTCTTCCCATTCCAATGCCCTAAGGTGTTATCAGTAACACAAGGAAAATATATGTGAGGCAAAAACATGGTCATAGTACACAAGACATCCCACTGCCCTCCCTGAGACTACTCACACACATACCCTGTGGGGAGTGCTCCTTTCTGAGAAAGCAGTGCTTTTCTTTTTGCCACCCCTCTTTTAGAGCAGGTCACAAGACATCCCAGAGACCAGCCCTGGTGGTGCTTTGTGCTGACTCGGGGTTACCCAGGGATGTCTCCCTGCCTCAGAACTCGATGATCTCCTGCTGTGTTTCCCAAAACTTCACTGCAATTCTGTTAATCTGTAGCTGTGAAATGAGGGTAATGGTATTTTTCTTGCTGTGAATAAAACTTTGAAAATGAAAGYTGAAAACTGAAATTAAAGAACTGCAGCAATGCCAAAAGTGCTGACAGAGGATTATCATTCACAGGGCAGCTTGGGTGTCCTTCCCTCCAGCTAGAGAAGTCCCAGGGAGCCTCTGTCCTGTCCCACAGATGGAGGCAGGGCCGAGGCAGGGGTCTGGATCATCAGCTCATGCCCCAACAGACAAACTTCCCAGAAGAATTTTGGAGAAGATGCCTGGAACTTAAGGCTGCACTGAGCTCTTTGTCCCTTACCTCTGAATGCAGACACAGGCAATTTGTGGGGACACTGGGTRGAGGAGGGACTCAGAGGTTGCTTGCTCACAGTGCTATCCCACCATCTCACCCTGGGTACCCAATTCACTGCTTGCTGATGAGCTTTCCCCTCCTGCACATTAATAAAGTCTTTTAACTGAGATTTGAAGTGCTCTCAGCTCCAGCAAATTGGGACAAGCTTCCCTGGAGAGCAGACAGACATCTCCCCTCAGACCTCCCACCACTTGTCTCAGTGTCAGACTGGCTTTGTCTTTAATAAATACCTAAGCCAGGAAGAGAACYTGAAAGCCCATGGGAAGGGATCACCCGTGGCTCAGGTGAGGAGGAGAAAATAGGTCTGGCAGAAGGTTTCCACRTGTGACACCACATTTCTGAAAAGGTACGGTGGGATCAGTTTGGGATGGAAGAAATGCACGTTAAATTCCTTCTCATCTAAACCCCAGTTATTATTTTCTCCACTTGACTCTACAGAGACCTTCATGCTGTGCCTTACAGTGGTATAATAAAGCAGATGGAGAGAAATGTGYATCCTCCCTCCAGCTCTCTTATCAATACCTCTGCTGAACAGTAAATAACAGGGAAATGGAGCTCGCTTGTCAATGTTCCCAGCTGCTGTTTCTTTCTCTAAACATACAGGCAGATATTTATTGCTAACTGTTCTGAAATACATAACAGCATGGGACAGGGCTGTGGACACATTGTGKTGCTTAAATAAGATATTACTGACAGCCAGTGTTAGGTATCTTGGGGTTTTTGTATTTTTATTTTCAGTAGATGTTTCCCTTACAGAGGGTGCCAGAGAAGCTGGCAAGGCAGTGAAAGATAGATTAACTGGCTAATTTAAAATTGGGTTAGGCTGACAGCTAACCCTAATTTACACCTTGAGCACCTAAAGGGTGTGTTTGTAGGGGTGTGTGGCTGATGATGCATCGCTGGTCTGGCCCAGCTCTGTAAGCATGGAAGGGCAGAGCATCCCCTTCCCACCAGCATCCTGTCTCTTGGCCCTGCCTGCTCACAGCCAGTCCTGGTTTGTCTGTGGGCATGTCCTGCTGGGTAGAACACTCTTATATTGAGGCCACCTGCATGTGTCTGAGGCTTTGCTTTAGGTCATTAACATGATGAATGGAAATATTGAGTGTAACTGAGCAGGACAGASCACTTCAGGAGCCCAGTGGCAATGTGTGCTCTCAGTCTGAGGACAGATTGTTGGGACACTTTTTTACAAGCTCCTGGAAATCACACTTCCCTTGTTTCTCATCACTGAAATCAAGACATCCAACATCTACCACCTCCTGCTTTCCCACTCATCCTGTCAAAGAGGGAAATGAGTTTGGGTTGGGTACAACGTGTTCTTGATATTCACTCTAGCTTTTTAAAAATCACTTTATAGTTCTCCTGGTGTTTATAAACAGATTGTTTAATAATTTGTGCTATTCTTTTTCCAGACTGATGATTTTTTGGGTTCCCCAGACCCTCATTTTTCACCTTTGAGAGGCACTCCCTTCACTGTCCTGGTGTGCCACACAAAACATTTCATGCAAAGAAACAGCAAACTAATATTGCATTGTGGCAACTATTCTGAGTCATCCAGAGGATTAAACAGGAATAAGAGCAGTGGTAGGACCTGAATATTCAGAGACACAACAAAGCAGCAGGGAAAGGCTGTGCCAGCAGCAGCATCCCACCTCTGCAGAGGGTGGGTGGCAGCAGGGGTGGCTCAGTCAGGATGGGCTGCAGGGAGAAAACAATCTGCAAGACAAGAATTGCACCTGCTGGAGCATCACCAGAATCCAAACATTTGGGYATCTGGCTGCTGGTTATTTTGGTATTTTGGCAGAGGTGCACTGCTGTCCATCTCCCAGTGTGGAAAAGCCAAACTTGCCTTTTCCAGAGTGATGGGCTGAAAGAACTGGCAGGCCAAAGTCAGACATGTAACTTCTGTCATACCCACATCAATCCCTGGTGTTGAAAAAAAATGAAAGAACCCTGTAGTTTAATAAAAACTGAACTAAGTTCCCAAACAGTTTATTTTTTAAAGAAAGTTTCTTTTTCTTTGGCAATGCTTGATTGACCTATTTTGGTGGATTAGGTACTGGGACATGATGCTTATATAAACTTAATAAGCTGAGCTAGACACCAACATCCCTCATGGAAACTATTATCTTCTTGCTGCATTGTCTTTATTGTTCAGAACACAAGGCAAAAGTACAGAGAATTCAGAAGACAATTAATAACTTCATAATTTTCCCTTTGCCTGTCTTTCCATTAAGGAAAGCAAATGCTTATATCCAAGAGTACCATTGGTATCTTGGATGTGTGTCTGCAATTTTTGTTCCTCACAGCTTAGAAAATGAAAATTTGGGGAAACTCCATCATTCTGTTATAATGAATTTCAGTTTCTAACACTCTTGATRTGTGTTACACAAAATATTTTTTTAACTTAAAATTAAGGAGGAGTTGTGATGGTATTGCAGTGGTTCCTGGGGTTCTCTCTTTACAGTRTGGGATTTTGTTTCAACCTTAGCCCCTTGCTGTGAAATGTGAGTCCTGTGCATGGCCATACAAGTCAACACTCTGAAGGAAGCAAGAGGATGACTGAACTCCTGAAGGTGAGGGAATATTTTAGCCCAAAAATGACTTGGGGTGAGGCCTCACCAATGCCCAGTACAGGGAATCACTTTCCTGGCTCTGCTGGCCACACTATTGCTGATACAGGCCAGGTGCCACTGGCCTCCAGGCTGGCTCATGATAAAGTTTGCCAAAATCAGGTCCCTCTTTGATTTCTATCATTGTGTTCTTTCCTTCACACCATGAGTTTTCAGTAGCCTTTGCTGATGGCAAGTAGCTTTSTTTTCCCAGTGCCTTCCCACGTGACAGACAAAATCATTTTAAAGTGATTATTTTTTTCTTAATAGTAAAGCAGCTGCATCATGTTCCCAAGCCAAATATCCTCATTATTTAAAACAGATCTCTTCTTCATTCCTTCAGTATTTGGTCAGAAGAAATTAAGTCAGCAGAARAAATGGTCACAAAGCCCAGTTGCCAAATATTTCCATTACAGAGAGCTCTCAGTCAAGTGTCTGCAGACATAATGAACAGGAACTGCAGCCAAGTTCACTGCACACTGGGGACAATTTAATGGGAAGCTCACAGGACAGACTGCAGCTCACTTTTGTAGGTGTACCCTTTCCCTAAAAGAGTACTTAAAATGWGGAAGGTTTGACTGTAGGGTCACTCACAGTATAAAAGGAAGTCCTTCAGAAAAACCTGTCAGTGGTGTGCAATAAATGGTTGAGATCAGCTGCAGAGTACACTCACCTTGCTTCCTGGGGAAGGGACCCAAGTGTTGCTTAGGGAGATTAATCCTTTGTTTTCAGTGACATCAGGGGTACTGGCTTCAGTACTTCTGTCCTGGTGTTCCCTGGTGTCCTAGGGACATGAAACACATCAMGGCTGCCCCCCTGAGAGACATRAATTCAMACAACATAACTACTGACTGYATATACCAATACAGATTATTTGCAGCAAAAAAGAGAAATATACAATCACTACAGGKTTTTTTCCCACTCTCTCGAGCCCCACGTTGGGCGCCAAGAACTTGTTCTGGTTTAGGGCAACTTTGGGAGAACACCTCCTAAGGGGCTCTCCCTCCCTTCCCCCCCGAGCCGGTTTGGGAATAACTTCCTCAGAGAGAAGTGAAAAAAACCTGTTTATTCAACACGTCAAGCACCACCCAGCACAATAAATTGAACAATACCCGATGACAAGGACTTTGTGCTGCTCTGGAGAGATGACGAAATTCAGAAAGAAGGTTCCCCCCTGAGGATGGTGGCTGTGTTCTCAGTCTCTCTGGTGCAGAGAGAAGTTGCTGGGAAAGGTGGATCTTGGTGGGTCCCAGGTGTGAGCCCTCCGGTGCTCCCCCGTGTTCWCAGTCCAGAGAGATTAGAACAATTCCAGGGAAAGGTGAAAAAAGGCAAAAAAAGAAAGTCGAAGGAAAAAAACTAGCTAGCTACCCTAACTAACTAAAGAAGCAGAAGCAGAGGCAAAGGCAAGCTGCTAAAAGAGAAAAAAAGAAAAAGCTTCTCCATCTCATACTGTGTGTTACCAAGAACTCCAGACGCTCAAGGTCATTCACAGGAGCAGAGCCTCTGAAAAAACTGTGCCTCCCCCCCACCCAGACCCAACACCACAGTACACAGAGTACAACATCCCACACAAATTCCACAGACTTTTGGGGATACAAACATCACCCTAGGACACCTGGTAATGGAGACACCTGTGGGACCCCATGGTTTGGAAGGACTGTGGTCACAGCAAGACCTGTTTTAAATTTCAACAAACCATAGTTGGGGAGACATGTCACAAGACGAACACAAGCACTTTTTTCTTTCTTTTGTGGCTGACAAAATGGCCCTGACTAAGGAAACAACATCTTGCATCCTAAGAATATATGTAAATGAAAGTGAGGTGAAAGTGGGCAGTGACAACAACATTACCCCAGTGACACTGGTGTGATTGGGTATTTAGGAATACCCTGGAGATGTTGAACAGCCTTTGGAGCAAACACTGCTCTGTTTTGGTAATAACCTCACTGACTTAGTGGTGCAACACTTCTAAAGCAACTCAGGAGAACATCTGTCCCTGTAAATATGAAACATTAAATACATAAATAGCAGAAATCAACCATGGAGTGTTACTTGAAGATGATGAATTGTCATCGACCACTCAGAAAGAGCAGAGACTGAGCAAATGACACTTTATGAAACAGGGTGTTGAAAAAGCTGGAATATAAGTAACCTTTTAAAAATGGT
This sequence comes from Alauda arvensis, assembly GCA_902810485.1. Classification (NCBI taxonomy): domain Eukaryota; kingdom Metazoa; phylum Chordata; class Aves; order Passeriformes; family Alaudidae; genus Alauda; species Alauda arvensis. Next base: position 475,009 of record CADDXX010000153.1, read on the forward strand.
AGAGAATGTGGGCCCACATCCTAAGTCAATGAAAGGGACATGAGGAAAAGGTACATATTTATTTTTCTCCTGGTTAATTGGCTGGCTTGCCCTATCTCATGGAGTTATCTTTTTAAATAAAACCCAGTTAAGTGATGTTTGAGCACTCAGGCCATCCATAATTTAGGCTGGCAAGTTGCTGGCCCTCTGATGCTGGCTCTGAAGGTACAGAGGATATAGAAGTGACAATCTGCTGAGGAAATGGGATATTTCTCTTTGGCTTTGGGGAGACAAAGAAATGCACAGCTCCACAATAACCTACAAAACACATGAAAGCTGAAKCCTTCTCCTTTGCCAGGGAATGGAAATTCATTAGATACCTCCTGAAGACAGGCAGCAAGATGTTTGCTAGGATTAAGGTTTTGCTTCATTTCTGCTCCCTTGGGAAGAGCTGATGGTGCTGCAAAGACCAAGAKAGACTGTTGGATGGAGAAAAAAATTAAAAATCAATTCTAGGRTATATTTAAATGTTAAATAATGTTTAATGTGTGGTGTCTGAGACAGAATGTGCTTAATTAGGGGAAACAGGAAATCTGTCTAAGAAAATAAATKAGTATTGACTCAAGATTTGAGGGGAAGGGACTGAACTGACCCAGGGTGTCATTTTTGTGTTGCTCTTGGGATGAGTTTGGCACAAACTGTCTAMATGTCAAAAACAGGTAAAAAGATAATTGTTGATATTATTTGCACTTAGCCTTGCTCATGGTGGTTGCTGTGCACAGCTGAGTCTCCTGAGAGGATTAGCACCACAACTAATGAAGACTAATAATGCAGGTAAATTAGTTTGTATCTGATGTAATGGACTATTCCTGAARCTCTAATGATGTAACTGGGAAATCTGTGCTCATTTTCAAGTTCCAGATGGTCTTAGAGCTAAGTCTGATTTTCTGAAAAAATGCGTCAGATGCCACATCTTCAAGAACATCTGTATTTAAATTATGTCTGCCTTGTTATGATGAGCAAGGTATGCATTTTTCTCTACTTTTCCAGGAAATGTGATTTATGATTTCATACTGCACAGCAGGAATTGCAAAATGAGCATCCAAATTAAGTCAGGAAGAGGCAGGTTTGGGTGCTGTGCAGGGATGGGGTCCAGATTTGGTTAATTAGTTCACCCTGAAGGAATGACCACATAAGAACTGAAATCTCTGCCCTGGGTGTGATTTGGCAACTCTTCTGACAACCAGCTCATACCATGAACTGAGCCCTTGRCACTGCCTGTCCRCCTATGGCAGTGGGATTTTKCCCTCYCAGTCCCTGTTTTCCACATGCACAKGGTGTTCTTGGCTGGTGTTTGGGGGCTTGGTAAGACTCAGGCTGAACTTGCTTCCAGCTGAGTTTGGATAGTTCATCCCCCTGGGAGGTAAGGGGGCAGGTGAGCAGAAGAGATGAGGTTGCAGAGCAACACACCCTCATCTTCCTTCCTTCTTCATACCAAGTCTGGGATTTGGTAGCAGGGGTTTGATATGGGGATAGGAAACACTCCATTGTTTCCTATATCAATATAGGAAAACACTCCATTGTTTCCTATATCCTGTATATGTTTTTTGATATCCCCATATCAAAAAACCTGTTTTTGAAAAACATTGTTTTCAAAAACAAGTTTTTTTCAATACTTTGCATAGACAGGCACCTCCATTATTTTCTGTAAAAGTGCATTTAAATGCTCTGATGTTAGCCTTATTCTCTTTGTACCATTTATGACTCCTAAAAAATGAATCTGCAGGCCTTTACTTCCAGTCTTCCTCTGGGGACCCAGTGYAAAYAGGCTGCTCTGGTGTTCCAAATATCAGATYTTWTCCAGGTAGGAATGCTTGGCTCCTCCCCATGGGTGGAGCATYTCACAATGGAATGATGTRATTTYATYARTCCTGCAGTGAGCCTCAATGGCCCATTAACAGCAGATAYMCCCTGGARGRAGGATGGKTCCTGGAAGAGATAAAGAACACTGCCCCACCYGWTTTTAACAGCTGRTAATRGAATASAAACTTTTGGTTACATCTTGYRTTGCAACCTGAGRCAATTGGGAAGTTGTGATGATTAATACGAGCTACCTGTGTGTTACCTCTAGCTTAATTTCTATCCCCAGCTGAAAACCACAATAATTTATTGCAAGGAAACTGGTGAACTCTTGTGGTGCCACAGAACTGCAGTCAGCAGGTCACAGAGCCTTTAAAGCCAAAGTTGTGATGATCAGAAGGTAAAACCTTGTGTGAATAGCAAGAAAAGTTTCTCAGTGGTGTGTTGTACCTTTGAATAACCCATGTAAGGAGTGCCAAAAGCCCACTAAAAAGGGTTGGTTATTTGATGGGCAAGACGAACCTTGGTGGGTGAGTGGACACCAGGGAACTTGAAGCTGTAACATGGCTGGTGCCCCTTTCTAGTGTGCCTGATTTTGTTCATGAACAATGACTACTGAACATCTTAATCTAGTCTTAATTTTGGTTATTGTTAAATGCTTTCTTCTCTGTTGTTTCTCCAGGGAAATGTTAAATTATCTTTTTTTTTTTTTTCCCCATCTGTCTACTGCTGTTTATCTCTTCCTGGAAGAAATCCAAGTTAAGTAATTAARGTACTGGAACAGTCAGAGGTGGGATCAGCAGATAAAATGTAATTATAATAGATCTATGAATCTCTCTGCAGTAAATATTTTAACACCTTAGGCCAAATCCTCCATGAACACAGAGTTTGTGGAGATGACACTGTCTTACACCTACTGGGGATTGGTGTAAAACTGCACTGATTGCTCCATTGTGGTTGTGTAAGAAAACTTTAAAAAAAAACCCAAACCTTAGGAAGATGATGAGGTGCAATACCCTGCCCAACAGGCAGTTAGGATGAAATCTGTGGGTTTTTTCTCACATCCTGTGATATATGCTTGCTTATCTTTTTCCTTTGGCAGTTTTAAATTGCCCTGAAATCGAATTATGTCTGTTGAGGTAAAATTTTCAGTTGCAGCGGTGAGCAGTTGGATTATGCATATTAACTAGATAAGGGGTGCTACCTATTCCCTCACTTGGGTGCTTAGGTGAGGGTTTGTGGTAGAAACGTTCTACAGAAAATAGAAACACAAAAAGATCATTTTAGAGAAGAGCAACGAATTGCCTGAACATTCCCCAAATCCCACCATTTCTGGGCATCTTGTTCACCCTTCTGCTGAAGTCTGGAGCAGGTTTCCATGCCATGGCTAGTGGCAGTCACTATTTCTGTCCTCCCTGACCTCAGAAGTAGCTCTCATGGGACACTGGCCCTGACCTCTTAATCAGCTGTGAGCCCTGGGGAAACTGAGGTCAAGTGTTATCCACTGAACCTGCAGAGTGCCAGATGTTGTTCTGTCACCTCCTGGTGTGGATTAAAGGCTGCAGAGGGACACGTGGGAAAGCTGCTGGCCACAGACATGGCAACAACAGACAGAACAAGAGGACACAGCCTCAAGCTGCGCCAAGGGAGATTCAGGCTTGATTTAAGAAGGAAGTTCTTCACAGAAAGRGTGGTTAAATACTGGAACCATCTGCCCAGGGAGGTGGTAGAGTCACCAACCCTGGATGTGTTTAAAAAAAGACTGGATGTGGCACTTGGTGCCATGATCTAGTTGAGATGTTGGAACATGGGTTGGACTCGATGATCTTGAAGGTCTCTTCCAACCAAAAAATTCTGGGACTCAAATGAGACTTTTGAGTGAACAACAGCCCCCYAGGTGATCAAAAGTTTTCCAAGTGACTGTATGGATGAACCTTAACATGGATGAACCCTAAACAGAAGATGAAACATCAATAAGAAAGTGAAAATTAAGGCAGTGGAAGCCTGGTAGCAATTCCTGCTTGCCAAAACTGAGGGCCACAGGCCCTGTAGGAGCAAAGGCAGCAGCAATCAGATGGGAACAGACAGCTTATTGCATAATGAAAGCAATTAATCCCTCAGTGTGTCTTCCTTCACAAGCAGAACCAATAACCTCATGTCTTTTAAACAATGACAGCTCCACTAGCTCAATAGAGAGTTTAAAGAAAGCATTGAATAAGAATGCAGCATTATTATAATAGGAAGAAAAACAGTCTAATTGAAATGTTAGGTACATGCTCCATCCTTKAACAAACAGAGATTTCAGGCAGCTGAGAGTAGAATTTGAGTCTATAAATCTTCCTCTATTACTGTATAGCATTACATAACAAAGTATAACATAGTATAGTGATACAATATAATAATATAAAATTTAAAAGGCATCTGTTCTTCAAAACCRGGGTCCAAGGCTCATCTGGGTGGCCTCTTTCCTTATGTGGAATTGATATGAAAGCTCTTACCTCAAGCTTGTGTCTGCACTCAGTGTGTGATCAAAGAAGAAACCACAACGATCTTTGAGGTCACCAGAAAGCTGCATGTCTATCAGAGACACATTTCATTATGGTTCAGAGATGCCAAAAGCATMTTTTTCCTTCAAGGTTTGCCAATTCATTTGAAAGAAGATGTAAAGGATGCATCTGTGCAAAGGCTTGGAGTTATACAGCTGGAAAAGGGGGAAACCAGTTGTTTATCCCTTCAGAAGCCTTGCATTTGCACAAGGCTGGAAAGGATGTGCCCCACACCATGTCTGTGTCTGGCTGTGAGTGCTCAGAGAGGAAAAGCTATGCCTGGCTCTGASCAGAAGCTTTTGGAAGCAATAATGAGCAAAGCTCGTGGCAGCACCAGCACATCTATAAAACACAGGGATGYTCCCATAGAAATATGCTACTGTGGTTGAGTACACACCAAGAGAAAATATAACCCCTGCAGATTTCTTGGTCAGTTGGTTTCTGGCAGGGGAAGGCAATTAGAAAGAGGAGTTTTCAGGCATAAATCAGCTTTGTTTGGGCTGAGCAGCATTTGTGATGTGAGAAATGCAAGCCCCACAATGGCAGATGCTCAGCTGTCCTTGGCTCTTTCACTGTATTTCAGTGTTCAAGTGGCTGTCCCAGGAGGAGTCAGGAGYTGGGGCTTACCTGGGCTTCAGGGAACCACACCAAATTAATTCATTTGGGGAAAAGGTGTTTTGCAAACAGTGAATAAAGATCAAAACCCATGAAGTGACATCACCTCTGACAGCTTTCATTTCTATGGGATATTTTTGTCCTCTGAAACAGAACTTGGTAGTGATGATTGAAATAGGGTGCTGTTGTTGTTGTTGAAACTAAAAAAAGCAAATGTTGTCTGCAATTAGAATTTTCAGTTGGGGTGGGGTTTTTAAAGTATTTTTTCCCAGTAGGCTCAAGGATGTTTATTGGAAATTACCAGTAGGAGCYACAAAAAATTGTCTTGCTATGCACAACTTGTCATTTATAGGTGTAAAAGTTACCTCTTTAAGAAATGCTTGCTGTTTAGGTCTGTTCATTTTGGTTTTGTTTTCCTGGAAGCCAAGTCCATGAATAAAGAATCACAGAATGGTTTGGGTAGGAGGAGACCTTAAAGACCATCTTGTTCCACCTCCTGCCATGGGCAGGGACACCTTCCACTATCCCAGGCTGCTCCAAGYCCYRTCCAACCTGGCCTTGGTYGCTCCCAGGGATGGGGCATCCACAGCTTCTGTGGGCACCCTGTGCCAGGGCCTCCACACCCCACAAYCAAGAATTTATTCCTWGTCYAAACCTGTCCTCAGATTGCTCTGRCCCATGTGCAGGATGTTGCACTTGGCCTTGTTGAATMATAAACCTTTGTGATGTTTATTATACTTTTTGTATGAGATTTATTTTTTTTCTCAGAATCAGCCGTGATGGCAGCTTCTGCCCTCAGATTTCCTATCACAAACAAACAAAAAACCAGAACTTCTGGTTCAAATGTTTGTCTCAGTGTTCAAAGAGCAGCTAGATGAACTAACAGAGGAAGAAGCTGCCTGTTAAATGCAAAGGAAACACCTCTGGCTTAGGAAACTCCTGAGTGCAAAATATCCATTTTGGAGAGTAACTGTGGACTTCACATGACTGCCTTCCCATACACCTGTTCTCAGTCAGTGCTGGAAACAGGACAATTCTGCAGCAGTATCTCAGGTTTTTGTCGTCGTGTTTTTATTCCATGTCATGAAACCCCCAAAATTTTGTTGCTTTGAAAATGTTTCTCAGCAGCAACACACCTGATTTTTGGAGCTACTTTGGCTGCACATCACAGCAGGAGATAAACCAGCTTGTTGAAGTGGTAATCTACATTGCAACGTTTGCATTTGAAACAAAAAAAGCCAGAATGTATTGAAACAGAAAGGTGCTGCAGTTAGGTGCACCCCAGGTGTCCTAGGTTGCAATGTAAGATGTGCCCAAAGTATGTATTCTATTACCATCTCCATGGGTTGTTGGAGCCACGTGGGGCAGTGTTTTCCCTGCCCCCTCCCTCAGGACTCTCTGCTGTTCATGGCCCATCAATGCCCTGGTCAATGACTCACAGGTAACTCCCCTCAGGAGCCATCTCTGCTTAATGGGCAATCAAGGACCCATTGTGTGACTCATAGAATGACATCAGCCCATTGTGAGATGCTCTGCCCAGTGGGGAGGAGCCAAGCATTCCCACCTGGATATAATCTGCAGTTTGGGACAGTATAGGCACTGACTGGATTCCCAGAGGACAGGAGCTGCCAGATCTTTCTACAGGATCACTGCTGCTTTATTTCAGACTGCTACAACTACCCTAACGAACAGGGTGTTAGGTTGTGTTCTGACTCTGCCAAGGGTCTTTTCATTTGTTCCTTTTACTATTATTTTTATTTTATATTTTTTCCTATTAAATTGTATTTCTGACTTAGTCTCTCACTGGTTTTGCTTTCAAACCAGTACACCAGGTAACTCTGGAAACTGTCACATTTTGAAAGTAACCACTAAAAATTAAAACGACATGGTACAAAACCTCATGAAAGTCCCTTAAAAGCTTAATACAAACTTCATTAAACAACAGTCAGAGCAGTAAAGTATTTGTGGTTTGCTCTGGTTATGTGAGCTCATTTGTGGCTTGACATTCTCTTGATGAAATTCTCTGTGAGAGCTGCTCKCAAAGGCAGGAAAAACAATGGGTTGGTTTCATATACCTGATTTAATCAGATTGCCCAAATTATCATTTTTCACTGCTGCCAGGGAATCAGAAACAACSTCATATTCTTCTCCTCAGTCCCAGTCATTTTGGCATCCATGGTGTTTGGACCAGGGAAGTGTGAAAAGAAACCCATGGAAGCAGCAGTCCAGTGGAAAGTTTCAATAAGTGGTTCAGGCCACTGCAGCACTTACATGGGGTCATCTGGATGGAGAAATCTTGGACTTTATACTAGAAATAATCAGTGGACCCCCAAGATGTTGTGACCTTCAGCTGTGACTTCTCCAGCCCCTTGGCACAGCCAGTGTTAGGACAAAGTGGGAGTTCTTCGACAGCTTCAATTTGGTTAAAGAATTGCTGAGTTGTGTGTTAGAGAAGAAAAGGCCTCTCTGCAGATGCCTAAATAATCTGGTTTAGCTGTGCTGAGTGCCCTTGCCCTCACCTGATGCCATTTGGATTAGCTCTGGTCACACTGATGCACCTGGAGGGGTGTATTTGCACCCTGTCTTGTGGAAAATATCCCAGTTATCAAAAATAAACCTATACACCATTCCCTTTTGGGTTTGCTTCTTTTTTTTTTTTTTTTTTTTCCCTAAATTTTATACTCGAGACTTCAAGTTTGATAAGTGAAAAACCATTTAATCAAAACACCTTTCAAAAAAGGAAAYGACAAATTAAGAGGACACGTTGCCTTAACAAATGTCTTCAGTTAATTTGAAGCAGACAGCTGCTTGAGGAATCCCAGAAGGATGTAACATAAGGCTATGCCTATTTTTCACCAGCAGGCTCCAAGAAAATTTACCAATTTTTCTATTATTTATTAAGGTCTGTTGTGTTCTTTTATAGAAATCTGCCCAGAAGGAAGCAGGACTCAGCTTCTGCCTCTGATGGCCCGGGTGGAATTGCGTGCTGTGTTTGACAKGCTGGTCCCTCAGAGCCTGGAAAACGTGAGGAAATATGAGATGTCCTGCAGGAATGTGGAAGACATCATGTGCCTTGGAGCTTGGTGAATTTCCAGCAAAATTKACTTTTGCTCCAGATTCATATTAATTCCTCAAAAGCTGCCAGTTGAGATACTCTAAGCTACGAGAACTGAAGGAAATTGAAAATCAGGGTAGAGCAGAGTCACCCTTGCACACAAGGTCTGAGTTACTTAGAAAGAACAGCTTTAGGTATCCCTGTGAAGCTGGGGAAAACGTCTCCACAATGCAAAGCAGCTGTGGAAAGCCAAGAACATTACGGAGGCTGCGTTAACAAGGGAATAGGGAGTAATACAGAAAGTCCAGGGGCTTGACAAGTTAATCAGAGCTGGGCAGCMGTTTAAGAAACCTCACAAGGATATAAACCAGAGCTGCTCAAACGATTTCCACCAAGAGCTGCTGGATAGATGTAAACACTGCAAGGGGTTGGGTCCTTTCACTTCCAGAGGGATCTCAGGTTGCACAGGAGCMCTGGGGAGGGGCAGTGGGATTTGCAGCACGGAAGGGGAGCCAGGGGTGATGCTCCGGGGGAGGTGAGTGACACAGAGTTCCTGTATGCAGGGGGTGGAGAGGGATTAGATCTCGTGGGGAGAGGGACAAGGGGGAATGGTTTTAGCATGAAGGGAGATTTAGATTTTATATGGAATTCTTCCCTGCCAGGGTGGTGAAGCACTGGCACAGGGTGCCCAGAGAAGACGTGGCTGCCCCATCCCTGGAATTGTTCAAGGCAAGTTTGGATGGGGTTTTGAACAACCTGGGATAGTGGAAGGTGTCCCTGTCCATGGCAGGAGCTTGGAATGAGATGATCTTTGAGGTCCCTTCTAACCCAAACTATTCTGTGATTTATGGGGCTGAAACAGGATTCAGAACATAAGGGCAAYCTGAAGGTGCAGGATTTGAGAAATACACTACTAGACGGAGTAAGAAAAAACATAGAAGATTTGAATAAAAATAATGCCAGGCAATATTTTCTACACTGAGTCTCTGCTCACACTGCACAATTTTGGTTTAATAAATCTTATTCATTAAAAGCAGAATTGTGTTATTTCATTTCCAATTAATAGGTGCATTTCAGCCTCTTAGGCAAAGACAACAGAGCAACTGGAGACAGACCTGCTCACACTGCAGATCAAATTTAATCTCTTTTAAGGGTGTTCCTTAGTGATGCAGCTCCTTGTTCTCTGCTTATGCCAGCTCACAGATCACCAGAGTATATCCACATTCCTAAAATACACAATGCCTCGCCTGAAACCTTCTTAAAAGTGGCGATGGGTAAAGACCATCTTCAGATCCTGATCATTATTGCTCACTATATGGAACGAGAGAGGGGAGTGTTCTTTCCCCTTTGCAAAAGCATCATATCCTTGGGTAAGTTGGGTGTCTCACTCCATTGCAGTGCTGTTCTCTGAATCCATTGTGTTGGTGCTGAATCTGTTCCACCATTGGAAGAGGCAGGAGATCAGGGTCATGAGAAGGAGGAAAATGGAGAGTGGTGAGTAGGAGTATGAGGAGGGAGAAAGAAAAGGCTGCAAGAGGAGGAAAAGGCACAGACAGTGTGAGCTGGGGGTCAGTAGAGCTGGCAGGGGAGCCAGCACTGAGCCTGAAATGCAGCGCACAGGGAACCTGCAGAGCCTGACCCATCAAGTACATCCARCTTTCTTCTGCTCAGCTCATGGGACTGGGCTTGGGCATCACCTGGAAGGAGGCTGAAATCATGGAAACACGTTGGTGTCAGGAATTGATGTCACCAGGACAAAAGAATGGTTTGGAAGAGGCAGGCAGTTTTGCTTCACAACAAGATAATTCTGATTGTATTTTGTTTTCTGGTTTTGTTGGCAAAAATCTGACAGCGTGAGACAACAAATGGCTTTTAACTTATCATTTTCTCTAAGGAAAGCATCATTTTTTAAAGATCTCCCTACTAAATCTGCATGTACTTGCAGCCTGAAGAAAACAATCTGATGGAGCAAGGGGGAGGAAGGGGATGGAACAGCTGAAAACCTGTTTGCTAAGTCCTGCAGTGGAGAATATGTATTTTAATGTGAAACAGTGATGACAAGGGAAGCTTTAGACAGCTTCAAAGCAAAAGCATCCAGGCAGGCAGTCCTGCAGGACTTCAAAACCTTGTGTGGAGACAAAGCTTTTTGTACATCAGAGCTTGAAATTCAAATCAAGCAGAGAGCAAGCCAAGCCAGCTTTGAGCATTTTGCATTTCACTTGATGTCCTTAAAGGCTGCAAGAGTTTCTTCATCATTTTCTTGCATCACATGCCATTTTCAGTGCTGTTTTGCAGGTGTTTCTTTGCTCTTTTCCCTCCAGTTTCCTTGAGTGGTTACACAGATTTGTAGTGTATCACATGTGTTTTGTAAAGCTTTTGTTCWGCTGGATTCTCCTTCCCTCTCTTCAGGCTCAAAGGCAGATTTACAGGRATCTTTCAGAGATATGACACTGCATTATTTTAAAAGCCTTGCTCTTCTTATCTTCATGGCCTTGGAGGTCACAAAGARCTACATGTGAGGATAAGCACCAGGYTCCCCAGCATGGAATAAAGTCAGACTGGATAGCACAAAACACTTTAACACATAAACCCAGATACTCTTTGCAGTGTCCCCCCCTCTCTCCTATCACTGATGAGATTTCTTGAATTTATTTTTAAAAAGACAGGAGGGGAGAGTGCCAAGAAGAGCAAAAATATCCCCAAATCTCTACCAAAGGACCTGAACTAACATTTTAATTCTATCCAAATAATGCTGCTTCAAGAGTGGCTCAGTAAAGATATTTTATGACAAAAGCAGCAAAGGAATTTTGTTGTTTAACTACTGATAGGGTTTCTATTTCATTAATGAATACCCAAAATACCATCTAATGTAGAATGTTTTCAAATTAAGGGCAGAGAGGAAATTACGTTTGCTTTTGTTGAAGGAGCAACTGGATATTGGAAAATTGTTGCAGGCTTTGCTGGATTTGATTTAAATAAATGCTTACAGCTTGGTTCTCCATTGCCTGTGTTTTATACTGTAATTTCAGCCACTCTGTCTTTCTCCATGTGCTGCTGCAATTAAGGAACCTGGATGTTTTATAACTTASAGTTCTGGCTCTGCTCAGCTGTGCCAGAGATGGGSAAATGGGAGAKTTTGGGTAAGAAARCTTAGGCTTGGCCACACCCAGAGACAACTGAGGTGACTGGAGGGGTGGCACCCCAAATCTTGGCTCCCAGGGTGCACCAGCTGCCTCCTGATCTCAGCAGGATGAGACCCAGGTGGYTGAATTAGCACCAACCCACCCTTCCTCTGGGACAAATAATAAAAACTGGACAAATAAACCTGGTTTTGCCAGTGGCACTTGTTACCCTGCAGGGCACCAAGGGGCTGGGTGGCACTTGGGGGCTCAGGGGCTCCCATTCTGGGTCCCTGGGGATTTCAGCACCCCTGCAGTGAGTGGGTGCCCCTGCCAGCCTGGCAGGGAGTGAGGAGAGGGGCTTGAGAAAACCCAGCCAGGTGGGGAGGGCTGAGGCAGGCAGCAAGGAATAGTTCTGCAGTGGTTTAAGCAAGACAAAGGAACAGTGCAGGTTTTGGCTGTGGCTGAGGGATTTGAGGTTCATTTGGCCAGCAGTCACAAAATATCTCCTCATGTTCCCCTGCATTTCAGTGTTCTGTCTTTTCACAGAGCTCAGTTTGTCCCTCTTGCTCCCAACCCTGATATCACTGGCATGCTTTTAATCTGGAGACACAAATTAGGCTGCTCTGCAAGGAGAGGCAGCTACTCCAGGAGCTAAGGGAAGGGAATGAAGTGGGATTTAAGAGCCAATGGTTTCAAACTGAGGGAGGGCTGGCTTGGTTAGATATTAGGAAGAATTTCTGGACTGTCAGAGTGGTGAGGCCCTGGCACAGCTGTGGCTGCCCCATCCCTGGGAGTGTTCAAGGCCAGGATGGATGGGACACAGAGCAAATTATTCTGGTGGAAGGTGTCCCTGCCCATGGCAGGGGATTGGGRATAGAAGATCTTTAGGGTCCCTTCMWACCCAAGCCATTCTGTGATTCTGTGACACTGACAGTCACTCCAGCTCTGTCCCTGGGAGGAGGCKGCTGCTGCAGATGCCCAGCCCTGGCTGAGTATGATCAMAACTCCTCTCTCTGAGGAACCCTGSRGTCTGTTGCATCACAGGCTCAAACGAGRGGGGGTGGCACAGGAAACCTCACAAATGTAACAACCTTAATGGTGGCATTTGCAGTAAAACTCCTGCTGTGTGCCTCCAATTCTGATGCTATTTCCAGGTGAGGACAAGAGGATGACCTTTGCATTTTTGCTCTGCTGCAAAGGTCTGAGCTATTGGTTGCTTCCATAACCTTAAAGGTCTTTCCTGGCTGAAATGGTTCTGTGATTCCATCTGGAGTGGTGTCTTTCTGAGGGAAAAGGTGCTCAGCCAGCCAYGGAGGATTGGTCCAGCAGCTCCTCTGGGGATGTGTCTGCCAGGTAGGAGGGACAGGGGGTGTTCAGCTGTGGCTGGCAGAGGTTCTTGCAGAAAGGCAAAGGTACAGAGGGGTAGCAGCAGCCTCCTGACACTCACAGGAGGGATTCCTGCCTCTGAAGATGTTGGCCCTTACTGCTCCTGAGACCACAGGTAGCAGAAGTCTCTCAGCATCCCATCATCTCAACCAGGTGAACCACTGTGCTCAGCACAGCTCRAAAGTGCTGTGGCCAAAGGAATTTTGGTAAAAGAACCCTTCACCTAATTTTGTGTATTTTTGTTTAAATGTTCCTAAGACTTTTTCCAAGGAAGGGCAATTCCAAATTTAGCTTATATTGACTACAGAATGCACACCCAGCTGGAGAGGCTGAGTTCTCAGTTTGGAGGTCTCCTCAGAAACCAGTGAAGTGTGTTGTGGAAAAGCTGAAAACCCCAAGTAATTTTGGTTTCAAACACCTGACCCACTGTCAGAGTTATCTCTTCTGAGATTAACCCCGGCAGTGTAAATTTTTCTTCTCACCGGCCCATGCTTGAAAGAAGGAATCGGAGAACGTCTGGGTTGTGGACTGCAGATGTTTATTTTACAAATCTTATCTCTAAGTTAATTCTGTCCAGCATGAAGTTCACAAGCAGCTGGGAAAATGGTTTTCTCCCCCGCCCACAACAGTGCCTGGGCTTTTATATTCTAAATTATGTTAACATTGTTTTTCTCTAAACACCAATAACTAAAACCCATGTCATGCAGTGAAATTTTACCTTTACCAATCCTAAAAACCCAAAACCCTTTGCAAAAAGGAAGAGGAAAAGGAAGACAGAAACATGTGCTCTTATCACACTGATCTGCCTCCATCTTGACTCCATTTCCCCTATACAGAAAAACCTAAAAACTATACTTTCTCACCCAGTGACATAATCAAAATCACACCAATCAAACCCTTGTGACCTCCAAATCCTCAGACAACCCTGGCAGTGCTTTTTCCACGGGCTGAGACCAAAAGTCACCACTGTTTCTGGCACAGGCCAGGGAGGATCACCCCCCGTCCAGGCTCCTGCCCATCCAGGAGAACCAGAGAGATACTCTGGTTTGCCACAACCCACAATTAGCATTTTGCCTTTTTCTATCAGGTGACACAGAAGCCCCAGGCTGTATGACTGCTGGTTGTTGAGCCAGGAGAACAGGAGACTCAGGGGGGACCTTGCTGTTCTCTACAAGTCCCTGAAAGGAGGCTGTAGCTAGCTGGGAGTTGGTTTCTTCTACCAGGTAACAAGTGATAGGACAAGTGGAAATGGCCTCAAGCTGTGCCAGGGGAGATTAAGATTGGAAATTAGGGAATAGTTTTGTTGCTGAAGAGGTGTCAAGCATTGGAGCAGAGCAGTGGTGGTGTCACCATCCCTGGAGGGATTTGAGGGATGTGTCAAGGTGGCACCTGGGGACGTGGTGTCCTTGTGGCCTTGGCAGTGCTGGGTTAAAAGCTGGGCTCAGTGATCTTGGAGGTGTTTWATTCTGCAATTTCCATGTGCAGTGACTGAGTACAGGACATTGCAGAGCACTCTGATGGGATGGGCTGGCTTTGTAGGTACAGAAAGGTCTTTTATGCCAGAATGTGCCTCTGAGCCTGTGAGGGAGGAGAGAAATTAATTCAGGTGAGTCTGGAGCATAATCTCTGTGCCCATGCAAAACCTGAAACGTTCTGTGGGATGCTTCAGTGAGCAGTAGGAGGTGAGGAGTCCCCGTGTGCACAGGCGAGGGTTTAAGCTGTATACAACCAACAGGGGGCATTAGGTTTATGCTTATTAAATGTGTATTTCTATTCCTAGCAGAGAAAAATCTCCGAGTAGTTTGATTGAAAACAGCAGGATGTGAATCTTGTACCCTATAAAAGATGCAGGATTCTGTAGGGTTTTTTTTTGGTTTTGGTTTGTTTTTCTTTTCCAGAAGATTTAGTAGTTGTATAAGTCTGCTKTTCTCTAGGTCTAGCCTGTATCTATTCTGAGACAAAGATAAGCAAGATAGATGTAATTAACAATCAGATGTTTTTTGCATGATTTGCAGCTCCAAAAGCACTTGAAAGAGACAAGTGTTGCTGGTACAAATTTGTTTGTATTGATAATTCCCAGTTTTCTAACCAGAAATTAACGTAAGGCTGCAATTATATCTTTCTGATGGAAATGAGATGCAGCAGTGCACAGCCAACTGCTGCCCTTAATTTTGGAGAAATCCCCGCCCTGGATTATTTGATTACTGGATGCAAAGGACTTCAGTGAGGAGCTACAATGCAAGCACAAATTGTGGTCTTTGGAAATGAAAGTAATATTTATTACAGAGATAATTATTATGGCTACAACCACTCATACTCCTGTGCATGGCACTATTCATATACAYGTTCCTTATATATTTATATTTTGTATTTACAGCACTGACTGTAGGAGCAGCCTTTTTCTCTTCACACATGAAGTGGAAAACTCTGCACTCCTGTCACACCCCAGCAGCTGGAAAACTGTTTTAGGTGAAGTGATTTCCACAATCTGTAGTTAACTTCAGCTGCATTTGGAAACATGGAAATAGATTAAGGAATTAGATGTCAAAGAGTTAGGTGGTACAGCTGTGACCTGCTTTCATAAAGCAACATCAAAACAAATTATTGTCCCAAGTATTCAGATGCTCTATGGATCAGTAAGTTGATTTAATTACCTGTCTTATGTTAAAGTGGGTTTTACACCACATAATAACTTCTTCCAAAGTAAAGCAAAAGTTAGGATTTTGAAATAAAGAAAGTGGCAGAGTTTTTGCCTGGGATACTTTCAGTAACTCTTGTTCCCCCACTGTCAGAGAATAGAAATTCTAATGGATCAGAGGCACACAGGATCTCCTTTCTCCTGAGCCCTCTTTAAACCCCTGTCATAAAAAAAAAAAAAAAAAAAAAAAAAAAAAAAAAAAAAAAAAATCCAAAAACACATTTAAAACCCCAAAAAAAAAAAAAAAAAAAAAAAAAAAAAAAAAGAGAAGATGAGCCTGGTTCATTTTTATCCAGCAAGAAGTTGTTTGGAAGGAGGGTTGGGTCCAATTAATCAGTAGCTTGACTCTGAGGGACACCTCATCCTAAGACTTTTTCCACAGTCCAAATGTGCTGCAGGCAGTACAAGCTCTGTAGGCTTCAGGCTGCTCCCCCACTATAAACAGAAAAGTGTGTTTTATCTTACACTGTTTATCTGGCACATTTGTAAACACAAGGGAAGGAAGCAGATCACCTAGAAGGATTTTTTTTTTAATTTTTTTTTTAAGTTGCTTTCTCAATGCCCTGGCACATCCTTCCCTCTCAAGGAGCAGGATTTAGTGTCCTTCAGAACTTAACTCAGGCTGAACAGCATTTTAAGCAGGATCCCATCTGCTGGGCCAGTGAGGAGTGGTGTGACTCCGTGTATCCAACAGAACAGCAAATTAGGGACACCTTTTCCATGCTAATCAATTAGTCACATAAGATGTYACTGCTCTCCAAAGAAGTGCTGGAGTAGCAGCTGTGTGACTTGCCATGGAAGGTCTGYGTGTCAGCAGATTCTGCCTCTGTGTTGTGCTTTTCTGCAGAGCTAGCAGCAAATCCTAATAAAACTTAATGTGAGAAAACATTGCCAGTGAGGTGATAGGTTGAGATTAACTGCACTAAAAGGAGGCAATTCCATGCTAAGTCTTTTTTAACTTCTCTGAGGAGTCGCTRTTATAAACATACCAATTTAAGGGCTTCTTTCTGCTCCCGTGAAAATCAATATGAAAACTCACACAGAATTAATCTAAAAAAGAAAAAGCAGCCAGCCAGCCACCACTCATCCTAAACTTGGACAGCTAAACTTTCTGGCTTTTCCATAACACAAGTTCTAACAAGTATGTTTAAACTCAAAATTAAACCCATGCTGAGCTCTAATGACAATTTCTAAATAAAATAAAATAAAATTGCAGTTAAGGCAAGCTCTGAATCAAGTAATTTCCTTCTCAAAGATAATTTTTATAAACAAGTGTACATAAATAAGTTTAAAATTGGAAAAAATCTCCAACAACTTGTTCTTTACTGCATTACTGCTATTATAACATATTCCCCCAAATATATAAAAAACTTAAGTTGTATGTGTTAGAAACAAATGTTGTTGTGTTTAAGACCTTTTTCTGGTGTTTGGGTTTTTAGGTACATAAGTTCCAGGACAATTTAATGTCACCCACTTATGTCCATCCTTCAGCTGCCAGAAAGCCTTGAGATTTTCTGGTGTACTTGAGGCACAATCCCCAGGCTCTCAGAGGTGTCCCTGTAACACAAAGTGTGGTGAACAAGGTGGGCTTTTAGTTCTGGGGGAGTTTTTTTCTTCTGTAGCTCCTGCTGATTTCAGAAGAGGCTCCAAAACTGGCCTGATTCCCACATGGAGAAGGGTCAAGAAGAGGTGTCAGATGTGGGAATAACCTGTACCCCCTCTGGGGAGGGAAATGAGGTGTCTCACTTTGCCACAGGCACCCGTGGTGACTGACTGGTCTGTSCCCCTTCCTGCCAGGGCAGCTTTCCTGTCTGCTTCCCACATGTGTGTTCTGCCACCTGGGAAAGGTCAAAAATATTCATTATTGAAAAAAAAACAGAGCCATGATCAGAACTGGAGCCCCAGATCCTTGAGCCATAGGACCAGGGACTCCCAGCTTGCCCTTCTTYAGCAAAGAAAATTTCTTCACTTGGAATCCTCCAGAATACCTGGAAACTTGGTCAGACCACAGCCCATGGAATGATTCATGCCTTGCAGTCTGCAGGAAGCCTGAAAACCAGCTCTGATGCAGAAAATGGCTCTATTCTCCAGCAGGGTGCTTGCTCTCCTCTCATCTCCCGTGTGTGTGGCCATGGCTCCAGAACAGTGGGGGTTGTTTGGTGCTGCTCCTTTCACACTCCCCCAGTTCCCCTGTGCTGGGATTGTGAATTTGGGGGAATGTCATGCTGTTTGGGGCTTCTATCAGACTTAATCCAGGCTATTMTCTACTCCTGCCTGAAAAAAACCATCCTTTTCTGCTACTTGGATAGCATTTATTTCTGAGTTTCCTGCCCCTSTGGTGCCAAGGGGTTCAAGTAGTTCAAAGACTCCCCAAAATATGGAACCCTGGAGTCAGGAGCAAGGTTTTTAAAGTGCATTGCAAACTGTACCCAGGAAGGACCTGTGAGCCTGTGCAGTCCTTGCCTCTGTCATGGATTTCCTCAGAGCATGCCTGCAAGGATGATTTTGGGGTAAAACTCCSAGATTAGTCAAAAAGGCCAAGAGAAGCAGAATGTGCTTCTGTGACGTGTTCTTAGATGGACACTACTTCAAATGCACAATGCTGCTTCTAAGATAGACCAGTGGATTGCTTCCAATTCTGAACCTTCTCTGTGATGATTCAGCTATTGGCAAAAATAAGCTGAAGGGTGCAATGTTGAAGCACTGTCATCCCATCTTCACATGATTGTTATTTCAGCTATTACCTGTTGAGGGTAACAATATTTTCCCTTTAAAAAACAAACAAACAAAAAACCACCCAAAACCCCCACAACAATAAAACAAGCAAACAAAAAACAAAAAACCAACCAAACCAAACAAACAAATGCTCCCCCCCAAAACCAACCAACCAACAAAAAGAAACAACCAACCAACCAAACCCCACCCCAAAACGACAGCAAGAAGAAAAGGGCATGAGTCCATTTTTCTTGGTCCTCTGTAATTAATACATTGATTTATCTCTGTAAAACCTGCCAATAAATTATTTGTTGCTATCAATTTATTTCTCAAGATGAAACCCTGGCATAGGAAATTGCCATGGACTCATTAGAGCCCCCAAAGATTAACATGGGTGCTGATATTTGCTGTCCTTATGATGGAAGAACATTTCCTCCCCTTATTCCACACTGAACACCAACTATTTCCTTTTCACCTCTGATTGTGATTTACCCTCATCTCAGACATTGTTTCCTGGGCATCTGCAAGCTGCCATCCTGGSATTTTAGCTTTTAAATCAGAGGACTCTTGTCTCCTTTCCTGGTAGGAGTTTGAGATTTCCACCTCTTCTCTCCTGAAAGGTCTTGAAAGACATGAAAACTTTCACTCTTACCAGTGTATGCTTCCCTACCCACAAATGTGCTGCAGCACATGCCAGGATTTCCCTTCAGGGTTAGGATTATGAGCTCTGTACCCTTGAAAACGAGGGATTTCCCTTCTTCCAGGGGAAAGTACACACGAGTCTTGGCTTGGACATTGCAGCTCCTGCCTGATGCTGTGATAATGGACTTGGAAAGTTTTGATGCTGTTCAATTCARGGTGTTATTTTAGGTCATTTCAGAAGCTTTAATGGCTCCCTGTGACTGCACAGCTGGACTCATGGTAACTGAAGCACAGGCCTTGCAGGTGAAGGAATATGAAAAACAACATTAATAAAGTGATAATGTTTTAAAGGCTCTTTTCCCAAGTGTCTGATTCTGGTTTAAGAAAAGGCTGTGGAAAAGAAAAATTGGGTTTCTAGGCACTCCAAAGGGAGGCAATGMCCATAAAATGGCTGGGTTGCTTTTGCCCTTATGTCTGTGCGTTGCAACACAGCCTTCAGTTAAATTCCACAATATTTCATATATCTGTGTGCATAAACCTCCCCCACTGACTTCTTTGGACTTGTGAGCAACTTTGGCCTGTAATATCTTTGGTGTGCCCACTAGAGAAAATGAAACTATGAAATAATAAGGCAAGGGCTATAAGAAGTGTMATGTTAAAAGCAAGCAAGAGCTGTTACTGTTAAATCTCCTGTTAAACAGGAATCTTCCATGAAGCTGTGCAAGTCATTCAAACCTGGGGTCTCCCCCTGCCCATTCTCCCTGGATTTTTCAGAAGCTCATGGGGCGTCACAGAGGTTGTGATCTGGAGAAGTGCTTTGCTCTCAGAGCTGTAACCAAAGCCTCCAGATACCGAATGCATGAACTTCTGCTGACCTGGGGCTCCACTGCTAAAGGATCCTGGATGTCTCAAGTTGGACTCTGTGATTTCCCTGACCATCCTGACCTTAATCTCCCTGTGCCCCAGTTTCCTGTCTGATCCTGGTGTGAGGAGGTAAAATGCAGAAGGTATTCAATGGTGCCTACAAAGCACCAGCAGATTAGTGATGAGCACCATGCAAAAAAAAAAAAATTAATCATGCCATACTTGAGCAGAGGTTGGCTGGGGTCCCAGGATTTTGGCACAGGGCCATGTTGAATGAGAAGTCTAAAAGGAAAAGGTTTAGGCATTATCCATGCACTGAGCCATCCTCAGTGCATCCCAAGTGCAGGACACAAAAGGAGCCTTAATTCTTCCTAATTCCTGTGTGCTTGACTCAGCTGAATGCTGTTTCCTCCTATGAGTTCTGCATCCCTTTGCTTTGTACTGCCAAAAGGGACTGAGGGACAGGAGATTTATGACCTCCAGGTCTAGTTGTCCAGACTTAACTTGCCCAACACAACAGAGAATAAAGAATTCTCATCGGTGCCAAATTAGAATCCAGCGAGTACTTTAGGTCTGAGGTTTCATCAATACTTTCCATCAATTTTTATACCAAAAGCGGCCACTTTTGTCAAGTTTCTATTGATTTCCTGTCTGCCAAAGTGCTTTTTCAAATTTGTAATGGGGTAAGAAGCAAAACCCCCAAAACAGGGAAGGAAAGAAACTGCAATTTTTTATTTTTAGGAAAGAAACAGCAATTTATTTCCTCCCCCTCTCTATTTTTTGTCACCTAAATATTTTTTTGGTATTATCAGCAGCTGCTATGAGCAGAGCTATTTCTTTCTTTCTCAAGGCTACTATCTGAAGGCAGAAATGCAGATCTGATGCCATCCCCTCAGCAATTTTCAGACTCAGATTCCACCTTTATGGTGAGTAGGATGGTGGATTCAGAGATGCTGCTTTGCTTCCTGCAGATTTCTGATAAACCACCCTCCAACAGTTCTTGGGCAGTGTTTCTGGAGCCAGTAAAAAAAAACCCTGACCTTACAGTCCTCCCTACTGAAGAGAMAAAAATTGCAGTATGAGCTCTCCTGTTGTCCCACTCCAGTATCTGACAACAGATGCACTTTACTCATGGAGAAAGATTTATTAAGGGCCTCATGCCTCTTAGYAGAAAAGTCTCTTCTGTCACATTCTTTGGTGCACGTTCTTTGGCCTTTAAGAAGAAAACTCTRCCTRMTTTTCCAYCAYTGAACATCCTWCAAATGTCTCTCTCTRGCACCTGTTTCCCACTWGARCTGYTGTTACAGCAATACCTGTAGGTCAYTGGACATCAAATAYTGCCAATTTGGAGTTCATGTGCACAAATCACATTGTAACAAAAGCCCACCTTCATCTTGATGCTGGTTTGTAGAATGGGAAGTCTYCTGTGAGCACCTGGGGTAGAGAACAGCTCTGAGCCTTGCCAAGGGTATCCCATGACTCAGTTCTGCTCCCAGTATTTTCAGACCCACACGGGTGAGTCTCACTGGGTCCAAGGGTGGTCCCAGGGAACCTGACTCACCTTGTTCCACTCAGCTCTGAGAGCAAGGGAAACGTGGCTCTGCTCAGCAGCTCGGGTGTTCCCATGACTCAGGCTCCTGCATTGGATCAGTGCCTGACCTGTTTATGCTGCTCTGGGTCTCCCTCCTCTTCTGGGAGCCCAGGGAGCGATGATTCTTCAATTCATAAATTCACGGAAGACACATTTAAAGCTCTGYGCTGTGAATAAGAGCCAATTCTGAAATGTTTAATAGTCCCTGAAGTAAAGTAAGCCTCTCCTGTAGGTTTGGATTCCAAGGGTCAGCTCTTCACCACATGCAGCTGAACTTCACAGCGTGTGCTGCCTCCACTTGCTGTGGGAGCTCGGGGCTTGCCCACTGCTGGGTGGATTTGGGGTATTGTGCCTTTTGTAGCAATACCAGGAAAGAGGTAAATCACCCTGATTTCTTTCAGGAGAAAGGAAATGATGAAGCAGAAGAGGAGGGAATYGTGATTACTTTTACTCTGGTACAGCAATGGGCTCATTCCCCTTTTGCCTTTTCCTTTTAGGAAAGGAAAACTAGTTTCTTCTCTTAAAGAAATAAAGTTTGCAAGCCAGGAAGAAAGAAGAACTAGGAATGCTCTCATCATCCATCAGGAATGTTGTTACATTTAGCTTAGACTTTTTTTTTCTTTTTAATGTTTTAAAAATTAAATAGTTCCTGGAAATTGAAACTGCTTTGACTTACCTATTCTGGGGGGAAAAAAAGGCATTTTGAGTCACAGTGGGTTTTCTGCCACACTTAAGAACAGCTGGTTGAGACTGGGGTATTTTTGGTGTGGCAAGAAGCTGCCTACTTACCCTGACCTCAAACCTTTCTGACAGTTTCCTRCATGGTGGCTCGATGCACAATTTGAAGATTCCCAAAAGAAGACAAGAGCGTCTTTGCAGTTCCCAGTTTGCTTTCTTTGTCAGACTCTTCTTTTCAAGGTTATCTTTAGTGTCATCCAGCATTCCAGGAAAAGAAAGAAGTGTCCTCTGGAGTTTTTTTTTGCAACCTTGGTATAGAAACACCCTACCACGTCTCGCTATTTCTGACGTCTGTGACATTTAAAGATGTTTTTGGAGYTTGTCCCTCTCCATAACCTCTTGTTTAATTAGTACCACTGGAAATACAGCAACAGAACTTAAAGGAGGGATCTGAAGTTGAAGAGATGGAGCAGGGGGGGCTGGAGTGACTCTTGGGCATGGCTGCCACATCAGAACAGAAAAGTTTCTTGGGAAGGGTGAACAAGAAGGGGTTTGATGAAAAGGGGCGTGGGAGGACAAGCAGCAAGTYTAGGTTTCAAGATGAGGTTGGGAAACGAGTAGGAACATTCAGATTGGTTGGGAGGGAAGGAACTGGGGAGCAGAGGTCCTGGCAGCACTGTCCAGACAGATCAGACACACAGTATTTGCCTGTGCACAGCTGGTTTAGGTGAGCTACAGCTCACTTGAAACGAACAAAGGTGTTGCCCTCCACCCTCCAATTACCAAAATTTCCCTGYACCTCGGGGCAGCGCTCAGCAGSAGCATCTTTTTAACCACACCACTCYRAGGAAAGCCCTGAAGATGCCAGACCTGGGGGAAACAATGAATGTTTAACAAATCGTGTGTGGTTCACACGTCAAACTTGTTTTCTGTCAGCATTCCCAAGCTGATTGTAATTGAGCTGTTCCTGATTTGTATTTGTTTAAATGAAAGGGAATCCAGACAYTTTCCAGGGAGAGCAGTACTGGCACCCAGGAGAGAGCTGCTCCAGCAACAGCTCCTGGAGCGGTAGAGATTTTAAACTTTAAGCYGCGGAGTGCAGGTGACCTCAGTGTGACTCGCTGGACTAAGACTCAACCACAGGAAGGAGCAGGTGCTGCAAGCAGGATGAAAAAATAATTAAATTGATTTTTCCACAGTGGAACGATGTCCTCTGGGAGAAGCGCTGCTGTTTGTGCCAACCAGGGCAGGAGTGTGCGGCACACCGGGATGTGCTCTGCAGAGCACGCTCCTGCTCTGGACAAACACTGATTTTCCATGTCTTAGTCCCTTCTACGATCCCTCCGTGCCTGCAGCAGCGTGCAAATCTAGCAGAGGCAGAAGCAGTAGGTGGAGAAATTCCTTCCAGGATTTTACTGTCCACAGCTTTAAAAAAATCCTGTCCTAGTCAAGGAACGGCTGGAGGGAGGACGGCGGCTGGGTCAGGAACAGGGCAGAGCTCACCCAGAACCTSGGGTGTGGCTTCTCCCGGCACTGACTCACCTGCGCCTCTGGGACTCCGGGCAGCAGAGCCTGCTCCCTGAACACCTGGAGAAAAGAGGTTTCCAGCCCCAAATCCGCCTCCTGTTGCCTCGCACGGAGAGAGGAGGGGGAATCCTCCGAGAAACGCCTTGATGGCTTCGGGCACAGCTAGTGGCGTTTAACACTGTACGCTGCRCTCCGCGTTTATCTCCGGCGGCCGGAGCGCGGCCGCCTTCCAGCGTGCCGCACAAGCATCCCCG
>CADDXX010000153.1:504225-726240 GCA_902810485.1 Alauda arvensis
TTTTTCCTTCCTTCTCTTCCACGCTGTGGTTGGTGGGATGGGGTGGTGGGAGAGGAATCCTTCCTCTCTTTTTGGGGGAAGTTTGGGCGCTGCTGAGCATTTGCCACAAGAGGTCACTGCAAGAGTTGCTGCATTCCCAGGTTAATGCTGAAACCTGAGAGAAGGAAGAAAAATTGATTTTGTTTGTTTGTTTGTTTCTTTGAGGAAACATTCAGGTTTTCTTACTGCAGTTGGAAGGAGTGTACAGCCAAAGAATAAYGTCAGGAAGTGGAAATACATTTAATTAGCCTGTTTTACAGGGTGCTGTCTGGTGGTGAACTGGGATTTTGAGTTATTCTCTTGGATAGCCGAAGGAAATAGGATTTTCTGATTTGATAACATTAAATAATAGAAGATTTTGGAGTTGGTACTCTAATAATCTGCTTTTCAGATTAAGGAAAAAGGACAATACTTGTTTAATCAGCACACTCAGGGGACTGGCTATTGTAACTGCTAAACCCTGGGCATCCCAATCTGCCTGGGCCTGACTCCACACCRGGGAAGGGTTTTGGGATCAGTCCTGTTGGAAGCTTTGCTTCAGCCACTGGCACAGAGARCAGAGCACAGGGGATGCAGCCCATTTTCTGCCCAGACAGGTTTTTTTTGAGGAGCAGCCAGGCTCTGTGGAGCTGCAGCCAGGACTTGCTGCGGGCTCGGTGTTTGCCAGAGGAGCCCCGTGCCTGAGGAGCTCCTGCTCCCACAATTTTCTCCTCTGGGAATGTGAAGGCAGCACTCTGAGTTGTATAAAGCTGCAGGTCTGGGTTCTGGCTCTCCCTGAGGCTGCCTGTGTGTCTTGAGTGAGAGCTGCAGCGTGCTCCAGTTTAAATTTAGTCTCGGTACATCTATGTTGTGTTCTGCATGGTTTTAATAGAGAGCAGATCCAGCAGTGGCATTTAGATGATAACTGGGATAGGTGAGGGTTAGTTTAATTCTAGGATAAATGGATGCGTGGGGGAGGAACTGTGATCAGAATTGTATGAAATGTCATTTTTCAGGTAATTCATAGAGATGCTCTCACCTCCTTATTGCCTCAGAGCTCTTCTTGGGCTTAGTGATGTGCCACAGYAAAAGCAGGGGCTGTTCATGGGCTTCCACATTCCAAATGATTGCAGTTAATTTTCTAAGTTTCAAGGAGTTAAATTTCAGGCAGACTCTAATTTTTCTTCTTGAGCTGACTTGCTAAATTGCTGAAAGCTGCTGTGTTCCCAGCTGAGTGGCTTACATGTGGATTTAATATTTCAGCCAGTGCTGCATTATTTGTCTTCTGTTTTATYTGAGGAGYGTGTTTTTGGGGCAGGGAGTGGATAAATYCAGSATATTCAGTGTGATGACACCTTGCTCTGGGTTTAGCCCTYGCTGCATCTTCATAATCCAAGTATTAAATAAAGACAACACTGGCACAGAAAGGTGACGTGAAGAGTCAGTCTTTTGAGAGGTTTTTGTTTTTCAGGCAGACAACTCTTAATGTTCTGTGTAAATTGGATGACACTGATGTTTTGCATGCTTTAAAGACACTGGGGAAATCACAGCTTTGTTAGAAAACAGCACCGTGGTTTCACAGTGTACTGGAGTACAAAGTGCTGGTGGAGGTTGCTGCTTCAAGAACAGAGGTTTGTCTGCAGCCAGCCCCAGAGCTGGAGGATGTTGGTGCCTGTTGAGGCAGATTCCAGAGGGCTGTGTCCTCCAAGAGGGTTTAGGATCTTCCTCTGTGTTCCATGGGGACACAGCACATCTTGAGGATGTGGTTGGAATCACCACAGACAACACCAGGTGTTGTCAGGGCCAAGTCTCMCTCAGGAAAGCTCAGAAAATTAAAAAGGAGAACTTTTTTTAGTACACCCCACAGAGGAGCACCACCAGTTTCCCARGATGCTCTAAACAAGTCTGCAGGAATTTGCTGACCCTGTGTAGTTTKGAGGAGAATCAACTGACAGCTGTTGAAATGGTTTGGGGCTTTTATATTAGGAAAAAAAAAAAGGCAAATTCCAGATATTTCCCAGCCCCCATGAGGTCTGAGCTGCCTTTGGTGTGCAGTGGAAGGGTGGTAGTTCTGAAGGACAGCTCTGTGTAAAGTTGGTAGAGGTAGGAATTTGTTCCTAGATGGAAGCACTGCTTCTTTTTGTTATTATAATCATCATTGTTGTGTTCTTCTACTACTTTATTTTCTATAGAACATCTTTTCAGTGGTGACCTTTCTAAAAAAGATCAGTTGCCTTTTTCCTCGAGAAGAGAGGGAATTCTCAAAAATGGTGATTTAAACAATTTYGCTTGCAAGTGGCACCCAAGCATTCTTGAGAAAAGATGATTAGAGACAGCGTTTCTCACTTGGTTAAGCATATCTCCTGSAATGATTTAGCTGTTCTTGCTCTCCTGTCATTGCATAACATGAGTTTTACACTGCTTTAGGCATTTTGTTAGTTAAAAAAATTGCTCGCACACTGTGGTCTTTTTTTATTTAGTTTTAATAACAAACAGGAGGCTCAGCACTGTGTGCAGTGCTAGCTACTGCAGGATAGAGTGAGATTAAAGCCTTGCTGATCTCCAGCACAGGCTGCCTTCATACAAAAGAGCCTTTTTACAAAAYAGAAGCGTGGCAACAGCAAATGCAATGCCTTTAAAAAATTGTTTTCCTCAATTGTGTTCTCCAACCTGAAGTTTTGCTGACTGGATGCCTCTAATACCCTGTTTCCTTGCCATCAGCATTAAACCTTGTAAGTAGGAGAGTTATGCTAGCTAATAAAAAGCCTGCTGCCTTCCTGAGAGGAATCTGGCCACTGTGAGACAGATGGGTCTGCTGGCAGACCCTGCTTTCCTTACAGACAGACCCTGGTGCTTGGAGGTGTCCAGTCAGGGAGCATGCACAGCCTACAGAGCTGTGATTTGGGTTCCCTGCAGTGCATCAGAAAGGGGAATGGGTGGAGAAGATGGTTGGTGGAGGCAATSACATCARGACAAGCTTAGAAATAATAAAAATKGACCTTTTRTCTGTAAGGAAATGGGAAGTGGACATGCACTTTCAGTGCCTCAGAGAAACCTGAGAAGGATGAACACATCACCAGAGGTTTTGGGATAGCCATTGTGTGAGTTTTGAAGTGAGCTGTATGTATGTGTTTTCAGAGTATGAGGTACCACACCATGGTCATCTGGATCSCAGTTTCCTGGAGTTTCACCATGTGCTGGATCAGACCAGAGTGTGTCAGAGTTACTGTCCTGCTTTCAGCACTGACCAGTGTCTCACTGACCAGTGGGGACGTCCCCAGATTCTGCAGAAAAATACTTGTGACATTGGGAGCTTCACAGAGGGAGATTTTCCTGTCTGGGCCACAGCACAGATACTGCACAAGTTTTAGTTTACAGCACCTTACAGCTGACCTCAGCTGTGTTTTTGACCTGCCACTCATAACTTTGGCTATCCGTGGCAATCCCTGTTGTGATCTTTCTGTGAAGCTGTGACATAATTAAAGTGAAGTCATGTTCTGGTGTAGGTGTAGTGGTGTAGATTCTGGTGTAGATTCAGTGATGCCCAGTTATTATATCTAAACTCTCTTAAGAAACTCTCTTGTTATTGAGAATACCTCCAATAGAATGTATTCTTTCAAAAGACTTGCTTGCAGAGTACAGTTCTTGTCTGTTGACAGGAATGTGGCTATGGAGAGCCCAGTGCTGGTGTCCTTGCCATGCCCATCATCCTGCCATTTCCAGACCTCTTGGTGGCTCCTTTTTCTTCTGAAGAAGGCACAAAAACCACCCCTTTTATCTGCTGAAGACCTGAGCAGGGAAGGAGAGTTTGCCTCTCCCATGAAGGGAGTTTGAACACCTCCATTCTTGGCTGCCCTGTGGCACCTGGAGGTGGAGAAAAAATGAGGTTGTTTCCAGCCCTTGTCTCTCACACCTCGTTCAGGCAGTCAGCTGGAAAATGAGTGGAGTGGAATTTGCCGTAGACTTGAGGAAATCATAATCAAAGGCACAACTGTGGTGGCCTTCCTTAGCCAGGAAATGATGAATCTGAACTGTAGGAATAGGAAAGCCAAGCATGCAGGTGGATTTAGTCCAGAACTGGCTGTGGATCCATTCTCATAGCAGGAAACTGCAGAAATGGACTTTCAATTAGTGATAACCTGATTTTATAAAATTATGGTCAAAAACTGATGTCCTCTCACCCAGTACACATTTTGGGTTTTTACAGCTGGGTATGGACTGGCTCATGTAGAATTAAATCTGCCTGGAGTTACGATTTGTACCTGTAGAAATAGGGAAGAATTAATTGTGTCTTGGTTGAAGAAAATAACGACTCCTAAAAAATACAAAGGTATGTTAAATACAGAGACTTCTGTGAATACTGAGGTTTGGGAACCCAATAAAACTGGAGGGTCAGACACTGACCTGTTCTTCCTTCAGTTTTATCAAGTTGCTCAGTGAGCAGCAGCATTMATGAAAGGTGGATTCATGTGGCTTTGTGCCTGCAGTTGGATTTCTTGGTCTCTAACAAGAGGCAAACATGATTCTGGATTTTCCTTCAGCTGGAATTGGACACACACACACACACAGATGCTGCTAGTGGACCTGGCAGACCTGGGTTTGCAGTTGGGTTCAGTCATCTTGGAGATCTTTTCCAACCTAAAAGGTTCTGTGATTCATAATCCTGTGCTGAGCATGGATGAAGGAGCTTTGCTCACTTGGGAAACAAGGGTTGAAAAAAAAAAAAAGTATTCAGTTAAGTAAAGGAAAATTCAAGGGGACAAAAGAAAACACCTTCTAATATCTGGTCAAGTTCCTAATATGAATATTATGGACCTGATCTAACCTTAAAAATTAAAAATACTAAAATCTGCCAAGATGTTTTTAGTGTCTTTTTCACCACAGATTTTATGGGATTTGAAAGAAAAACAAACCCACAACAATTTGTCAATATCTTCTGTCCCCTCCCAAGTTTCTTGTGGATTTGCTCAGGCTGGTGAATTCTTTATCAAGTATTTTGGGACCCTCAGGTGCAAAGAAGTATGAAATCCATGGAAGACAATCATTAAATGCTATTTATCTGGCTGCACCATGTATGTTCTGCTGTGAGCTCTGTGTCCTGGAACAGTGTGGTGGTGGGAATACACAACTGGGTTCATATCTGTAGATGGGGAGGCTTTTCCAGGGAGATTATTTGCTTTTGGACTGTGGCCCTCTGGGGAGCTCAGGGATCTGAGCATCCCTGAGTGCATCATCACCAGGCTGTGCTCTCTGTGTTGAGATGTGTGAGCAGAATTTGGGCCAGGGATGGTTCCATAAAGACAATCTTCCCAAATTTAACTTGCAGCCCTGGGTTGTTTCCCTGTGGGATGGGGAATTCTGGATTGTTCATGCTCCCAGCATCTCCAGCTTCTGGAGTGTGGTGGTGGGGAGAGCCCAGGGTTGGGGGTGTCTCCCCTTTTCCAAACTGGAGGTGCTGCCTAATGACAAAAGGGAAAAAAAAACCTTCCAGCAGTGTTAAAGTGGTAAGATAAAAAAGCAGTTCTTTAATGAAAGCTTTCAGGTGCACAAATAGGCTCTGTGCACACATGAAAAAGGATTTTTGCATTTTTTTATCAGGTTAATTTATTAGTATATCTGCCTAGAACATCCAACAGGAATCAGTTACCCCAGTAACCCACCCTTGGGTCAGCCCTTTGGAGYTGGTCCTGGGGCTTCTTTGCCCTATTTTCTTGTTATGTCTGTTAAGTTCTGGTGGAAAACAAAATGTCCTCATCAGGATTTCTCTCCTGAAGTATAAGATTGAACAGAATTTCAAGGAAGTGTTAGAAAAGGGTTAGCTTATTATGAGAAAGGGCAGGAAAAGTACTAGGAAATATACAACTATGTTTTAAAAATCTAGAAGGCTACTAAGATATGAAAATACATAAAAAACTAAAAAATCTTCAGGCATCAGTGGAGAGGCAGATGTGGGGGAATGCCAGTACAGTGGGATGAGCTCCAGCAAAGCCTTTGKTCCCCAGGGGTTTAGGATGTCCCCTGAGCTGGGCTGAGTCCCAGCACAGAGGTGCTGGTGGAATCCCGGGATATTTTATGTAATGCTCAGGCTTTCCTCTGTGTCTCCTGCTGCTTGTACTGAGGGCATCTTCCTGTGGGCAGGAAAGCAAATTTTTAAAGTTGACATTTAGGCTTAAAGAATATYTGTGATGGATCAGAATAAATGCCTTGAGTGTAGAAGGGTTAGATTTCCCAAAATCTAAATTTATGTTTCTCCCATTGGTTCGCTTTTAAATATTTTAAAATCTGCTTTTCTGTAGAAAATCCAATAATCTCCAGATTATTTTTTTTCAAAATTCATGCTTATAGAGAAAAAAAGATAGAAACACTATTAGTTTTTAGTACATGTTCCATATTCAATAGAAGAATATTTACAGAATGTRCAATCCAGTCACAGTTATAAACACTCTGAGTAGGGCATGTGTAGCTCATGCAAACCCATTGTCACTTTTATGTGAAAATCATTATGCACACCTGAGTAAATGTCTGTTGTTGTCATAACCATTCTTTGGCTATTATAATGAAAATTTGTAAAAATATCCTTTTTTTCCCCCACAAGAACTGCTGAAAGGAACATTTTCCATAATTTTTATGCAGCAATGATTGTTAATAGTTGCATTTTAATAGCACCAGTGAATGGGACTATACAGTTCCATAGCTGTAGTCAAAATGAAATTGAAAACTAACTGTAAAAATAAAGAAAACACTGAAGATTACAATGGACTACAATTGTAGAACATCTGCTTTCCCCACCTGGCACTCTGTCCTTCATCACAGGGATCCTGGCTGTGTCCTGCAAAACAGACTCAGACCTGCCAGGAAGGAAAAAATKACTTCTCTCAAGCAAAAGAGTCATTATCAGCTTTGGGCAGGCATACAATTCAGCATTTAAAAATCAGTTTGCATGTTCATTTAATGTTGCTTTCAAAATACATATATATATATATAAAATAAAAATAAAACATGCTATCTTTGCCTAGATGTTGGGAATAAATGAATGCTTTCTAAATTGTTAAAGCATTGGGGTTTATCTTGGTGTTTTGTGGTGTAGGAAGCTACTTGCATCACCAGGAGTTACCCTGTTTTCAAGATTGAAGTTACAGTCACAAATAACTCTGCATCTGCTGTGTAACCCAAGGAGGATTTCACTGCACTTTGCCACTGACCCCAGCCCTTTCTCTCTCCTGCTTTGTCCTTTCAGAGTCCAGTTTTCTGTTGGGGAATGCCCAGATCGTGGACTGGCCCGTAGTTTACAGTAATGACGGCTTCTGCAAACTCTCTGGGTACCACCGAGCCGACGTCATGCAGAAGAGCAGCACTTGCAGGTATGCCCATTGCCTTCCTGCTGCCCCCTGGGGCACCTGGAAACTCCTGATCTGATGGGAAGAATGCTGAGGTTCTGGGAGGAAGGATTGAGATAAGAAGGGTGTTGTTTTTTGGATGTTGAGGTCTTAAAACAGGCTTCAAGTGAAACCAGCAACTTAGAACATGGTAAAGCAGCTTGAAATTAATCCTGGTGGGAAGATACTCTAGCTGTGTATCCAGTAAAGAGAGTGGGTTTTAGGTAATACAGTTCAAAGGCACTGCTGCTAGATTGTTCTGAGTTCTGCTGTTACCATGCCACGGGGCAGTGGGCTCTTCTGTAGCCMCACTGGCCCCTATTATTAAGCATACACAGAGCCCAGTAATGCACAAAGTGCATCTTTATTCCCAAGAGAGTGATTAGGCTGCTGATATATTAACTCTAAGTATTGCAGCTTTATGGCTTTTGTCTTTTCCTGGTGGTCTTTCAGGAGCAAGCAGCTGTGATTTGTGGCTGGGTGTGCATTTGAGCTGTGCYTGCTGCATCCTTTAGGAAGAGATGCTTTTGGGGAAGGACTGGCTCCCTGATGTGTGTGAGCAAAGCCAATGAGGGACAGAGGCAAGAAGGGAGGGCTGAAAAGAAAGGGTTTTTCCCTTTCTGCCTTCAGGGAGTGACCAATTCCAGGCATTGGGGATGGAGGATGGAATATCTGGAAGTGTTCAAGGCCAGGCTGGACAGAGCTTGGAGCAGCCTGGTCTGGTGGAAGGTGTCCCTGCCCATGGCAGGGRGTTTGGATCTTCAAGGTCCCTTTCARCCCCARCCATTCTGTGATTCTGTGRCCTGCAGTGATGATTTCTGGGAGGTGATGCTGTCATGCACTGGTGATSAGGTGGCAGGAGCAGGGTGGGCAGTGAGCCTGTCCCTGGATGGCAGTCACTGCTTTCTCCAGAAAGCAACACATGCTGGTGTGTGGCCACTGCTCTCATCTGCAGGGAGGAGGAGCAATCAAGATCTAGGATTGCTCTGTGCAGCCAAATGTCTTCTCAGGGGCAAGAGGCAGGAGATGGGCACGTGCTGTTGAAATGAAGACTCAGARTAGCAAAGTCAATGCACTCTGTGGGGCTGAAGGAAACAGCCTSATCACAGCTGCTCTGGAGACTCATTCACACTTTCCCCTTTGCTATCCCCTATATTGAATTGTCTGTGTTTGCTGAGAGCCAGTGCTTTYATAACCTGTGCACATTAAAATAATTACAAATACAGAATGGGATTGTAGGAAGTTGTTGAGGATGGGAAGGTTTAGCAATACCTGTCTGATAATGCACATGTGCTTCAAATATTGAGGGGACCAAAAGGTTTGTTCCATCTGGGTGCTTATTGTGAATGTGACAATCTCCTGTTTCCATTTATAAGGATCTTGTTTTGAGCACATTCAGACAGGTCATTGAGGTGAATTATACAAACTGAGGAGGAATTAYTGTGGAAAATGGAATTGGTAGCAAAGGATTTTTTTTTTCCTTTCATCTTTATTCTAGATACTCACTTCTGGATTTTGAGGTGCACTCAAAGCATGACCAACACTGTTGTGTCTGGCTCGTGGACAGGTTGGAGGGGGCTTTGAGCAAAGTGATCTGGTGGAAGGTGTCCCTGCCCATGGCAGGGGTTTGGAATGAGATGATCTGTAAGGTCCCTTCCATTCAGGGATTCTMTGAGTTACATGTGCAGGGATGTTTCTAACTTGTTCTGAGGCACTCCAGACCTGTGAGAGYTGGACAGATTTGCAGCATAGGTAACATGGAACATGCAGCCTTCCAGAGCAGATGGAGCTGCTCTCTGATGAGAGATATGGAGATGAGTGGTCTTAAAGGCCAATAGTGCCTGCTTAGACCACTCACCAGAATGTCACTGGAGGTTTTTTTGATATTTGGGGCTATTATTTGCAGTATTTTCTGAGTCAGACTCCCAGTCCAGTTTTGCTATGTTATGCCCAGATTATGTTACATTATACATAAAATTTGCTTTATATGTAGGGTTTGTTTTACTGCTCTAAGACAAGTGCTTTGGGCTAAGRGTGCTGAGGTGCCATCTCCTAATTGCAGGTTTTGGAAAGGTCTGCTTTTCARTGCCAAAAATCCAACCAAATTAAATATACAGATGTGAATCTAGCCCTTGATTCAGGTTGTTTTTGTTACTGATCATGAGTGTGATAAAGGACAAGTCACAAGTATTGCAATGTTTGGTCAATTTGCCTCAGGCTATAGGTGCCTCAAAATTATCTTTCAGCCTTACTTTTCTCCTGGTAATCCTGTGAGAATTCACTATATTCTCTTTCCCACCCCATCCCCTAAACTGGGACTGTTCATGCTCTCTGTAGGTGTGGCACTCATGGACATGGGTTAGTGATGGACTTGGCAGTGTTGGGTTAGCAGTTGGATTCAATGCTCTGGGTTAGTGATGGACTTGGCAGTGTTGGGTTAGCAGTTGGATTCAATGCTCTAAATAATTTTGTGGTTCTGTGATTTTAAGTCTCAGCTGGTGTTGCCTGATACAGATCACAGGGAGGGGTGAGCTGAAGGCACTGGAGGTGTGAGTGATTTTTGTTCCAGCTCAGGCAAWGAGTTAGTCCTGTGACAGGCTGGTAGTTCCTTTGATTTTTGCACTTCTCTCATCTTTCTAATCAGCAACAATATGCCCACTGGCAGGAAAATCATTTAGAAATCCCTCAGTATGAGTGCCAGTCTCCTTAGTTCCACAGGCATTATATAAAAAACACATTGTACATAGAAGTTAGGCTATATTGGGTGATGGGAGTTGATGTGTGTTCTTTCTGAGCCCACATGGCACTCAAAATTGCATGTGTAGCTTGGGCTGATGTATAGAATAATTGCTMTAAGTGAGTGCTGAAATGCGTGGAATTTTTAGGTGGAAGAACTTTCATCTGCTGTGCCAGGTGAAAATGAGCTGACAGTCCAGGAGGRACAGGGCATGTGTGACTGAGACACTACCAACCCCCAGTTAACCAAAAAAATGCCCTGCCTGGAGGTGTGTCAGTAGGTCAGCCAGCATCCAGGAGAGTCATTGGTTTTGTGCCCAGTTGTCCACAGACATGACCCTGTGTGTCTTCATGAGCACATTGAAAGAATAAGCAGTTGTAAAACACTGAAATGCAGTTTAACATTGCAAGTTATATCAGTGTTTYCTAAATATTGCTGCTTATCAGCCAAGCTCTGTGATTGCATCACAGCTTTGGAAGAGCAGGCACCCTCTAATGGACCTACCCTGTCATTTGAGGTTTGGAATTCACTCCAGGCTTTGCCTTTCCCTGCACATGAGTTTTTCACAGCCCCTCTTCCCACTGGAACACTTGGTCAGCATCTCTGCTCTGCCTTGTTTTAACGATTTACTGCCCTGACAAGTGGGATTGACAAACAGTCTGCAAGGGAAATCCTAGCTCTGGTGAAGCCAATGGCAAAATTCCCACTGTGCTCAAGAAATGGGATTATGCATGGTGGGTACAGCTGGACTTGGAAAAGGTTGGATCTGGTGCTGGGATGGCACCTCTGTGKCCTGATTTCTGTGTGTCCTTGCAGAGAAGCCCCACTGAGGATGCCTGTGGGACTCCCAGAGCTGCAGCTCAGAAATGGTGTCTGCTCTTCACCTTGCAGGGTTCTGAAGCTGTTGWTGTGCATCTGTATTTGCTGCTCCTCCTTGGTGGATGTTTGTCTCTTGTAATTGATGCCCTGACTGCTTTTGGATGGAGAGAGCTGTAAATTTGGTGTAGGGTTGGATGCCTTCTGTGCTTCACTTTTCCTCTGTGCTGGATGATTCCTCTCTRACAGCTGTAACTGCCCTGCAAACCCAGCCCTGCTCTGGTGCTGCTGCTCTGCATCCTGGCAAAGGACAGAGGAGCACAGAGTGAAACTTCAGAAGAGCCTTTTCTGTGCCAAGAGATGCTYTAAGAGGGAGGCAGGAGCCCAGGTGTCCTAAATGACATCTGGTCTGTTTTAGAGATGGAGAACATAACTAAGATTGTGCCTCTCACTGTATTTCAGCAAGTCTCACTTCTCTTTGATAAGTGTGTTTTCTGTGTAGTAAGATTCCCAGTAGCAGGATGGTTTTGATATTTATGCCTTGTACAGTTTGCACTCAAGGCATTTGACAAGCACCAAATAACAAACAAAAAAAAAAAAAAAAAAAAAAAGGAAAGAAAAAAGAAAGAAAAAAGAGGCAGAAAAAGAGTGATTGACTAAAGGAGTCCCTCCATGTGTACAAAATAGGACAGACTAAATTAAATTACACTTGTGATAAGCAAAAATCTTACATAACTCGTGCAGTGAAAGGCTCTGAGGTTCCTTTGGTGCTGTTAAAAATTGCCTTCTGAAAATTGTTTTTATTGTTCCAGAAGCCTTTAAGATGTCTCTTTATGCGTGAATATAATATGAAATTGAAGCACTACAGGTTTACTGCAATAATAAGCTGCCTGTAATTTAAGACATAAAATTGATTGATCATGTTGTGCAGCACTAACTGGTATCGTCCACCTCTCATCATCAAGTAGGATTTGTCATTTTAAACACTAATTAATGATGACTTTTCTGCAYTGTAAGTCATGTAAAATCAAGCACTTCAACAAATTCTTGCTATTTTTTCCTTCAGGACTATGAGAAACATTGTTTTAAGTCTCAAGAAAACAAAACAAAAAAAAAGAGGTGCATCAGAGCATTAAAAAAGGCACGGATTGAAAAAATGTTAAAAATCAAACTTTAATTGTTGTCATCTCATATATAAATGTATAGAAGGGTATCAGGTGAGGTGGGGAGAGAAAGGCAGGCCATTTGAAGTGGGCACTAGGCTGTGTTCTGCATGTCCTCGAGACAGCTCTGCGTGTTAATGATRATCAGGACATTAATGAAGCCTCGTGCCTGGGTAAAACCCTTTCCTGCTGCCAGCTGCTGTGGTGGCATCTCCTTTGCTGGCCCAAAAGTGACAGTTTTGCCATGCCATTTATAGACTGACAGGCTCATTTGGGTTGGGAAAGACCTCTGAGGGACCCACCCCAGCACTGCCAACTCCACCACAAAGCCACGTTCCATAGAGCCACATCCTCCTGTTTCCTGAGCACTTCCAGGGCTGGTGATTCCACAGCATTCCTGTTCCAGTCCCTGAGCACCCTTCCAGTGGTGTTTCTCCTAATTTCCACTCTAATCACTGTCTGTGTGACCCATGGAGAGGCAGCTGCAGTGACACTCAGGTGTTGCAGCCACTCTGATGCTTCCATCACCCAGACCAGGCACCCCCTTGTTGTGGGAGCAGCTCCAGAGCCTCCCTGGGCTGCCTGTGGAAAGAAAAGATTCATGGTGGGGCCTTCACTGAGCACTCTAATGCTCGCTGAGCCTCTAACCACTGTGTTGTTTTATTGTTTCTTTCAGGGCAGTAGACATAAAATAAATGTTTATTGAACCTTTGGAGGTCTGTAGATCAATAAGAGAAGCTGCACTGAAACCACAGAGGCACTGAGAGCTTTTCCCTTTCATATTCTCAGGGTTTTCTGTTGAGGGTTTCAGCTGAAGCTCAAAACTGTTTGTGGACAAAGAGAATTGGAGGGGGGGGGGGAAGTCTGATCAATTAAAAGTATATTTATCCAAGTGTATGAAAGCTTTTATCTGATGTTCCATTTTCTTTCAGTTCTGTAATTGGGMATTTGCACAGAACAGCCTTCACTTATTTTTAATCCAGGGCAGAATGACTGTAAAAGTCTGCTGGTTTCCTTACAAAGGATGTCACAAGTAAGGTCAGGGGGTTGGGTTTGCTTACACCACCTGGAGGTCTGACCTGGAAAAGAATGCAAAGATGAGATGGTTAAGTGGCAAGAAATAGCAGAGTTAAAATTACTTTTGTATATTCTCAGCCTGGAGAGAGATGGTTCTCTAAAAGCTTTTTAGTATTTTCCACTGAGCTATTAAAGAAATGCAGTATACAGTAAGGAAAATGAGGAGGAATTTGGTTGTTTAGTAGTAGTGCAGACATAGCTCCTGTCTGTTTAAATCCTACCTTTATTTGTATTGGTATTTAGTAAAAGAATTCCAATTATCTTATTGTCCCAGATGCATCTTGACAAGATTAGATTTGCAGCCATCAATTCAGCCAACAGCCTTTACCTGTAGTAGCTTACATSCCTCCTCCAGAAGGATTTTCAGGAGGATTGAGCAAAATTTGGGAGATTTTAGAGGTCCTCTTCAATTTTCCTCTGTTTTGACAGCAATACTGCCRTGGCCTGCAGCTGTGGTGATAATGGTTTCATAAGCTGTCAGCTCTTTTTCTAACCATATATCCTTAAAGATGTACTCAGTAAAGCACTTAATGAAGCATTATGTTGGATTTATTTGCAGTCATTTACAGGAAGATGGTGGTCATGGTTACTTGCTATTGCAGGTGTCCTTGTGACACTCTAAATACTTAAATGGRGTGTAAATCATAATTAAACCTTGGTAAATGACAGCTCATAGCCTCTTCAATGCTTTTGATATTTAAGGTGACTGTAACAATGTTGTTGCTTGTCTGGAAAATAAAGAGAATTTCGTTTTTTTTTTGCAGTTTTATGTATGGTGAGCTGACAGACAAGAAGACCATTGAAAAAGTCAGACAGACTTTTGACAACTATGAATCAAACTGCTTCGAAATTCTCCTCTACAAGAAAAACAGTATGTATATATTTGTGTGTGGTGCTGGGAGTGATAAAGCATATTTCAAGCGTGGAATAGACTGAAAGAAATTTTCATTTTGACATRTGGGTAAATTTGGGGCAAGATTTGGAGAAGAAACAGGTATTTTGGTTCCCACAGCTCAGGAAGGGAGCTCTCTTTTCAGGCCAAGCATYCAGATTGCCAGGAATAGTAGCTGTTCCCTGCTGTCTCTAGTCTGACTCCTTCCCTCAGCATATATTTAGTTTTGAGGATTGTTTCCCTGAAGGGAAAKGAAAGGAAATGCAGAATGAGGTTCCCCYACATCCCTCAGGAAACTCCCCCATGTCTCCACAAGTGAGAAGCCAGGCCCAGGTTGTTGTGAGTGGCTGCTGCTGGCGGTGTCAGGATGCCTCTGTGGTTGTAAACCAACACGTACCAGCTCTGGGGAGAGCCCTGAGCCTGGCACAAAGCCCAGGGATTAGTTAGAAAACCAGGGACTTCCACAGCTCAATGAGATTCAGGGCCTGTGTTTCCTCTTCTTGGTGGCACTGGGTTTGCAGGAACTTGCCAGAACTGGAGATTTTCTTCATTTTGTGTTAACCACGAGCCATTCCAGTCACATTTTCTGCCCTGGGCAGTGCTGGCTTGTCGACCTTAGGGCACATCCTGAGCACAGCCCATGCTGTTGTGTGGCCTCACGCTGGCCTTGTGCATGGTGGACAGAGCTGCTGAGCTGGTGGTTGCAATTCCTGCTGTTGTCAGTGGAAATGAATGACATCCTTCACTAGCACAGATCTTCTTCCTAAGACAGAAAGCCAAAACTCAGATTAAACATGCTCCAGAAAAGCTGGCTCCTCTCCTCTGCACAGAATTAGTCCAGTTGTGTTGGTGGCCAAGAGCAGTCCAAGGCCAGTCATGATGGAGATGCTCTCTGCAGTTTGGCTCTCAGTGCCCTGTACAGGGTGCAGGTACTGTGGGGCTGGGGATCTGCCCCTGTTTCACCTGCCTGGAGCCCAGAATCTGAGGCCATGCTTCCCCTGGGTGGGCTTTGGTGCTGCCATGGGATTACCAGAGCTTCTCCCTGCATGCTGTGGCTGAGGAAAGGGAATGTTGTGCCTCAGGAAAGAGCTCCCTGTGCCTGACTGCCCCATTTCACTGCAAACTCACTTAAACCTTTCATGACATTGAAGGGAACATCCTGGACACCTCCTCTTATGGTTTGCTTCTGTTTTCCCTTTTTAGACTAAATCTTCCTGTGTGGGCACTAAAATAGCAGGAAATGCCTGTAGAGTTCTCCAGTTCTGCCTGCATCAAGGCATTTTAGCCAACAAGTTAATTAATAAAGAGAGAAGCCAGAGCAGCTCTGAAGTCCAGCTGTTCCTGCAGGTGCCCAGGGGAGTCCTCCAAATGACCTCTTTCTGGTTCCTAAGCATGTGGATGTGTCTGTTCCACAGATTTTCTGCTTTTGTTCCTGCTTCCTGTGCAGGTCACCTGGATCAGGGGAATTTCCTGTGACATTCTCATGTTGGGTGTCTCTGTCAGTGGTGGTGCCCAGCATTGCCATCCCCTGTGTCCATGTGATTTCCAAAGTGGATCCCAGAGACCCTGTGCTCTCCCCAATCCTGRTTTCTCTTAGTGAATGCTGTAGCAGCTCTTGCACTAAAATAGGCCTGAATTAAATTCCTTTCTATTTTATTTATGTATAAAAAGAGAAAAG
Source organism: Alauda arvensis (assembly GCA_902810485.1). Lineage (NCBI taxonomy): Eukaryota > Metazoa > Chordata > Aves > Passeriformes > Alaudidae > Alauda > Alauda arvensis. Next base: position 519,983 of record CADDXX010000153.1, read on the forward strand.
CCTTCTCTTGGTGACTTTCCTGTAACAAGGCAGACACTTTTTGCTTTGGGTYGTGGATTGTCTGCTGGAGCTTGATGATGCTGCAGAGATTTATTGAGCTGCAGTTGCCTTAATGAAATCTTCACCTTTGCCCAGATCTCCAAGCCTACACTTTACATAAGTTCTGCAGGATTACAGAAGGACTTTATGGAAAATTACTCAATATTCCTCTCCAGGCTTGAGTCACTTCCCATCCATAACATCTGCTGTCAGCTTTCTTCTCCATTGCAGCCCAGAACCTCAATTTCTCAGTAATTTTAACAGGCTCACCTCTTGGCTCCAGCTCAGCAGCTGGTGTGCTCAGGGTTTGCTTCCATTTGCCATTCTCTGAGTCTTGTGGAGGATGGTCCTTCAAGACACTGCCTGCTTGTCCTCCAGGCTGAAAATTGGAGCAGAGAAGGAAGTAAAGATTAGTTACCTGTTGGTATGAATGTGCTTCTGCAGTGTTGGTGGTTCCTCTGTGGAAGGGCTTGTGTTCATTACCTACATGAGGTTTGGCAGTGCCTTCAGAGCCCTCCCACCCACATTTTCAARCTGTAGGTCCAGGTGTGCTGTGCATTTTTGATAATGTGGCACAATGTGGTTGGTTTTGGTTTGTTTTTTTTTTTTCCTTTACCCATTCCCTTTTACTTCTGGCATGGGGAGATTTTGAGGTTTTCAGGTTGTTTTCCCATCCTTCTCTGCTGTGTTAGAGATGATCTTTAGAGGCTGATGTTCTCCAGCAGCATCTGTCTGACTGCTGCCTTCACACTCCCCTTGGTGTTCCAACCCAGCTTGCAGGTTCCAGCTTCAAGACTTGAAAGCTTGCTGGAACTCTCTTCTGCTTTGCTGCATTCCCTTATTACACAGTCCTTACCTCTGCCCACACAGCTGTTCCCCAACCACATTAGGCACACATGCATATGCACACATATATATATGCATATATATATATATATATATATGCATGCTTCTCTAGACATATGGCAATACTCAGGAAACCTCTTCACCTGCTTTTCCTCATTTTGTTGCTTCTACAGCAGTGGCCACCTTGCCTCTGCCTTTGATTTTTGTCAGCATCCTTGTAAAGGGTGTTTTGCCTACTTGCTTTCATCTCAAAGGGTACCAATGGATTCCCTGGTGTAAGTTATTTCTCCAGAAAGCTGCAGCACTCTGTTTCAGCACTTCTGAGAAGTCTTTTGTCTTGGGTTAGCAACTGGGAATTAAGATAATCAAGTAATCAGCATAATGGCTGTGGAATTATCACAAAAAGCAGTCCCACATCCCTCCCACTTCTCCAGTTTACTGGTAGTGAGTTACTGGTTTAATCCCGGCTGAATTTCAATAAAMCCCTCGTGGGTTTTAATCTTCCCCACAATAGTCCTGGCCCAAATGGTTCTCCCTGCCCTCTGGGATCTGTGCTGCAATTCCTGGCACAGCTCCCAGACCTGGTGCATCAGAGGGGATTTGGGGGGGGCAGCAGTGCCCGTGTGGGATCACAGTGGGCAAGAGGCTTGTGTGGATGTGTCAGCTCTCAGGCAGCTCAGGAGAAAAGCCATTCTGGCAGCTGGCTGAAAGCACATCAAATCCCAGAGGTAATTAGCTGGCTGTGAAGGCATTTATGGTGCAGTGTGTGTAGGTGCTCGTTTGGGAGGGGAGGGACACGGAGCTTTGCTTTGGATGGAGAACATCTGACATTCACAGCCCTGCAGGGGAGCTGGGTGTTTCTAAGAAAATTGCTCCAAGTGTTCTAGGATTTCACCCCTTGTGGAGCACACCTGCATGTGTGTAGGGGATTGCCACGTGTTTGTCAGCCTGGAAGAGCAGTTCAGCTCCTGAGCACCTGCAGGAGACCTCTGCAAACAGGGGGGATTTACCAAAAGCCAAGCTGGCCACTCCAAAACCAAGGGCTGTTTTTGGCTGTTTATTTGATGGGTGGTAGGACTTGAAAAACACTTGGTTTCATTTCAGAAGTTAAGTAGAGATAACTGTGCTGGGAGAGTGCTGCACTGGGCATGGCAGTGAGGAGGTGTGACCTGAAACACAAAAAAGAAATCAAATCTGATTTGTCCTAATAGGACATTGAGAGTCCAACTCAGGTCCTCTTAAATAATGTAGTCATAAAAAATTTGGAGCAATTCACAGTATAGTCCATCATTTTTGGATTTGATAGATCCATATTATGTAAAGAGGGAATCAAAGATGCCATCCACCTATTTTTTTCTCACAAAGCTAAGTTTGTGCAACATGCTGGGAATAAACAAGAGCAAGAGGGGCAGAACAATGTGTTTTATTTCAGAATGAATTTTTATACAGCCTCCTCTGTTTATCATCTAGTTGGATTAATGAAGCTGTAAAAATGGGAATRTATTGTTTTACTTGGAGGAAGTAAAATTTAAAATTCTGGAAGATGCAGAAGTGTTGAGATACACACCTAACCTACATGTGTGTTTTAATAATGTGTAAGTGTTGTGGGTTGGGGGTAGTTTTTCTACATTCTAATGCCACTTTTTTCTCTGCTCTAGGAACCCCAGTTTGGTTCTACATGCAAATTGCACCTATAAGAAAYGAGCATGAAAAAGTGGTTTTGTTCCTGTGCACTTTCAAGGATATCACTTTATTCAAACAACCCATCGAAGATGATTCAACAAAAGGTAAACATGAAACACATTCTTATTTTTGGTGAATGACAGAAGTAAATGCTTGAGCTCAGACCTGTCACAGGGATGTGTCRTGTCTGTGATCTGTGTCTTGAACTGAGGAGATGTTTTGTGACTGGTCAGAGTTTCAGTGCCACTCTCCTAAATTATTWAAAAAAAAAAGKATAAATCACCATGAATAGAAATTRCCTACCAATGTTTTTCTAGAGTCACAAGCCTTCCTTTTACTTTGTTAATCACTTCTTCATCACTACAGCTGGCACTTTCTAAAAATTGCATGGTTTTGAGTTATTTGAATGCTGTGCTGTTTTGGGWGATCTTTCTGTTACGGGACAGGTGTCATCTTTTCAGGAAAAGCATAATTCCAGCTCCTTGTGATAAGGTGCTGATAAGTCTTCCTGTTCTCCCTCTTGGAGGTGAAATGTGAAAGAAGCAGCCTGCTTGAGTAATCTTTTACTGCTCAGGAGTGATGACTGAGTGGCAGTGGGCATCGTGCTTGTTACCTATTGGCTGCAGAGCAGGATTTTGTGGAATGCTCTTGTCACTGAGCAGCTCATGGCCAGGCCTGCAGCCTTGCAGGAGAAATTGGTGGGGAAAGGTACAGGGGATCTGGCAGCATCATCCTCTGCTTTAGTTACAAAACACATGTYTTGTGTCAGGTTTACATGTGCATTGCTTTGGGTGAAACAATGCACGCTTACATGGAAAAGGACATTACCCACATCTCTTGGAAGTTGTCTCCTGATGATTAATTCTTTACTATGTTTTTTCCTTCATGCTTGAAGAAGGCTTGATATCTCAGTTTGAGCTGGTGTGCTCTAAGCCATCTTCTTTAGGATAAAGTTGGTGTCATTTGAATGCAAACAGCGTTTAATTTCTTAATATCTAGATGGCACTTATTACAAGTGTTTGGATACCTGAAAAGTCAGATTATAAAGGCAGACTTAAATGAGGGACTCTCCCCTCAGCTAGCAACTAAACATAGCTTTTTTTTTTTCTGTCTAGAGAGTATTATCCATGAAATTATAAGCTCCTGATACAGRAATACCTGCTCAGCCATCATAAACTTTATTGCCTCCACAATTTAGCTAGCAACAGGCAAATGTTCTTTATTTCACTTTCCGCTCCATAATGTGGAATTCTTCTGCCTGGAAATAATCTGAGTTTTCTTAGGGTAAATGCCAGTTAATTAGAAGGACTTTATAGGTATCTGAAGGTATGGGGCTGGCTCCTTGCTGCAGTGTATGTAATAGTGTAGGCTCATCAAGCCAGTCTTTGCAAGAATCCTCCTGTAAGGTTTCCTATTTGGTGCTTTCTGGGGGAAACAAGATGTATCTCACAAGGAGCCAGCTCCTAAATCCTCCCGTTTTTCCCTGCTGTGTCCCAGTTGCTGCAGGACTGAGTTGTACTGAGAAATGTTGGACTGCAGCACTAGAGAGAAAACGTACTGGGGGTGGCTCTCAAATGCAGAAATGATGAAATTGCCTCCTTTGGCTTYTCAGCCTGGGAGATTGAAACTCTGCTGCCTTCCCTGGGGAGGCAGGGATGTGCTCCAGGGGCTGAGCTCATCCCCTCCCCATCTTGTGGCTGGGGAGGTGCAGAACCCATGTGGCATCCAGAACAGGAATAGATGTTCCTATGGGAAAGAGCAGCAGCAGTGAAATGTAAAATGCATGACTTGTGTGCTGCTGCTCTGCACTGAAGGGACCATCAGTTAAAGTGCCAGGTGTTAATGATGGACATCAGGAAATATTGCCCTCAGCAGCCAAAGAGGTTTGGCTCTATGTCTAAAGAGCCCTTACTCCTGTCAAAGTCATACTTTAAACCCCCCAAAACTCAAACAGAACATCACAGAGGCAGTGCAGCCACATTTCCCAAGTGCCTTTAAAGCACAGAATTGGAGCTTTAAGTAAATCTGCTCAGGGTGCTTTGAGTAGAGCATTGAAGAGCATTGATCTGTGCTTCCAACAAAACATCCTCATTCCAAACCACTGACCCGATTTTTCTTCTGCTTCTGTAWAAATTAAAGCTTGTCTTTTGCATCCTTGATAGAAGGAAAACATATTCAAATACTTGCAGCACTTTACCAGAGGGGTGGGAAAACAGCACTGTTGCATTACCCTGTGTGTGTGAGCTGTGTGGGTCTCTGGGATCCCACAGCACTGGGATCATGGTGTTCCTGTGTCAGACATGGTGCTATGGGAGATACATAATTCATTGTCCCTGCAGATAACATTACAACTTGGTGCTCAGAAGCTGCCAGGACACTTTCTGTTTGAATTGTGAGATTGGTAAACACATACGTTAAAATTTAGTGGGGAATTTTTAAAGTCTTGTGGAAAAGGGTTTCAATAAAATACTGCTGGTGAGTGCTGGGATTTGCCATTGAAAGGGCTATTTTTTTTTTTTTTTAAAGAAGGATATTTCTTAAGAAATTCTGCCAGGACCATGCAATACATAATACATAACTATGGTGCAGATGAGTTACTGTGTGTTACTTATGGGAGCAGTAAATCTGAGATTAAAAATTCAGCAGGAATAAAATATTGATGCCATTATGCAATAACCTCTCCATCCCAAAACGTTCTGCACTGTTCCAAGGTGTGTTGCTTTGTTGTGAAGCTTCAGTGCATCACGCTTCTGTGAGGTATTTAAATCATGCCACTGGTTGTATCCACACTGCAGAGTGTCTGCGTGTCCCCACTCCTGGAAATTCCTGCTGGGGTTGGCCAGATGTGCTTGCAGTGGGCTTGGCATCTTGTGGAGACCTTGCCAGGGAGCAGCAGGTTTGGGGGAACAGGGAGTGGTGCTGAGGATGCAGATCTGCCCAGAAGTGTCCAACAGCTCGTGGGGCTTGTGAAAACAGGACAGACAAATGAAACAGTTGTCTCACTACAAAGCACATTGCCAGGGTGAGGTGGGATTTATTTTTTTTTTCCTGATGTGGGCTTTAAAACATGTTTGTTGAGTGCAGAAAATGCAGTTGCCTTCATAGGGACAAGCCCTGTGCGAGCAGAGGGAGTCAGAGAGGTCTGGGACACTGTGACAGATGGTGTGTGTGTCTCTGCTTACCTGTGTGCTCACCACTTGCTCTGTTAATGCTGAAAGGAGGAGGAGGAGGAGGAAGAAGGGAGGAGGAGGGAGCTTAGCTTGCCAGAGGGAGTAACAGTAATGAAGATCTTTCCTGGGCTCGCCCAGGAGCTGTGAATTTGCTGCAGACCACGAAGCTGGTGAAACCTACTGGACTGTAAGCAAGGCTGGAGRAAAGGGATATTTAAAAGCCACCTTCCTGTCATAAAATACAGTGACAGAGATCAAACCCCTTGTTTTCTGAGAGGGTACAGGCAGTCAACACTAAAGATTGGTCTGACTTGTTTTCTTGTTACTTGTGCTCCAATCTATTATTGCTGGGTGATGCGTGGGAGACCTATGATGTATGGCAATGYAACAGTGACCAAAAAGTGCTGTAAAGCCATTCCTTGTAAATGGAAAATTTCTTTGAAAAGTGTCTAACCAGTCAAAAGTATCAAAACCCCCCAGCAACTCCAGCACAAGCAGCAAAAATGATACTGGAAGGGAGGATCAGCCTGCTGGCTGATGTGTTCCCTCCTGGGTGAAGGTGCCACCAGCAGCTGTGGAAGTCTGGAGGATAGAGAGAACACCCTCCATTGGTTTGGTTTCTGGTTTGTAGTTCCCCAGCTCCTGAGCCAGTGGCTGATGAGCTGTGGATGGGGGCAGAAGAAGGAGAGGTGTGAGAATTTGTGGTGAGGCAGGAGGCGATGGCTGGGCTTGGTGTTCCCTGGGCCAGTGCCTCATTTTCTGGTTAAGGAGCTGTGCTGTGTTTGTCTGATCTCCCCTTTCCTGCTCCTCTTTGCTAATAGGAGCATTTGTCTGATCTGCATTCAGTGGCAAGCAGCAGGTCCCACCTGTGGTGGCACAGGGCCACATCCCCAGGTGTCCTGGCTCGAGGCCATGCACAGCAGAGGTGCAAGGCCATTGCAAGCATATGAAAGATCCCATTATGGATTTTTCTTCAGGTGAATAAACCCCAAAGAATCTTTCTTTTTATTTTTTTTTAATGTTTGTACCATTGTCGGGTCACAGTTGGATGCTTTTATCAGCTTGCTGAGCTTTTATTCCGTCTTTACCCAATGGCCTTTTAAAAACATCTGAAGACTTTCAATTCCTTCAAAGACACACAGTGGTAATAATCTTCTGTTTATTTGTCAGGRAAAAAAATGAAGCCATTTTTCTGGGCCCTAACTATTAGAGGGGTGAATGGGGCTACTTAAAATGTTAACACTCTTTGAAGCCAGGAGTGCTGGAGATTCTATTGAACAGAAAGTTTAAGTATAGAGAAAAGAACAGACCAGCATTTCTGGTTAATAGCAGAGTTTCACCTAGCTGTGCAATGCTTTTACTCCCTTTGTTATCATCAGTGAAAAAAAAAAAGGCCTTTGGTTAAACTCAGAATTTTTTTGGCTGGGATTCTCACTAGTTATCTGGAGTCTCTGGAGTGAAATATCAGGTTTGTCACATCTGGAGTGATGGGGAAATTCTAGTGAATAATGATGGGACATGGAATCAGGATGCAAATTTGTGTTAATGAGCCCCTTAGAACTCAGGACAGTGTGCTGTTAACAGATGAGGTCAGGAATTGGCACAGCAGGATCCTGAAGTTGCTTTTTTAAAAATTTTTTTTTCACTTGATAGAGCCAGACTGATAATCAAGTCTGTCTGGGACAATGCTGTAATGCTTGCAGTGATATAACTCCTTATGATTATATAACTCTATATAATGATACAACTCTATCTCAGAGTGTGACAGGGCTATAAAAAGTGTAGTAGTTGCAGAAATATGCACTTATGGCTTGCTAATCCTTGCTAAGCCTATAATTCTGATCCTTTTTTATCTTTAATAAGTGCAAGTTATTAAGCATATATAACTAGTTGCACATGGGGAACCTTTTTTTTTCCTTGAGGGGGTATCAATCCTGGTGATAATAGAAGAAGTGGGTGGAGGGATTAGAGCATGAAAATAAGGTTTTTACGTTTAGCTGAAGCACAGTGTACCCTGTTGAGTACATCACCTTGACAGTAATCCATCACAGTAATTTCATAGGTTACAATTTGGATATCCTTAACATGTTTTTATTGCACTTTTCTGTGGCTGTAATAACAAGGGTCTCACTGCAACAGAGACCTACTTGTCCTCATGCTGCTTCCTCTTGCTGGGATCTGCAGTTCCACTCCCTTCCAGGCAGCAAGGAGATCACCTCCATTTCTCCATTCTCCCCTGGGTCCAGAGTGCAGCATCCAGAGACTCCTGGGCTGGGAGGAAGGACTTTTTTAGGGGTAGGGATGACAAGAATGGGCCTTTGCCAGGACACCAGGTGGGTTTTCAGTGCTAAGAGCAGACAACTCCGTGCAATGATGTTGAGACAGAATCTCTGTTAGTATTTAGATAGTTAGGTAACACTTAGATAAAATACTTAGTATTTTAAAGCATCCATTTGGGATAGGCACAGCTTTCCAGTAATCTGGAAGACTTTCCAAGGTTGCTTTTTTCCTGTTCCTGCAGGACAAGCATCCCTGTTATACATCCCTGTTATGTCTTCAGTGAGGTGCTGCTGGCACTTTCTGCAGACACTGCACAGGCTGAATAGTCACAGAGAGAGTTGTTTCCTCACTTTCAGGAGTGATGCTTCAAGGCCTTATTTTCACTCCCCCTTCCCCCTCTTGTATCCTTTTTTGCTCTGCTGCTGGAGGCCCATGGTGATGGAGAAGAGGGAATTTCCATATTCAGGGTTRTTTAGATTCTTTCACAGAAATGAAGTACTTTTTTTCTGACTCTGCTACAGCCTTTGGAGCCCTTTGTATGCTCCATCAGTAACCCATCAGTGCACATTAGCTGCCTGCAAATTTCTGGAAGTTTGATGTGCAATGAAAATGAAATCCCATTGAAATGAAATGTAACCCTCTGAGAGCCTGAATTAAACTGGAAGCTGATCTTTGAAGCAGCAGCTGTTTGTAGATGGATACTCTTTGTGTGTAGAAAACTGAACACTCATCAGCCAAATCTAGAATAATAAGTGTAAATGCAGTGGAGTTTAAAAGTCTGATCTGTGTAACACAGGGCATTCCACTTCACTGAGCTGCTCCTCTGCTGAACCCATGAACTTGTGTGTAACTAAACCATCCCCTCCAGGGAGGCATCCAGTATTGATTTAGAGGAGGCTGAGCATCCACTACATCACTTAATATTTTTTGTGCTTCTCCATTACGCTTTTGGCATTAAAGAAGTGTCAAATTAGCCTGGCTTCAGCTTCTTGCACAGTGGCATCTTCTTATTTTCCACTGTATTAAGGAAGTCCCACTAAGGCATTTACACATATAATCAGCTCATCACTGTGCCTTCATTTGATAAAGTAAATGAGTTCAGCTTCTTAAACCTCTGTCTAGACTGAGTTTGGAGGTCTGGTGATGGCAGATACGTGGATGTTTGAGCTGTCCTTTAATCCAGCTCAYTGGCAGCAGTAGGGGAGAAGCTGTGGTGGCCTGGATTTCAGCCTCCCAGGTCCCCAGTGAGCTTCTGCAGCAAATAATGAGGCTGGGTGGGTTTCCAGCTAATTCCTCATCTCTGCCCATTGCTCAGCCTCCAAGCCCAGTTCTTGCTGTTCTGTATCCAAGGAGCAGGTGACTTTTTGCCAAAGCCAATTACATGCTGAATTGCTCATCTACCAAGACCYCTGGATCCTTTCCAGAACTGTTCTTTGCTTGGGACATTTCCCCCTCCCGTGCTGGAGTTACAATTTTCATTGCTTTTCTCTGGATGACTGGGCACATGTTTTAATGGCACGTGCCCAGTTATCAAGCACATCATCCTGTTTGTCTGTCCTTGGTGCTGTTTAACATTCCTCCAATCCTCCTGTCATTTGACACTGCTATCAGTCATTTTATAAGGACTTTCAAGCCCTGCAGACAAGCACTGAATAGGATTTCTGGCCACTGGTGTCTCCCAGTAATACATTTTTGCAATTTTCCACTGCTCCTTGTTTGATGCTTTCCAAGTAACAAGTTCCTCACCCATTTAACCTGTAATTTACTGAACTCTGTGGCCTCAATATCTCGTTGAGAGTGTCACTCAAGGGTCAATTTGGTGAAAATTGCTGTGCAAGAGGCTTTGGCCACTCTGTCTCCAGGGTGATTCAAATGCAGAGCAAGGGCGAGGTGATGGGATGAGCACTTTTCTATCTGACCAACTCCTAAAAGCCACTTGACTGACATTCACAGTAATTTGTATTTTCTTTTTTCCCCCTTCTTCCCCAATTCTGCACCTTTTTTTTATACACTTATGGGAAGTAATTCCCCAGTGGCCCTGTGTTTGTGTATAAAGTTTATCCTTATTTGCAGAAAAGTGAAATTTAAGAAGTTGGGCACTGTACATTTAAGGCTATTTGAGAATTAAATTAAAACATACATTGTCATTTAAAAATGTATGCCTAGTGTAGTCTAGAGTTATATAAATCTTAGCTGTTCTTATCAGCAGATCTCAAAATGGCTTGCAAATTAGGTAATTAGCATTATCTCCATTTTAAGGAGGAGAAACTGAAGCTYAGAGAGGTAAAATGATATGCCCAAGATTACCCATTAGTTCTTTACCCAGCAGTTGCAGGGGGTGGGTGGTAATTGGGAAGACAACATTGAGCAAGAAGGGAGGTTAGATGTAAAAATTATCCCAGGAGTGCAGTTCATTATCAGACAGTGGAACACACAGAGTTTCCATTCTGAAAATTTATCCCAATATTTAGAATTTCATTTTAATAGACTGTAAGTCCAGAAATRTTTTTACTGTATCATGGGAATGATTGGACATTGTTTAAATATTAATCTGTTTATTCAGGAATCCTGTTTATTCCTCCCTCTCTMTCTCTAAAAAGCCAATACCAGGATTATGAAGTTGTTCAAAGAGCCAGTGAGCTCTTTCAGACATACTTTGCTTGCAGTAAAGAGCAAACAGCCAGCCATTGCCATGATTTTACTGCTGAAAGYCTGGAAATAGTTGGGATTTATACATGCTAACTATTTATGCCAAAGGATGATCCATGTTACCAATTGAATTCCACACTCCCTAATTCTGAGCAGTGCTAGCTCATTGCTCTTGTGGGTAAATCATAGATGATACATTATTTAGGCATCCTGCATGTTAACTGTTTAGTGCTTCACCATGAGATCAGAGCAAATCATTCCATGGTTGGGATCTGTTCCCTGTGCTCTTGCAGGCAGGAATCAACACAAGCACTGCTGGAATTCTCCTCTGCAGCTGTTTTTTTTCTTTTTTTTTTTTACACAGAATATAATTCTTAACCCAATTGCATTCCCTGCAGTCTAAGGTAGGGGATAGTTCCCTGTTACACTGATTCAAAAGTCATCATTATTTAAGACCAGACAAACCCTACAAAAAGGTTAATTGCAACCCAGCAGAACTACACTGATGCTTTATTAGGGGGAAACAGGCATGTCAAGGTTTTTCAGAACAAGGGCACCATAAAGGACATTAACATTTCACCTTGAGATTTTAAACCCTTCATAAACTCTGATGTATGAATTTAGCTTTAAAATAACATCATATAGTTTACAAAGTAAATATTTTTTGTCAGTGTGGCTGCTGGCTGGGTGGTTAGAGCTGCACTTGGAACTGTACACAATCCCAGTCAGAGAGACTGCAAATTTCCAACTCCTAATTCAATTATGGTGAGAGTTCTAAAGGTTTTATCCATTTAGAATATTTATCCCATTTAGTTATATTTGAAAATATTTTCTGGTTTTTTTTTGAGCTTTGTGGCCTTGGAAATCCTTCTGATTCCAAGGCTTTGACTCCACATAACCTTTAGGACAGAGTCTTAGATGTCTTTTCCAACCTGARTGATTCAATGATTCTGTCTYAYCCATTCCAGCATCACTTCTGCTTGGGGAAGCCTCCCTTGCTGCACTTTCTTTGGACAGATTTTACTCTGGTTCTTTTCAAGCTCTGCCATGCACTGCAGCAGCATCTTGGACCTGGCTGGCGTTTCCCTGGGATGAGGAGGGGTGTTGGGGATGGGTGGGGGTGTTTGTGTGCTGGATCCATCAGCAGGGCGTATTCTTGGGAAGGAGGCTGGTGACCAGAAGGGCAGAGAGAGGTCCCTGTGGCAGTGCAAGGGTGCAGCTGGCAGAAATGTGAAAATGTGAAGTCTCCAGATGAGTCAGGAGAGGATTTTGTGTGCAGAGGAAGCAGCAGTGGAGGGGAGGTCTGGGCAGAGCTGTGCCACAGAGCTGTGCCCATCCCAGCTGTCCAGKGTGAAACAGTGATGGATTTGGCATCTCAGGGACAAAGATGTGTGGGCATRATACTGCTCTTGTTGGAAGAGTAGCTGATGGAAAGAAAGACACATGCTGTTGTGAGTGGGATAGTTTGGACTTCCTGGTGGTGGAGGGACAAAAGGATTGAGTTCTRACCTTGAAATACCATTTCCCCCTCAGGCACTGTGTAGTTTCTGTAGTGCTGTATGAATCTATACATTCACACACCACTGAGTGGCTAAATGAGCTCCTCAGACCCTTCTGGAAAGTTTTTCCTCCTCTGAGGAGGTGTTTGGTTGCTCTGTCTGCCTCACCTGACTATTGCCTGCCTCCCCCCTGTGCTCCTGCACTCCCCCAGGCATCCTGCCACAACATCAGCAGTGTCACAGCATCTAAGGTTTAGAAAAAAACGCCTTTTTAAAAATTAATTTGGTGTTCCTGTTTGTATTTCTCTTCAGAGAAGCCCCTGGTTCAGCTGTTGTGGGAAGGACATCACAAAGTCATCTCTGAGTTATACCCACAGTCAGAGGGCTGTCAGATTGGCAGTCCTGCTTAGGGCAAGAGACATGGAGAATAGTGGATGTAAAATATTTAATTGTGTCTTAAATGCAAGGAGGAAGGAGGAAGTYACCTGCTTGGAAGGGCAGCATTACAGATGGGCCAGGGCAGAGACTAGTTTAGCCCATGTCTATCAGCAAGCATGCTTGCCTTCTTCATATCCTGTTCTTGTAACTGTTAAACCTCGAGTTTACTGAGAATGCACTAATTTTACTTTGAGTAATGAATAGAAACAGGCAAATATTTTGCCAGGTTCCTGTTTAAGAGATCATTGTTGTGGATCCTGAGAATGAATGCAGGTCATGAAGGTTTTTTTTTTAAGCAGGGGAACAAATACTACTTATTTTGTCTCAGGATAAGAAAGTAATTCAAGAGAACCAGGGGAAACAAYAATTTTATTTATGTGCTATTCCAGAGTTTTCCATTTGAGGTGGTTCACATCTTTGTGTGGCACACCCAGTTTAACTGCTTGYAAGGAGAAGCAGCTGCTGGCCTGATCTGGTGTGTGATCTGATGGTGATGCTTTTTTTCCCCAAGAATCTGAGTGCAATGGTGCAAGCTCAGGGTGCTGTTTTTCAGGCAGTGCTGTGGAAGARAGATGCAACCCAGCTGAGCTGAAGAGAGCATCAGAAGTGTTGCATTTTCTCACRAGCACATTTTTGTTTCTCCCCCTCTTGCACCTGCTATTTGTGCATATCTCCTTTACTCCTTCCAGACTGAAAATATCTGTGAGGACAGGCGGTCACTAATACTTGGGATAAAATTACCATTCTTTTCAAGTGTCTGTCTGTGGAGGAAAAGAGAAGAGAGAATAATTTGAAGGAACATTGACAGCAGTAGGCAGCTATGCTAATTTTCCCTGGTCTATTTAAACATACACATTGGTTTTAAATATAATTCTGAACTTGTCTAGTCTACAACAAGGTCAAGAAAGAGAGAAATGTACCCTGTGCAGATTATTTCAGACACGAGGCAGCCTGTATGCATTTTCACCTTCCCACTCATAACCCTGCATCTTGCTGTTGATGTGTTTTTAATTCTCTTGGGTTGTAAATAGGAGACAAAAGAACCTGGTGCTTTTTTTTTCACACTATTGCAGAAGGATAGATGGGAGCAGGTGAAATAATGCTGGGCTTGGTGCTGAATTGGAGAAAAAAAGTCMTGTTAGTGTATTCTGTGCTTCCCAAGTCCAGAATCGTGGGCTACACAGGGCTGAAAGAAATGTGGAAATGTGAAGTCTCTAAATGAGGCTGGAAGGGTTTTGCAGAAGGTCTGCTCTGGTGCAAAGCAAAGCTTTGGTCTTGGTGGAGAAAGGACACAATGAAATGTGTGTCCTTGTGAAAGGAAGAGGTCACAGCAGATGAGCAGAGTGGTAACCTTGAATGCTAGAATGTGTGGCTGCTTTCTTTCACATGACATTGATGATCTCACATGGTGTAAAGAAGGATTTGAAAAAAGTTGTAGTTTTTCCTTTCTTTTTTATTTTTACAGCAAAAGGGTTGCTGTTGTCTGGTGTGCAGCTTAATGCTCCATCTTCCCTGTCTTTCTCAGGAATTCTGTATTTGTGGTTAATGCAGGACAGACACTTTCCTTMCCTAATCAGTGACAAGTTCTGCTTGTCACTGATTTAGGTAAATCAATCTCTCAGTTCTGCTTTTATAAGAGAGGCATTTTAAACACTTATTTTTATAAGTGGGATCTCTCAGCCTGCAGAGCACCATGACAAAGGATTTCTAGAGAGTRCATGAATCCATCTCCTGTCATTGCCAGCCTCTGACTCTTCTTCACACCCTCCTCTAACTGGGCACAGAACTGCAGGAACAGCCTCAGCAAGGAGGAGGASATGGGAGGGATCACCTTCCTGGACCAAGTTCAGCTTGGTCCTCTGGGAATCCCCAAATCCCAGAGAGTGATTTATGACCTTATCACTCTCTGCAACCTCCTGAAAGGTGGCTGTGCTCAGGTGGGGTTGGTCTCTTTGTCCAGGCAGCACTGACAGAAGGAGAGGACACAGCCTTAAGCTGTGCCAAGGGAAATAGAGGTTGGATATTAGGAAAACATTTTTTACAGAAAGGGTGATAAAGTATTGGAATGGTCTGCCCAGGGAGGTGCTGGAGTCACCATCCCTGGATGTGTTTAAACAAAGACTGGATGTGGCACTCGGTGCCATGAGGTGTTAGAACATGGGTTAGACTCTGTAATCTTGGAGGTCTCTTCCATCCCAGTGATTCTGTGATTTTCTGCCAAACCACTTTCCAGCTTGAATTGGTGCATGGGGTTGTACCTCCTTAGGTACAGGGCTTTGCACTTCTCCCTGCTGGACATCCTCATGTTCCTGTCAGGAGCTGGAGCAGCTGAGAACACTGAGATGTGASGAGTGAGAGCGACTGGGGCTGTACCCAGCAGTTTGTCTGTGCTGGTTCTGATTTTGCTGAGCACTTTTSCATCACTCTCACATCAGCTGTGAGGCAGGATGACAAAACAAAATTGGGGACTGGCCCATATTTGTCCTCATGTGCCACAGGGAAATATTTTTCCAGGGGAAAGAGGACCATGGTTGAGTACCTGAGTGTGTGAGTACCTGCCCAGGTCTGGCAGTGGATGAACACCTTCCTGGAGGAGAGCTGCTCTTTTTCCCTGGTTCTTGCTGTGTGTTTGCAGTGACCCAAAATAAATCACCTGGGTGCAATGTGGCCTCCAGCAATCACTAGAAATGCTGGGGCAGAGCTGTCACAGTGCTGTTACCAGGCTCACTTGGTCTTTGAAATTGCTGGTTTAGAAAGGTAAAGAACAGTTCTGACTTCTGTCTTAAAGCTGTCTCCTTCCTGCAGTTTTATAGACAATTAGGAAAAGGAAAAGCAAAAGGATTTTTCTTTCTAGCAATTAATAGTTCATRGATCACTGTAGTCTGCCTTGACCTTGTTTAATAGAGAAAGTGCAYATTCCTAATTGAATATCCCTACAAGCTCCAGAAGCATGAGACTTATCCAAAGCTCACATTTAAAGTTTACATTTTAAAAGTTAATAAAATGCTTCTATTTTTTACCTTTTCCCAGTGAATTTTTTATGTGCATTTTTGAGGTCATGTATAAATAGCCAGACACAAATGTTTGTGCAGTGCTGGTGGCATGTCATGATATTTTAAGCTCTTCTGATTGTTAAAKGATGAACAACGGATTTACATTTGTGTGAATGCAATATGTCTGTGGTAAATGGCAAAGCCAAGTTTGTACATATTTTTTTTTCTTGAAGTTTTACTGCCTTTTCTGTTCCCTGCTCCTTATTTTTGTCTCCCTCAGGGCTTCCCTTTACATTCCAAGTCCCTGACTCCTGTYAGCAAAAGGCATTTAAAAATAAGCCTAGCATTGGCACTAGCACTGCCCAGAGAAGCTGTGGCTGCCCCATCCCTGGGAATGTTCAGGRCCAGGTTGGATGGGGCTTGGGGCAGCCTGGTCTGATGGAAGGTGTCCCTGCCCATGGCAGGAGGTTGGAATGAGATGATCTTTAAGGTCCCTTCCAATCCAAACCAAACCATTCTATGATTCTGACGAATTTAACATAGAAATGCTGTTTCCTTTCTGAGATATGAATATTTTCCCTARTTTTCACCTACTCAGCATTCAAATTAAATCAAAGTTAAACCTTCTCCTGAACCCTCTTCCTGTCTGTAACTTGTTTGATATTTTATCCACAACTCTCTGGTAAAAAAAAAGATATTACACCTGGCTAAACTGAATGTTCAGCATCTCCTTCCATGTCCTTGGGAATGTGTTTCCTTCCTAAAGATACTTGGATTTTCAATTTTCCTGTTCAATACTGAGGTGCTGCACTGCTGAAAATCCTGGTGTTTTCTTTGCTGCACCCATCTACCCCTGCACTGATGCATGCATCACAAACACTGGGGTGTTTTTCCAGCAGGGATGACTTGCTGACATGTTCCTGGGTTGGTGCTGCTGTCAGGAACAAACTGCTCCTCTCTGGGTGCTGCAGGAAAATGTTCCTCAGGGGCAGCTCAGTGTGTGGGTCCCAGGCTGCAATCAAAGCAGCTGTTAATCATTGGTATAAATAGCTAAATGCATTTCTTAATGCCATTTAAAATCAAGTTCTTAATCTGACTTTAAATGCTTTA
Source organism: Alauda arvensis (assembly GCA_902810485.1). Classification (NCBI taxonomy): domain Eukaryota; kingdom Metazoa; phylum Chordata; class Aves; order Passeriformes; family Alaudidae; genus Alauda; species Alauda arvensis. The sequence continues at coordinate 536,690 of CADDXX010000153.1, forward strand.
TGATATATATATATATATATATATTTAGTTTGAATCATTGTTGCTGGTGCAGGTTTGGTGTTTCTTTTTTTTTTCCCACTTTTTTCCAGTTTATTTTTGTCCCTGAAGTTTTGTTGGGGCAAAAACCAGTAAAGACCTAAGGATCAGACTTCTGTGGCTGCTGCAGTGGTCCTGAATCATCAGGAGCCTTTCTGTAGCTGGGGAGGATTTTCCCTCAGCAGGACTGGCAGACTTGGGATGCCTTTGCATGAACTTCAGTGGCTTAGAATGAGATTTCAGCAGCAGAGCATGGTCCCCAGAAGGCTGAAAACAGGCTATCATCCTTCTAACACAATGTATCCAGAAGGCAGAAGGAAGAATGTTTAGATTCCTTTCACATTTCCCCTTGTTGCCTTGAAGCAGCAGCATTTTCCTCTTTAAGCCCGGAGCCCGAAGCTGCTCCGTGTGGCAATTTAGAGAAACCATTCAGGTCTGAGACTGAGCATTGCTGAGCAGAAAGGAGATTCACCAGCCCTGGATGAGGCCTGAGTAGTTCTGCTGTGATTTCTGACACGGTTTCTGACATGGTTTGCTTCCTTCCCTGCAGGCTGGACCAAGTTTGCCCGGCTGACGCGGGCGCTGACCAACAGCCGCAGCGTCCTGCAGCAGCTGACGCCCATGAACAAGGCTGAGGTGGTGCACAAGCACTCCCGTYTGGCTGAGGTAAGAGGGGTGGGCACCAGCCTGTTCCCTCCCTAGGGCAAGGAGGGGGGAAGAAAACCCACCCTAATTCCCATTGGTGAAGGGTGTTCTCAAAGGAAAATATTTCCCGACTGGTTTTTTCAGCCTCGCCTTTACTCGTCATAAAGCAACACCTTGTGGCAAGCCCACGTTTTTAGGATAGTTCATAAAAGCACTCTCTGTAGGTCACTTTTACTTAAATGAGCCTATTTCTSTGCACACAGTCCTCAGCTTCCTGGTTGTTCCTTAGCTTGGGGTGCACAGTGTGCTTCTCTGCTGTACTGTCTCACATGGAGCCAGGATTGATGTCCTTGTGTCCCTCTCCCAGGAAAATGGGATTGTTGCAGAAATGGGATGGTTTGAGAAACCTCTTTGGAAGTATCCCTGTCTGGGACTGCATATATAGCCTGATCCTGACTTCCTTGCAAAGCCGTTCCTACAATATTTCCCTCATCACTTTTATCTTCAGAACTGATGAGATGAACTCTTTGGCAGGTTGCAAACATCTCCTTAACAGTGCAGGTGGTGCAGCACGTGAAAACCTTCAGGGTAAATGATAAAACAGGGGTGCTGCTTTCATCTTCATGTCCACTGGTAATGAAAAATAAATGGGTCAAAAATACAGGGTCAAAATGTATGAGCTACTGAAAAAGGCAGCCCTTGTGCCAGAGAACTTGGCCTGTAGAACTGATACAGTGGCTTKAAATGTTTGGGTTTTTTGGTTTTTGTTTTCATTACCTTTCTGGTTATAGTGAACTAAAAGTTTAGTTAATAAAATATTTAGTGATACAGCAATTTTATTATCATAGATAATAAAAATCTCAAATTATCAGAATGGAAACCCAGCGTTTTCAAGTGTTAGCAGTRTTTTGTTCTCCCTTGAATGATCCCATGCCAATAGCTTGGATAAATGCTGGATTACTGACACCTCATGAATTTCAAATTGATGATGTTTCAGTGCCCTGTAAATCCAGTTACATCCAATCTTGGTTTAGTCTGGAGAAGGGGAGGCTGGGGAAGATAAGATAACAACATTCAAAAGAATCCAAAGCAGCTGCATAGAATGAGGGAGGAAATTGTTCACCAGGACCASCACAGCTAGAGGAAAAAGAAATGGCATTAGGTCACAGCAAGGGAGATTYAGATCAGGCAGCAGCAAAACCTCAGGTCAGGGAGTAGGTGTGGTCAGGAAAAGGTGGGATAAGGTTGTACTCAGGAATTGTTCCTTGCAGAGTGTGCCATCTCCTCTTTTACAAGTATTTTATGGCTGGAAAGTGCTTTGTAGGCAAAGTGCTGTGAGGAAGGCAGACTGAGGGGGGATGTTCACCATCACTGTACAGGCCCCATTTTCCATAATTGTAATCTGTATTTCTATTTCTGTATCTGAGGAGGAGCATTATCTTCATAGCTCATCCCTTGCAGAATGCGCTGCTCACCTTATCAGTCTCAACAGTTAGCAGTCATTTTCATTAGCTGTACACAGGAATCATTCAGRCAGTCTGTGCTAAATGCAGCTGACTATCAAGATATTGTGTATTCTTTGGTGATTCCAAATTAAAAATCCATGCAGCATGAAAGAAATAATCATTATAGTTCAGTGGTCTCCACAGCCACTTGCCACCCACTCACCATGTCAAACCCAGCATGATATTATGTTAAGAATAATAATTATGCTTTTACAGTATTTTGGGAGCTCCCAAGCACTCCAGCAGCAGAGGCACAGGGAACTATCAAACATATGTTAACAGCATTCTGCTTGAGCCCTGAGTAGCTGATTTTCCCAGCTCTAGTGAGGATGTTTCCAGCTCCTGCCCCAGTGAWCAAGGCAGGGAACAAACAGGCCTGAAGAAACCAGGGAAGGAAGTCCCAGTGCTGATTTATCAGTGAAGTGTTGGACACTGATGTGCCCAGAGAAGATATCTGGAGATAACAACCAAATTATGAGGCAAAGCCAAAATGCTGTGTTAAGTGCAGGTGAAAATTTTTGCTTTGAAMGAAATTTTCACAAGGCTGCTGTGAGAAAATGTGGTTGTGTTGGTGGCTGCTTTAATTCCAGGGAAAACCCCATGGATCCACCAGCAAGTTCATTGTGCTGCAGTGGTTATAGAAGTGCTGGTAGTGAGTCTGTCCTGGGCACTGGGGGAGGGACACCTGGAGTTTGATGTTTTTATAGGTCTCCCCAGGGGTTTGGCATCTGTGGTTGTCTCTGACAGGTKCCATTGGCACCACACCACTCACAGAGAGCTTTGTGTGACACTGGAGCTGGTGTGACACAGGACTTCTRGCAAAGGGAGCAGCCATGGGCTGCTGGAGGTCTCTGCTGCTCTCTCCCTGCTGCCTGTGTGGTGGCTCCAGTGCTTTYCTGGGCCTGGCATAAATCTGCAATGTGCAGTGCAATTCACCTGACTCTGCAAAAAAACAACTGGCTAATTAATGTAACAAGTCAGTTTTTTGTTGTGTCAGCTCAGCTGACCTTCCTTACAGGTGATGATTGCCAAACATGACCTTAGGGAGGGTGGGAGCAGGTAGGCAGAAGAAGGATTGCATCCCTTCACCCTGACACTGGCTCAGATTTGACACCTTGGGAAGCCACATCCCCCATCACAGAATGAGGGAGGCTGCTGTTGTCCCTTGGTGATTCCTGGAGAACAGATTTTCAGCAGAGCCAGACTTTCACTGTCTGATCTCAGTAACAGCTTTCTCTTAAAAACATCTAAAAGACAAGACTGCAAAGAATTAATGGAGAATCCRTATCTGTGGGGCTTGAGTTCATGTTCTTAGTTCTTACACAGTTTTTACAGGCCCATTTACTCCTCCCCATTAAGGAACCATCCTGTGTTTCATCAGTTTTGCACATCTGAGGCTGCTGTTTTCAATCCARCTGTCCCTGGAAATAGGGTGCATCAGCCCCACTATGGGGCAGGTGTGGGGCTGAAATAATTTTTATTATTTATTTCATCCCATAGAGACTTCAGATCCCCAGATGTGCCCCCAAGTGGATCTTTCAGTTGTCAGTGCAGTGAATTGCCTCGTGTGCATTCCTTTGTGCCTTTGTTTCTTGTGCTGGGCTGAGATAAGAGGTAATTAGATTAGCTGGGAATGCCTTAAGTGAATTTGGCTTCATTTTTGCAGKGTTTCCAGTTCCACAATTTTACTACAGTGAGCATGCAGGAGATTATAGTCCTATGCAGAAAGAAAAAAAATAAAAAAAAGAGAGAGAGAGAAGTAATTACAGGAAATAAAAGAGAACCCACTAGTGATATTGAGCTTGTGGGAAMAACAGCTTTTTGAAGAAAATATGAAGGAAGCATGATACTGGCAGGGTTTTAGGAAGAAGTTGTGCACACAATGCCTCATTTTAGGAGGTTGGCAAGCAAGGCTGGGGTCTGTTTCACCTTTGATAGGGTGATTTAAAAAAGAGGTCAGGCACAAAGAATTAGTCTTGTAACTRTTACAAATCTGAATGAGTGTTGATGTTTAGATTACGTGTTAGGAAGAAACTCCTTACTGTGAGGGTGGTGAGGCACTGGCACAGGTTGCCAAAGAAGCTGGGGCTGCCCCATCCCTGGAAGTGTCCAAGGCCAGGTTGTGTAGGGCTTGGAGCAACCTGATCTMGTGGAAGATTGCCTGTCCATGGCAGGAGGGTTGGAGATAGATCATCTTATAGGTCCCCTTCCAACCCAAACCATTCTATCATAACTGCAAAGCACAAGCTGGTGTGGCAGTACCCCAAACCTCTTTATGGATCCTCTCTTCCCTTGCTTGTTGGGCATGGTTTCCCCTCAGTCCATCTGCAAAGACCTCCCTTTTTGCAGGGATATCCTCAGATTCATTGAGTGATAGCTGCCTCCACACAGCCTAAATCAATCAGATTATTTAGAAGCTGTGGATTGCCTTGCAATGTCCAGTGAGCACAGTCCTGTCCCTGCTGCTCCTCACAGAAATCTGCAAGACCCCTCACTGGATCCTATCCACTGAAAACCAGGAACATTTGCCTCTCTGCCTCTTACAGGTTCTCCAGCTGGGATCTGATATCCTTCCTCAGTACAAGCAAGAAGCTCCAAAGACTCCACCACACATCATACTCCACTACTGTGCTTTCAAGACCACCTGGGACTGGGTCATCCTAATCCTGACCTTCTACACAGCAATCATGGTTCCATACAACGTGTCCTTCAAGACAAAGCAGAACAACATAGCCTGGCTGGTGCTGGACAGCGTGGTGGACGTGATTTTCCTGGTGGACATTGTTTTGAACTTTCACACCACCTTTGTGGGCCCTGGGGGAGAGGTCATATCTGACCCCAAGCTCATCCGCATGAACTACCTGAAGACCTGGTTTGTGATTGATCTCCTCTCCTGTTTACCCTATGACATCATCAATGCCTTTGAGAACGTGGATGAGGTGAGTGACTGTATTCTGTATTCAAAAAGGGTGATTTTAAGCAARGGTTCATTTGGAAGCTCGTTCCCAGTGATGCTCTGTGCAAATACACGCCTTGAGATTTCCCAGAAAGACATTCCTGTGTTGGTGGAGAGGTGTCTTAGGGTTCCAGCGCCATGTGTGGATTGTTTATTTAGTGATGGGGGTTTTAGAATGGCTTGAATGTCATCCATAAGCACTGGTGCAAGTCCCTGTCAAAGTGGGCTGGGCCAGTTGGGATGTCCCCTGTCACAGCCTTCCTTTTCAGCTCAGTCTTAGGGCAGTTCTAACCCAGCACAGGGCTTGATTACAGTTCTGGTTCTGCTCTGGCTGAGGCTGGTGACAGATTTGCCACTTATATGAAAGCAGGGAATGGCTCTGAATAAACACTTTAAAAAATCCTGCCCTAGGACTACCTTTTGAACCAGGCTGTATTTTTTTTCTTAATGCCATTTTAAATGTTTGATTGAGAGGGAAATTTATTTCCATTTTTTGGGTACAATTCTTCAACCATAGCTAAAATTTGACAAACTGTTTGAGGAAGCAAAACAAAAATACAGTAGATGGATATTGAATTAAAGCTTTTTAACTGCTAAGTCTGTTAACATTTATGCAGTTGAGCTTGCAGCCTGAGCTAATACAGAAAACAAGCAATAAGTACAACAAATAATGCATGCAGGAGTCACTGTAAGAAATTCATTATTAAAATGGAACTGTAATGGCTTTAGGACTTGTTTTAATTTTTCTCTAGAGCTTTTTATCTTCAGGGGCATAAACAGATGAAAAAGCCTCTGTTAATTTTTTGAACACTTTAACAGTTTTTCCTTACAACACCGTTTAGTGGGTTGTTTGTTTGTTTGTTTTWAAATTCTCAATTCTCCACTTACATATTCTCACTAGATAAAACTTACATTAATTTTTTTTAACGCAGGCTTTGCTGCAAATTTTGTAGAGCTCCTTTAAAATTCCATCCCTGCCTTTGTGTGCTGAGTAGCATCTTTTGACATTGTTCCATTTTATTTATAGCAAATATGACAGAAGTGATAATACTTGCAGCTTAAAYTCAAGATTCTATGAGGGCTGCCCATCTGAAACCAGGTTGTACAGTCAGSCTGTGTAAGAAGGTGATATTAGCAAGGTTGTAGATGTAATACCTCTTTTTAAGACAACCAGTTTCAGACTCAGAGAAATTTGATTTTTATAACAAATGCAGCGTTTTCTCCAGATTTTTGTGCTTCAATATGTAAACCAGAAAATTTCTGAGCCCACACAGGACAGATTTAAAGGATGAGGTTAACCTATTTCTCTAAAATGTACAAGGGAAATAAACCATGTGCAATATTTGTGACAGGAAAGAGACTCTTGACACAGTGCAKTATAATTGAGACACACCTAAAGAGRCAAACTTTAATCAAAATGTAAWAACAGTGGTGAGGTATCATGAACTCCAGTGATCCTAGAGCAGCTGTCATTAACTTTCAAACAAATGAAACATTAACTCCTTTATTAAAAAGGAGAGAACAGTAAGATTCCCTTGTCATGAAGCCCTGTGTTATGGCTCTGGTGCAGGSACTGGTTTATATTTACTTGATTTCCCTCCCCTCCAACTCCAGCTTKCCCTAGTGTCTGAAAAGAATTGAAGTGGTTTTGAAAACAGGTATGTAAACAGTCAGCCTTTTCTCTCTGGCTCTACATTTTCTCTTTTCCCTGTCCTTCAGGGGAGATCTTTTTATTTTTTTGTGATGTGTCTTCATTTGTGACATTTAAGTCTTTCAAGCTGGTCAGTGTGTTCTGGGTGGTTGCAGTTATTAATGCTCTTTATCTTCATTTGGTTTTTAACATTTATTTTAACTGGTGCTTCTTGTCTGGGTTTTAACTTTTTGTCCCTCCCTGCAGCACGGTGTTCAAACACTGTTCATAGGTAAAGAATGAGTAAATCCATACTCTTAATTTGGGAGAGATACTCTGATTACAAGCAATGTATCTAGTTAGAAAGTGGGAGTTTTCTTCTTAGGTTAAGTAGGAGAGAGAAGAGTTCTTTTAGCTCTTGATTCTGCTGGGTTTTAGCTCTCTCTCTTGGCCCTGGGTGTTGGATAAAAGTGTCAAAGTTGATGACTGTGGCATTTCAGATAAAGTTGCARAAAATGAGCTTAGCAGTGAAGACCTTGGGTGCAGGTCCTGCTGCTCTTTGAGCTCTTGGTATGGTGGTGAGGGATGGACACAAATCAGAGTGAACAGCCCCAAAAGCCAGCTGAGTGAAAGGTGACTTTCCAAATTTCCCTTGTTTTTCCCACACCTGACCCTTGCTGTCCCACCTAAAGCATCAAATGCTTTTTTGGTAGTTGTTAGGAGCTGGATGAAAAGAGGCAATACCATTGGAGGGGTTCCTTTTCCTCCCTATGGGCAGATCCCTCACTCACAAAGCAGGATGTGGCCAAGGAGGTTTGGGATTTTGYCTCTTTGTTGTTTATGTACGCTGCTGGATGTGATACAGGTGCTTGAAGTGAGTTAAGATGCCTTAAGCACTACAGTGCTATTTATAATGCCAAAATTAAGGAGATAAAATGAAAGATTGGGAAAAAAAAAAGGTTGAAAAAAAGGAAATGTGTGTTTTCTTACCAAGAGTTGTAGTTCTTCAAATGCAGAGTAGGAATGGTGTCATTTCCCTCACAGACAACATTRGGTGAAGGCTGGAGTTCCCACCTGAGGCAAACATGACTGCAAATCAAAGGTATTTTGTTGYTGAGTACATGCAGAGCCTTGGTAGAAGGATTTGATGGAGAGGATTATGACACACAAATTGAGAATTGAGGGGGATTAAGATGATTTGAGGCAGAWTTACAGGTGTAGGTTTCCAAGACAGAGCCAGGCTGTTGGAGTCTGCTCAGGGGGAATTGGGATGTGTGAGAGGGAGGGGGAAAGGTACCACAATGAGGGACACCTTGCACAGTGATGGATGTGGAATTAATTGGCTAAAGTGGGATTGGAAGGGTAGGAAAGCAAGGTGACAAAAATGAACTAATGGAGGGGAATGTGAAATCTTTAGTGGGATATTTGATTTAGGAAGCTTGCTAGGAGAGAGGATAGTCCCAGAAGATCAGAAAAACGCATGACATCTTTTCATCTTTTTGTTGATGCATAGCCTGCTCTGAAATACATTCTGGATAAACCAAAACCATACAGAAAACCTTTCCTGCACAGAAGTGTGACAGGGGACAGCATAGTGCATACTGGGGAACCCAGGCAGTTCTCAAGGAACAAACAGAACAACAGAGAAACTTGGCTGATTTTTTTTTTTTTTTAATAAGAGTTCTCTGAAACCTCAGATTTAGTCTAAAAGTGACTGCCTGTCTCTTCTTTAACACTCTGCAAAAAACCAAAAAAGACACAAAACTTTGGATTAATGGGGAATATGGTGTTTGGATCCAAAGATTTTGTTCCTGTGAAGTTCCTGTAGGTGTGTAGTGACTGGAAATTGGTTTTTTGTCTTGGAGTTACATGCTRCTTCTAATTTTCTTTTCCCTGAGTAATGAGTTCTATGTAAAAGCTCTTCCACTGCTGTATGCACCAGTTTGTAACATTGATAAAATCATGACTCCCTGCTTTTGAAGCTGGAGAATTCTGTTACCTCAGGACTTAGCCTTTATATGTGTTTATATTAGAGGGATAAATATCTGACCTCTCTCAGTCTGKGCTACCAAAAAGGTGTTTGTAACCATTTTTTCTATACAAGTCAGAATTATCAGRCTCATATTGTGATGAAATTGTCAGCAAATGTGCAGGTGCCCAGGGATGCTGATCAGGTTTGGTCACACCAATGCTAAAATCTCCCTTTGGGACCAAATACATAAATTTACATCCCAGGACATCAGGGTGTTGGGCAGGTGCTTGGGTCTTGTCTTCACATGCATTTGAGCCTCTGCAAATAAGTATTTTTAGTAAATATTCCCCAAACTAGATGGATGGACAAACTTTTGGCCAAATGGAAAATGCTTCCTCAAATTAAGGGTTAAATTTGGCTGAAAAAGCCTCCTACTCTTTTGAAAAAGATGATTTTTTTTTTCTGGGGATTTTTACTGAGATTCATTAATTTCTGAGTTTGTCATGAAATAAAACCTAGGTGCTGGATCTCCTCCCTGCCAGAAACAAGGTCCTGAGATGCCATTGTCACGTTGTGTGAAGAAAGGGACATGAAGTCAGGGTGGCATCCAGATGGTTTTCAGATGGGTTGGATAAAAGATCATCCTTTCTGCAGAAATTAATTTTCATAAGCCAATGGCTGAAAGGGAGAGCAGAGAAATTTAAATGACCAAAACCAAAGTTCTGTGCCTGTTGTTTAATAATGTAAGACTACATGACCCAGTGGCCTTTAAAATTTAGTGATCTATGCAGGGCATATTAAAGCATGGACTCCTTGTAATTGTAACTTTATTTTAATTACTATTATCGATCTATTTCAGCACTGTCAGAAACTTCTTTGTGTCACTGCAGTTCACAGCAACTAAAATGGCAATGTCTGCAGACTGAAAGCAAACAGGAGCTGGTGTAGCCATGTTCACACCTGCAGTGCTCCACTGCAAACATTCCCTGTGKGGGAGGCATTGGAAGGAGGGTTTTTGGGCACCAGGCTGAGTGGGGTATGCAAGGGGARGATAAATTGGTGTTTCAAGAGTGTGGCTTTGGCTCTGAAGTGCACTCCATGGCCAGCTACCTTTTATAAGTCTATCTAGGTGGCTGACATGGAGAAGATAATTCCCWGAACTAAATCCTGGCTGCAACCAGGTGTTGAATTAGGATGCAAATTCCCAGCAAGTAACAACAGAAGCACTAACCCTGGGGCCTGGCATTTCCCACCTTGTTATGACAATTAAATATGAAGAATGCTGTCATTCTGTTGTAGTATGTGAAAACCCACAACAGAGTAATAAAGTGGCATGGGTATGGTATTAAGTTATAAATGTATCCACTGGAGACAAGTGTTTTGTAGATTTTCAACCATTTTCACCCCTTTCAACCTCTATCACCCCATTGCACTGACTTTGCAGAATTGCACCTCTTCTCTTTGGCTTTTATTCTAAGATTTTATYAAACTTCTACCACTGTTTAATTATTCAGCTTTTAATTTTTTTTTCTTAATTAATTAACCAGCTACTTTAATGCTGTACAAGGTTCTGGGATAGATCAGGTTTCCCTGTGGAGACACCTGAATGTCTCCATGATGTGAGGGGTGACTTCTGAAAGGAAGGAGCTGAGCCAGAGCCAGTGCAGGGTGTGGTGGGTGACGTGATAGCCTCACACACCTCTCTGATGTGGGTTATTATGGCACACTCAACTGTAATTAGATGTCCCAGTGGTCTTTCTTTAATTTAATTTAATTTAATTTAATTTAATTTAATTTAATTTAATTTAATTTTATTTTATTTTATTTTATTTTATTTTATTTTATTTTATTTTATTTTATTTTATTTTTCTTTTAATGTGATGTATATATTACTGGGGAGCAGATGCTGGGTGCCAGCCATTAAAATCAGATCTCCAGTCAGAGCCATGTAAGGTGACACAGAGTCCAGCAGAGGAAATTGTTTGTGGAGCACTTTCAAGGGAAGTCCTGTGTGATTCCTTCTGCTCACAAAGGAAGGGAAGGCTTGCAAAGGAGGTGAGGAAATGAAATAATCTGATCAGATGCTCACTGAAGTGACTCTGATGGCAGTAGCACAAATTCMCATTTTGTCCTCCACCCACCTTCCCTATGGGAGTGAAAATTTCATGATCCTGTCTTTCTTCCCTTTTTTTTTTGGGCACACTGATGCACTAACAAGTAAATAGAGCAAGATGCCATATCCCCCATTATCTTGCACCCAGAAGAAATATTTTGAAATCACCCTTCTCTTTAGAACCTCAGTTATTTACTGTTTGAAATGTGCTCCTCTGCATCATTGTGCCATAAACAGTTCCACTGGAAGTTTATTTATAAGGTTACAGCTTACTGACATTTGTGTTAGAGGCAAAAAACATGAAAGTTTCTCCATCTCCCTGATAAAAAAAACAAAACAGAAGATAAATCCCAAGTAATAAATTTTGGGGGTACTTTCAGAAAATGCATGAAGAACCCTAGTTGCTTGCATTTTGCTGTAAGGACTCAAATTTTTGCTCACTGAAGCTCCCATTGCCTCCAGTGGGGCAGGATTGAGTATTAATTGGGCTCTGCTTGCATCTGGACCTGGGATCTGGATAACTTCTGGTGCAGAAGCAAAGCCCTTTACTCCTGTGTGTATACACAATTGAATACAGCTCTAAATTCTGCTCCTGAAGTGGTGATAAATCAGAAACGTCTCTGTTTCGTTTTTGTCATTAGCTCATTTTGATTTGCAGCTCTGCAGCTTGGTTCTATTAATTGTTTGCTGAGAAATAAAGATTTCTGATACAYGTTGGAAGATTTATTTTAACATTTAACTTAACTCCAGGAAAGCAGCATTAAGGAGCTAACCAGGGATTTTGGAGCTAAGCTCTATTTAAGTAGCTAAGCTCGAAAATTTCTTTTGGGAATGATTTGCTGGTTGCCTTTCAAGCAGCCTTTACCTCCTCCAGGATRCTCCTCCTGCAGAACAGGACTTTCTGGTTCTTTGCCTGCAGGTTCACCTGCTCCTGTTGGCAGGGCTCACCATTTCAGTCATCCCCAAAATCTGCAGGCACTTTGTTTCCTCTTGCATTGTGTGCCATCATGTAACAGCTGTTTGGTGGAGATTGCCCAAGGTTTACAAAAATCCTGCCTCTTTCACTGCTTTAATACTGAACCACACACAATCAGCTACATGATTTATTTGGGTGATTCTTGCTTTTGTTTTTGTAATTACTACTGGTGAGAGAAAGGTAAGGAAAATTTTTGCCCACACATCTTTAAATAAAGTATTTGGACTGTATTTCAAACTGTGCTAAGCATGGGGATTCACCTGATGAAATGTGGGGCCAGGCATTGTCCACAAGGAGCTACAGGCACATTTGGGGCATGGCTCCTCATGTTCTAAGATGCACTTCCAGACTAGGTCTGAGGAGCCATTCTGCCCTAAAACTTCTATTTCTCACCCTTGAGTGTAGTGACTCTAGTGTGACTGGCTCAGATGAAAACTCCTCCGTGGTCTAGTTTAGGCTGGGATGAAATATATCCCCCCTTGAGACTGTATTTGCTTCAGTTCGATTTAAAAAAAAATAGGTGTAAAACTCATGGGATCCTTTTGAGTCTCTGAGTCATCAGCTTTGGTGAGCAGGTTCATTGTCATCACCCTTCCAATAACTGGTCAAAATCCACCTTTCCTCATGATGTCTTAATAAATCTGTCTTAATTTGCAGTCTGTGCATTCCTCCCTCTGCCAGCCTCCTTGGTTAAATATTTCTTTTCCCTCCCCCATGTTTATCTCCTCGATGTGCTTGGAAGGAAGAGTCATCTCTCCCCTGTATAAACAGGCCTATTTTCCTTTCCTTAGCTTAAGCAAACTGAGCTTGTCTAGACACCTCATACATGAAATTTTATGAACATTTTTGTGGCTGATCCAACTGCCTCCCTCTGCAGGAAGTGAAGTTCAAACTCATCTCTTTAGGGCAGAGCTTTRCAGATTGCTCCAGGTGGAGAATTCATCTTCACTTTGCACTGGGGTTTGGCTTTTCCTGTTGATGGTGAAACACTCAGCTGATCTGTCCTGGAGCTGGATTGACTCTTCTGTGAAGTGCAGCTCCCTGATTGCTCTGACTCATGTGGGATTAACCCATAWACCCAAATATTTATTTTTCTCTGTGATCTTCTGTTAAAGATCCTGGTAGCTGTAGACATTTTTGTTAATTTTCTCTGTAATGGATGCCTTGGGACTCTGTGTTGTCAAGCTTTATCACCTTTTCCTTTCTTCCCACATGGTTATTCTCTGTTCCTGACAGTGTGTTCCAAAGGTGCCATTAGCACAGTCTGTGACCACRCACTATTTCTGTTTATGTCACTAAGAAACCAGCAAAATCACTGACAGTCACCATTTGTGACCCCTGCTAGACTCCCTTTTTATGATKTCCATTTTCCACCCTGTCCACAGGTTCTTCAGTCACCCTGGTATCCCAGTGGTGGTYCCTGTTTTCCCTGTGCTTCATAATAATTTCACCTCTTATATTACTGAAATACTGCATTTCATTTATTTAGAAAATGGGCTGTGCTATCAGGAAACCTTGGGTAGATCCCAGCTAGCCTAAGCTTAGCTAACCTATTCCTCCACTGATTGCATTTTGATTTATCTCRAAGTTTCTAATTATGCTTTCCTTTAACATTTGTTCAGGTAATGGATCTGTTTATTTCCTTCTTGATGCATTAGATTTCCTGGGAAATATCACCMTCATTTTTGGAAACTAATGCTCAGGTTTAATTTAATTTTTTAGCCCAAGCCTGGATTATTTTTACTTCATTGCAGCTCAAYCACTTTAGTTGTTCCTTTTATTATTTTCAGTTTTGAATTTGAAGGATCTTTGGGTATTTGTTTTAGTATTCTTTGCAWGGAAAAGTTCAGCCTGGCATCTGGCAATTCTTACTTCATCTCTGCTTCCTCTCTAAGGTGTAGTTATCTGTTGATCAATTTTTTATTTCTTATATGTTGTCAGTTCTCTGTTTCTGTTTCCTTCCTCTGGGTGATTATTTACTCATTTATAACTGATGCCCAGCTTTACCCCCTTCTTTGAGTTACAACCTTTTCAATTGCCTTTTGATGTAAGAACATTCCAGGTGTCCTCTGCTGCCAGGTGTCTTTGACCTCTCACAGTCCACCTGTCTTCACTTATTACTATCTTCAGTTCAATATTTATAATTTACCAGCTCTTGCCCTTYTGAGAGCAAGAACCCCAGCCCAGTTTACTTTGTGATTGTTCACTTTTTTATGAACTGATTCAATTCCTCCTCCAAGCCAATGGGGAGTTCTGCARAACCCTGCAAGTGTAGCATCACATTATGTGGAGTAATTGGCTGTTGAATGAAGAAATAAGCATGCTGTTGCATCTGCAGAGCATCTCAGCCTCCTGTTATTAACAGCACTTATTYCCCAAGCTCATCTGGAGCAGGATCAGTCTCACACTGGGAGGCAGAGCTGTCTGTTTTCCCTGATAACAGGTTGGGTTGCTGTGCACATCCAGCTCTCTGGGTTTCYGAGGATGGGTTTGATTTCTCCTCACAGCAGCTGTGCAAGGCACAGCCCTCAGCTCCTTGTGCCCAGAGGGAGGGGAGGGAGCTGATCCATCCCCTCCCTGGCTGTCAGAGAGGGATGGGGTCCGTCACTGCCCTGACACACTCCTCATCTCCAGGGAGGAAGGATGGGCTGTCCACAGGGACAGGGTGGCTGGCCATCAGCTTACCCTGGGAATGCTTTCTGTGGGATCCAGGAGGGGGCTTGGAGCTCAGTCCATGCTGCAGCCACACAAAACCATTTTGCTCTTGCACAGAGGTGAGCCCTGGCTGCAAACTCCTCTGGGGATTTGATCACTTAAATGGTAGTTTTGCTGTAATTGCTTATGTCCAGCATAAAGATACTAACTTAAATTAACACCTTTCTATGGTGCAATCCCCCTTTGGCTGCAGTGGCAGCATGCCCTACCAACATTKCATAGCTCTGGTTCTTAGCCACCCCATAAATTCTTCAAAACCACAGCGTGCTGAACATTAAAAGKGAGTGAAAAGTTTTTATCTTTTTTCCTCTGACCTTTCCTGAGACAGTGTTTTCTATTAAATGATGCAGTACCAGTCCCCATTTTCAAAGCTCWGAGTATTTCAGTTTTAGAACACATTTAAAATGTGTGTTTCATTTTTTTTTGTTGCTGCTGTTGCGTGCGTACCCAGAGCTAGCAACAAATAAATAAAAAATCATGGAGTGAAATCTAATTGAAAAAGTGCCTAGAGTTAAAAACACATTGTTCCCTAGTAGAAAGAAAAAGTTATGCATGATTTACCATTTCAGCATACTGGGATTTAATTTTGAAGTTTAAGCAGATTTTTTTGTATATTTAGATGGTTGAAACTAATGGCTGTTTTTGTTTTTATTTTACTTTTAGTAGAAGATTTATACAATAATTTCCAACTTCAGAAAAGATTAATTAGATTATAACCAGCTATTCTTTTTCAGATTTTATGAGCATGCAGCTCTGCTGTTCTGCTGCTCCTTTAGTGTAGAACAGACTCCACTCTCTCCTCCCTGGTTTAGGAGGTTTTAGGTAGAGTCATTGTGGACTCAGATGATTTCCTGCCCTTGTTAACCTTCATTTTCCTTTGGTGACAATGCTCCCTTCATCCTCCTGCAATTTTGTCTCTTGACCCCTGTATAACACAACTTTATCAGCTTCATCCTTCCTATTGCCTGGCTTATCAGGGATTGATWAAGTGTAAGAGAACTTTGCTCCCTGTTCCTGATGGAGGTGCAGGAATCTGTTCCCACGGTGTGCAAGGCAATTTTGGGAAACATCTGTCTCAGTCCTGTGGCTGGAAAAGTTCAGCTGGATGCAGACACACAGCTTAGACACTTCTTTTGTCCTGGAAGGTGGCAGTTTGACAATGTGGTAACATCCAGGGTCTGAAATGGCAAGAGTCGGGTAGTTCTAAAAGGAAGGATTGGTCCCTGTGCAAGTCAGACCGAGTGCTGTCATCAGTTGTGCCTTCACTATTAATTTCCCTTCTTAGTGTATCAAGAGAATTTGAGAACACAGCCTTTGCAAGGTGCTTGTGTCAAGAAACTTAGGCTTTGTTTAATCATGAATGTCTAATTTAATTCCAAAGTTAAACATCCATTCCCCCAAAAGTATCTTTCTGGATAAATTTGACAGTTTCTTCATCCTTTGTAAGGCTTCAGCTGTCTCCTAAATTGAAATGGTGGTACAAAAATGGCTGGTTCAGAGCCACTGCTCTTGTCCTCTCCTGATTTAAAGGCCTTGGAAATCCCTGGGAAGGACTCCTGTGACTCAGGTTTGGAATWCTTAAATCGATGATGTGTGTCAGATGGGAATTCGGTTCCAAACTTGACACCCAAAAGGCAGCTTTGGAGTAGGTGGTTTTCCAGTATTAAAGATTTCTGCAGCTGAGGTGATTGATGATGAGCAAGCTGAGTGTCCTCATCTGATTAGGACATGATAAAATACATTGGCCAAAACCCCAAGGGGCTGGGTTGGATGGCTGATAACATAAGGAGATATTCTCAGTAAGAGAACACAGCCCAGCAGCTGTTACAGACAACTGAAATGGCAATGGAGTCACAAATGCTCCTCCCAGAAGGTTGGGTGTCCAGTATCCAACATGTGCTTTATTTACATGATGCCAGTGCCAAACTGGATTCAATGCCCCATTCACAATTTCTCATCACCTCTCTGTTCCTTGAGTGCTGAACTTACTTCTGTCAGAGCAGATGCTCACCCTGGAGTAGAAGGGTTTCCAAAGTATTCATTACACAGCATAAATACAGTTCAAAGAAAAATGAAATTAAAGGCAGCCTGCAATCAATTGAATTTAGAAAACTGAAYTTCTTAATTGCTCAAACGTGATTCAAGGCAGTTATTCTTTCACATAAATTCTATCAAAGACATTGTTGCTGAATCTGAGGCAGAGCTTTGCATATTAACAATTGTGCACTAATTGCTGGCAATTTTATAAGTAAGAAGGTACCAACTTGACCCAACCAGTATTTAGTGCATATGTGATTGATACATATACATCTATCTATCTATCTATCTATCTATCTATCTATCTATCTATCTATCTATCTATCTATCTATCTATCTATAATACTGTGTATGTAATATATCACATACTCATTTAGCCTTTGATAGTGCTTTATGGAAGAGGCTTTTGAAGCTTCCAGAATTGTCTTTCTGTTTTGGAAGAGTAGACATGAAATGTGAATGTTCAGTATATCTCTTGACTTTYTGGCCTTTAGTGAGGGGTCAAACTGAAGTGGCTTTAAGATTTACAGTGAAACTTACTTAAATTAATTACTCTTTGGAAATAACACATTTCAGTGTCAGCTAAAATGAAATATTTCTCTTTGTTTTATACATAAGAGATGCAATTGTTACCTGTGCTTAGGGGAAAAAATGACAGCACAAAGTTTCTCCCAGACTTTGAAATAAATGCTGTATTTTTTTTCAATACTTGTGTAATTGCTAAAGTGCCCRTGTAACTTAGAGAAGATGAAGTGTGGGTGGGGTACAGAGGTCACACTGTAAACTCTTCTGTTCAAGGGTTGTTTGTGCAGTAATAAGTGCACTAGGACAAACTTACACTTCTGGGTGTAAAAAAGGGCCCCCCAATTTTGAATTCCAGGTCTCTAAGCCCTACCCTAGCATTAATCCTGGAAATGAATRGTGACCCTTTAATTAAAACAGAATTAATGCTTTTCTGCTTGACCAATGCTACAGGATTTGATCCTACAAGGAAAACACCCTGCTTTTTTTTCCTTCTTTTGAAAGTTGTAAACTTTGAAAATCAAGGTTTRCTCAGTGAAACATACTACAGAATAACTGTTAAACCACTCTTAAGTTCTCTCTGTTATTTTTTAAATGTAGATATTGTTTCTGTGGGGTTGGACCCTCATTCAGGAGCTCATTGGCCACAGTCCATTGTGTCAGGAGTGTTGGAAGGGGCTTCCCAGTTTATTGGAGAAGTTGGCTGCTCAGAGTGTCTCCCAGTCATAGATCCTAAAGCAAATAAGTAGATATACATTTAGATGGAAATAAGGATGATAAACTAGATTGCTGTCTTGTGTGTAAAGGGAAAATGCAGAAATCAAAATGGGAAAATTCCACTTCCCTCTGTGGTATTAGTCATCATGGGAGCTTGAATGCAAATATAGAGCTTCAATTTATTAAGGATTTGGGGATCTGAAACACATTCCAACAGGATTTGAAAAGCACACAAGATCTGTGCCAAACAGATTACATCTAGAAATATCAGATGTGYGTTACCCTTCAAATGTTGGGAAAAGGGAAAGAAGGTGCAAAGGAAGAAGAAACAGAGGTGCAAAAGAGACMAATGTTTTTCTGGTTTGGAAAACTCCAGAAACTCCAGTCTTTTACTGTTTGATAATATAATTAGCCAGTGTTTTGACTAGACTGATTTGATAATGATGCATAGAAAAGGGCAATTTAATCTTGGCACAGTAACTAGGAATGTTTGCCTCATTGCTTTCTATGTCTTAATTTCTACTTTAAATTAAATGTCTTCAGCTTCTGAATGTTTTATATTAGAAACCTTCCTTTACAAACCTTCTATTTTGAGCCACTAATTAATTTMATGCACAAGTTAGTTATATCATGGGATTGCAGTAGATCAAGAATTTTTGTTCTCTCTCTGCATCTCTAAACTCCCAAACCATTTGTGCATTGAGAAGGACATTCACTTTTCTTASCCTCTCTCAGATGTTTCTATTAACTTTCTGATGGTCCTTGTGCTCKTATTCCCTAAATATTTGTATTTCAATTTATTTGTGTGTCATCTATCTTGCATGACAGAAAAAAAAAACCAAACAACACTGCACCATCACTTGCTTTAGGAAAATATCTGTGATGTCTGTTGATTGGAAAGGAAATTAATCCTTTCTGCAAAGGCATGTGCCTTGTGGCCTGTATTTCCCTTGCCCAGGAAGGTGATGTGGCCAGAGTTGTTTAATTCCATGTTCAGTCAGWGAGACTTGTAAATAACAAAATATCCAGAATTGTGTTTGAAGGATTATAAGAGGTGGGGAGTGTTGTACTAGAGGAAGTTACTCAGCTCCTGTTTGGTGGATGAGAGTAAAAATAGGCAGATTTCCCTGAGTTTCCCACTGTGATTATGTTCTGATGTGTCTCTCGAGCATCTCTTAATGTTGGGGGTTGTTGAAGTAGGTGTGCATCTGTTTTGGCCAGAGTAACAACCCTCTGCTTGGATTTAATAGAATGCTGTTCTCTGGGAAGCTTCAGGAAGACTCCACAGGGTTGGTGTAGTTCCATCTGTGACTCCTCTTCCACCTCCTTTTATCTTCTTGAGGTCAAAGCAGAGTCTCCAATTCACTTCAAACTGGTGAAGCATTGAACCACTCCTTTTTGTAATAAACTTGCCGTTTCCGCTTTGGATTCTGCAGAACCCTTCTGTTGCTTTGAAGGACTGAGTTTGAACAAAGTCATTTATCCACCTAGTGAGTGCCAAACTCAATTTAGCCTGACGAGCACAAAAGCACTGAAGGGGGGAGGAGGGTTTGATCTCGTATTCYGTTACCTGAGGCCTGAAATATTCCACAGAAAGATTTTAAGCAGATGCAGGAATGGCTGTACAGCCTTCTCTGCTAACCAGCAGGATATTTCAGATCAAATAACGATTTTTTTTTTTATTTTAAATTCCTTTCCAGGGAATCAGCAGCCTCTTCAGCTCCTTAAAAGTGGTGCGCCTTCTGCGGCTGGGCCGGGTGGCCAGGAAGCTGGACCATTACCTGGAGTACGGCGCTGCCGTGCTGGTGCTGCTGGTGTGTGTCTTTGGGCTGGTGGCCCACTGGCTGGCCTGCATCTGGTACAGCATTGGGGACTACGAGGTCATCGATGAGCTGACCAACACCATCAAGACGGACAGCTGGCTGTACCAGCTGGCGCTGAGCATCGGCACGCCGTACCGCTACAACACCACGGGCTCGGGCCAGTGGGAAGGGGGGCCCAGCAAAGACTCCTTGTACATATCCTCCCTCTACTTTACCATGACAAGCCTTACAACCATAGGATTTGGGAACATTGCACCCACCACCGACGGGGAGAAGATTTTTTCGGTGGCCATGATGATGGTGGGCTGTAAGTAAAATCCGGTTTTACTTGTGTTCAGGGGAGGTTCTGTGGCAAGTGCCATGCTTGCTTTAAGGTGTCTTGACATCCTAAAAAAAAACTGTGTGGTATCTGTAAATAGTCATGAAATTAACTTGGAAATCTTGAAAACAGGTATTGAAATTACGGAGTTGCTGTGCCTTTTAAATTGGTTGCAAGGCTTAGTGGTCTGGGTACATGAGTGTGCCCATTGGGAAGTTTATACTTGGGGCTTCATCTTTACACTTCAAAGATTGCTTTTATCATGTTTGTAAGGTCTTTGCTAGAATTTGGTTAAAAGTTACAAAGTGTAACTTTTTGAATTCAGGTAGTTTGAGTTTTGCTTATAAACTTACACAAGCCTGGAATAGTTTTAGATGTGGCTTTATCCAATTCTTGAAACATTTAGTGATTCCATAAATTGTTTACTTTGTGGCATTGCTTTGAGATATAAATCTTGATTTTATCTTCTGAATGTGGTGGTCTTTGTTCCCAGCAAAGCTGGAAGTGAAGGAAATGATGAGAGAATATAYTGCACCTTTTTTTCTGCTTCCTGCTGTTTCTCAGCTCTGCTGAAATAGTYCAAAATCAGGAGTGGTAAGGCACAACTCTCATTTCATGTGCTGCCAAGGTTACATCACTGAGGAGCTCTAGAGATAACCAGAAATCTTCAAAATATAGTAGAGACAACTTAAAATRTTAATACCATTTATGAGAATTATTTTTCTGTTAAATCAATAACTCCTGGTGTTTTTCTGGTGCTTTCTATTTTCTGAGCACCATGCAAACACTGAGCAATTATGCAGCCAGAGAGCAAACAAAACCTTTTGATAATAAGGTCTGCATAATCTCTCTGATAATTATCTCAGCTAACACTTGGAGCTCATCTCTGAGAAATACTGAACTATAAAAAGGAAGTTTYCTTGCCAGAGCCTTTCTAGATCTTTAAAAGATTAAAGACATTTGTTTGCAGATTTTAAAATGCTTTTTAAAAAGAGAGGTTACAATTTTAGGACTCTTGCAGCGTGGTGCAGTGAAATTTCTGCTGAACACCATCTTTACATGATGGTTTGATGTGTTGCAAAACATTTCTAAGTCCATAAAAAACAAATCCCCAAGCCAGAGCATTAGTGAGCTATTGCAGATAGGTCATCAAAAGCCCATAGGAGCTGGTGTGCTGTTTGTTGACACTGATTTGTGGTATTTACAGAAGCTGGGGATTTGGAGAATAAAGTGGATATGGAACGTTTTTTATACATTGTATATATTGTAATATTTGCTTCCTTTTTTTGTTTGTTTGTTTGAATTTTTTTTTTGTGAGGACTTCTGTTGTCCTGTTGAGGAGGATTTGACAGAAAAAAACTTAAGTGTTAAATGACTTAGTGTGTGATGAGACACAAAAACAGAATGAATGCCACTACTACTATTTTTAATGATAACAACAACAATAACAAAATACATGCATGGCCTCAGCAGGTGAAAAGGAAGGGGAGATTGTAACCTGCTTTGTCTCTGTTCTAGGTGGGTTGTTTCCTTGCTTTTTTRTCTCTGGAAGTCATGTTAAAAATGAGGAATACAAGTAGCAGTATCAAAGTTGACACTGACAACAGCCTGTGTTTGTGGCAGTGGCAAATAATTTCCAGAAGTGTTACCTACATAATTACTAAACATTCACATCAGATTTATAAGTGGCAACTGTGAGCTTAGCAGTTGGGAAACTGTGTGTAGGATTATAGGGTGTTAGACAAAGTCAAAAGCAGAATCTAAAATTTAAGAAGTGTGGCAAAAGGACTACTGAGTTGCTTATTGCATCACAATAATKACACCAAAATGAATGTGCCTTCTCTGGGGAGGGGGGTGAAGAGCACTGTGGCAGGCAGGAAGGCTACAGACAGGGGAAAACTTTTGGGTTTATTTACAAGTAAAATTTACAAGTAAAAGTGCTCAATTATCATCAAATAGTGAATTTTTTGCAATGACAGTGTGGATTTGAAGCTTTCTAATTTGTGCACATCAGTGTGATGAGTGCTCCTGACTGAAATCCAAACCTGGATTGATCTTTTTCCACTGGTTAGAAAATAAACCAGCTTTGGAACTGGCACTGGTCATGGGCTTAATATTTGCAATATTTGTGCAGAGAGGTCAGACCTGCAGGGTTGTAGAGACATGCTTTGCAGAGCTGGCTGCTGAAAGCCTGGCACTCTGAGCTCCAAAATGAAACAGGAAGGCACAACAAACAGTTGATGGAAAATGCAATTTCCCAGGCATTCAGAGTGTCCACTGAGCTYGGGAGAAGGATTTGGCCTCCTGAAAAGGTGTAAGTAAGAACTGAGTTATTTTCGAAGCAAGATGTTTTAGTTTCTCTTTTGAAGCAGTGTTTTGAGGTAAACATTCAGTAAAATTCAATTACAGTTCAGTCAATAAATATGCCTGGCCCACAAAAATGCTCCTGTTATAATCAGAGAGGGGCTGTGAAATACCTTTGGGTAGCTCTCCTGAAGAAGTCTGTTAATGCCAATAGCTGATATTGGCAGTGGGGCTTTTTTTTCCCTAAGAGACTATGCCAAATAAATGTTATAAACTTAGCACTGGAATCAGAGATAGTAATTCATCACAATCCCAGCTGCCCACTCATGCAAACTGCAGATAGGGAAGGAAATCTTCCCTGCCTYGTCAGCGAGCTGCGGCTCCTTCTGAAAGCCCCAAGTCTCCTATTCATGCTGGCAAAGTTATCAGGACCCTGGGAGGAGWATTTGGAGAGATTTGCAAAATCCTTCTGGGTGGGCAGGGCTGCAGGATGGTGTTCTTGTGTAAAAATAGGCAGGTTCAGGTTCTGTCGGTGCTGATGAAGCAGTGCCTGGTGCGGGCAGGGGCGGGGGAAGCCCTGATGGATGGGGAGCTTTTCAGCTCGATTGGCAGCTTGTCACTTGCTGCTTCACTGAGGGCAGATCGAGTGGGATATTTAAGCTGAAATACATCACCTGTCTTGCAGGAAAGRGAGCTTTGAATAACTTAACCTCATCTTGTGGAGCTTGCTTCAGATTTCTTTTTGCCTCGCTTGTTTTATCTTGGTGCCCAGTGCTGTTCAGCAGTATTTTTTTCCTGTTGCCTCTTGACACTTGAAAAGCTAAAAATAGCAARCAAAGCATCCTATGACAAGGGAGAAAGGTTTTTACAAGGGTTATTGTTTAAATACCTATTGTGCATTTGCTGCCTAGAGTTGCTGAATATGCATTGAAAATCTGATTTTTGTAGCACCCTTTGTGTTGATCTAGGTAATTTCATCCCCTCCCTGTGCAGAGCAGAACAAATAGGTAGGTCTGTCAGATCCTYTGAATGCACCAGGAATCGTTCATCATTCAGGAAGGACCTTTGTTGYAAACCTCCCATTATCTTCTGTCAGCTCAGAGCCTCCCAACAAAATCTCAGCCTGYGCTGCTGCGTCTTGCTCTACTTCTGTCCACAAGCAGCTTTAAGGCTCCTGCAGCACAGCCATGGATGCAGATGCAAAACTGACTGGGTTTGTGTCTTCCACAAAAATAAAAAAGGAAAAAAAAAACAAGAAAGAAAAAAAAAAAACAAGAAAAAAATGTCTCTAGAAAGAGAACAGAAAGAAACTTCTGGTTCACTCACCACTATCACTGTTTTGCAACTCAGCACAGCCAGGTCTTTAGTGAGCAGAAAGTAAAAGGGAAAAAGCATTTTGGGGAAAGGTGGCAGTGTGGTTGGGTGAAGCAGCCTGAAAAATTCAGGAGAGATGGTGTTTTTGAAGGAACAAGTGTGAATGTTTAAACATCAGGAGTACAGTCACATGCTTTCTTCCTTCGTGTACTTTCACTGTGAGAACAGCAGCCAGCTTCCCAAAATCCTTGTTTAGGCAGGGACAGAGTTAATTCACTTCCCAGTAGCTGGTACAGTGCCGTGTGTTGGATTTAGAATGAGAATAATGGTGATAAAACACTATTTTAAACTGTTTTAACTGTTGCTGAGCAGTGCTTGCATGAAATCAGGGACTTCGCAGCTCCTCATTCCCTGCCAGTGAGGAGGCTGGGGGGCACAGGGAGCCACGAGGGGACACAGCTGGGACAGCTGACCCAAACTGGCCAAAGGGACATTGCACACCATGTGGCATCATGCTGAACAATACAACTGGGGACTGGTCAGCAGGTAGTGAGCAGTAGCATCACAAACACCATCATCATCATTATTATTTTTTCCACTTCCTTTTCTGTCTTGTGAAGCTGTGCTTATTTCAATGCATGAGTTTTGCCTTTTTTTCTGATTCTTTCCCCTCTTCCAGTGGGGGAGAGGGAGTGAGCAGGTGGCTGGGGGAGTTTTAGCTGCCTGCCAGGTTAAGGCACAGCMCCCAGCCTGGGGCTCAGAGGCTCTCTGACACATTTCATGCTTCTGGGTCAGCCCCTGTCCATGTGCAACAGAGCAGATTGCAGCATCASTCTGGCCCCATAAATACAGCAATTACAGGAGTTTATTTGTCCAGCTGAGTGGACCTGGCATGGACATCCAGGCAGCTGGAGAAATGCAGTATATTGCACTGGTCACTGAAATGCTCTGATGATCTGTGCAGCAAGGGAARGTCAGAACRAGMTACTGGAGGCAGGAGTGTCAATAAWTCACTGTTTCTCAGRCTGTGAAAAACTCAGAAGAATCTCTTTGGTCCCCAGAATGGCTGAGTGAAGGGTGCTTGGTTGTTCTTCCTTTAGGGAATTACATTTATCTGTATACATAATTACTTTGGCTTCTATTTACTTCAGTTTTATGGGGAGACCGTTGTGGGAGAGATGATGCTTTCCAGTGACTGGTTTTAAATTATGGTGAAAACAGGCCTGGCAATTCACATTGGTTTTGCACATGAGCAGAAGAATTTGTTGTAGTGGTTGTACAGGATACCTTCTGTGGAAAATGGGAGTAATTTCCAGACTCTTCTTTCTAAGAGTTTCTAGTTTAATGGCTCAAAACTTCTTGTTTTCCTCTTGAAATACCCAGGTTCATGATTTTCAGCTTTGAAAAGGAGACAGATGTGATTGCTGTCACTTTGACCCCAAGTTATTATTGTGCAGGGCAGAGATGATGAAGGAGAGTGTGGGTGAGTTCCTCTTGGTATCACAGAATCACAAAATACTTTGGGTTGGAAGGGACCTTAAAGATCATCCAGTACCAGCTCCCCTGCCATGGGCTGGGACATATTTCACCAGAAGGTGTCTGCTAGACACACAGATATCATTGATATCTTAGTTATCTATACTGAACTCATAATCTTAGTTATTTACACTGAACTCATAGATATCCTGCCCTCCTTCTAGTTTTAATAAACAGAGAGAACAGGACCTGCCCTTCCCTTTCTAAAACAGGTGAGATGCTCTCACCTGAGCCACCTCTGGCCCTGATCTCTCCTGTAATTTGGCAAAGCAAGGCTGAGAGGCTGCTGATCWCCCATGGCACCCCCCTCTCAGAGCTGTGGGGCGCCAGGGGCTGTCAGTCCCTTCCCCACTGATCTGTCCAACCCAACTCATTATCCCAGTGGGCTCTTTCCTTGTGGGAGCAGSCAGTTCCCTGCCAGTAGATGGTAGTTAGCCACTTGAACGCCGCGGGGATGAATCATGGGGAGTTTATCCAGCAGCTCTGTGAAGCAGGGGCTGAGCCCACGCGCTGCCACAGCCGCGTATCCGTGTAGGAAAGCGCCTGTCTGGCAGCATCCCAGAGGAGCAATCCCAGGAGCCCATGGGATTTAATTTCTGATCCTGAGGAGAGCGTATGTGTGTGAGATAGCACCTTCCAGCAAAACATCACTGCCAGCTCCCTAGATTAAATCGTGTTTTTCCTAGCAACAGATGCTAATAGGAGAGGGTTTTACATCGGTGGGAATTCACAGGCTTGGGTGTTTGGCTGGGGTTGAAATCCAGCTCTGCCCATAAGGGTGTCCAAAGAGTCAGTTCTGTGGAAGGGCAGTTTGTTTTCCTGCAGAGGTCTGGGATGTGGCATCAGGGGGCTGCAGAAGGGTTTGTTTGATCTCTTCAGCAGCAGAGGGCTGGTGCCAGTTTTTGTGCTGCTCCTAAAGTTTCTTYAAATGGGGGCCAGTGAGGGGAATGTCTCTTCCAACAACACAGCCCTGCCAGCAAGCTCTAAATTGTTTCTTAGAATCACAAAATGATAAAATGCTTTGGGTTGGAAGGGAYCTTAAAGATCATCTGGTTACAGACCCCTGCTATGGGCAGGGACAGCTTCTACCAGGTTGCTCAGGGTCCCATCCTTGGCCTTCCAGGAATGGGACGTCCACAATTTCACTGGGCAGCCTGCTCTGCTACAAACAGATGTAATCCTCAGGCAATGAGAAAGGTGGCAAGTTCTTCAACATCCAAATCAGGAGAGAGCAGAACTGTTCATTCACATTTACCCATTAGTGCAAAAAGAAGAAAGTAGCACAGAAAGTAGGAAGAAGTTGCCTTGCAAGTGAAAATTTCCCCTCTTGAGTGCCATTGAAAAAGCATTTTGACACTTTTGGACTGCTGAACCACAGCCCAAGTGCTATTAGCTCTACAAAGAAGGGATATCAGGATCTGTCTGTGATATCTTTAAGTTGCTACTAATTTTACTTCTGTCTCACAGCTGGGACAGATGAAGTGTTTGAGCCASGTTATTGGTGTCAGTGCAGCAGTTGAATTTGGCAATCTCAATATTCTCTAAACAGCTGCATGGAAAAGCCTTAAGASTATAATTACATCTCAGTAGCCTACAGTAAAAAAACCCCAAATTACTCTTAGGGAGTAAAAGATACAGCATCTTCCACTCTTTAATGGAACTTGAGTGTAAGAGTGAGATCGTAAAATCATCGTTCAAGTTGGAACACTTGTAAATTGAGCTAAACCATTGCCCCACCACTAAACCATGTCCTCAAGTACTACATCTGCATGTCTTACGAATATCTCTAGGGATGGTGATTCCACCACTGCCATGGGCAGCCTGTTCTGGTGCTTGACACCCTTTCTATGAAGAAATTGTTCCTAATATCCAATCTAAACCTCCCCTGGTGCAACTTGAGGCTGTTTCCTCTTGTCTTGTCACTTGCTACCTGGGAGAAGATACTGCCATCCTCTGGCTACACCCTCCTGTCAGGGAGTTGTAGAGRGCAGTAGGATCCTTCCCAGCCYTCTTTTCTCCARGGTAAACAYCCCCAGCTCCCTCAGCTGCTCCTCATCAAATCTGTGCTCCAGACCCTTCCCCAACTCCATTTCCCTTCTCAGTTCATGCTCCAGCACCTGSTTGTATCCACCAGATTGGGGACATATGTGCCTAGTTTTGCTATAATTCTGTCAGAGCAGGAGATTTTTAGATATTCAGGTTCTACTTTATAGCAAAAACATGTGTCTTTTTATATAAAGAGCTTTARAACTGTAAAACAGCCTCCTTGGGAAGCTTTATCGGATTTTTTTTGTCAAGGTTATAGCTAGCATGTGTTTATATAAGGTTTACTTTTATTGTCATTGGCTTGATGTGTTTAAAGGAAATTACGGTATCAAGAGAGATAGGACAGTGAGTGGGAGAGGTAACAATGAAGAAGGAAATGTTATTTCATGCTGTTGAGCTATATTATTTAAAACAACTGAAAATTGTTACTGAATAAATGATACGTAAATGTTGAAAATGAACCTTTATGCTCACACACAGAGTGCAAGCAATCACCTGAGATGGTCCCAGAGGGGTTATCAGGYAGTCCTGGATTACTCACAACAACTGTATCTCTCAGGAAGCAGAAAGTTTTAATTAGCCCAGCTASATCAGCAAATAGATCTGACTGGCTAAGAACACAACTCAGCTCAGTTTTGTAGCACAGTGTGCTAGAGGGATAAACAAATCTGAGMTAAAAAATAACCCCCAAGGTATCACACTGCTTGGATGGAAGGGGCTTGGGAGATCCTTTGTGTTTGCCTGCTCTGAAGTTTCAGAGAGCCAAGTGAGTGATCTGAGTGTGTGTCTGCRCAGAGAGCCTTGGTTAATTTTGTGTGCCCAGGAGATGACACATCCCTGTGTTTGGCATTTAAAAGGGAGAGTTGCCCAAGTAAGTCAGGCCACTGACTTATTAAGTCCTGCCTGATGTCAGTGGCGATGTGCTCCTCACTGGGCCCTGATTTCAGTGGGAAAAGCAGGTATTTTCTATTAAATATCATTAAGATTGGCCCAGTTGTGCTTGCAGGTAACTGCTCTGTTCTATCAGCTGGACTGGCAGTTAGGATGGGCAGTTCAGCGAGCAGATAAGCTGTTCTAACAAGCGTCCTGTTGTGTAAAATTTGAATCATGCCACTGAATCAGGACTTAAAATGCTGTTTTTCATGTCAAGCAAGAGATTTCCGTGCTTAAATTTCGTTAGGTTGACTTTCAGAACTGAAGAACCGTGTGACATTGTCACACATCCAGAGAGGCTGACAGAGCTGGGGCTTCTGTGGGTTTTTTTGGTAAAATGTATAAAAATCCCCAATCTCTGGGAGGTTTCATTATCACAGTGCTGCCTGTGGTGCTGTAACACATTTGGTGGTACTTGGGGATATCAGGTGATTGGATGAAAGATGACAGATACCAGTTCTTGGTTTCTCATTGCTTCCTTTCTGTGGGTCTGAAGTAGTACAATGTCACGTTCTTCTTGAACATTCTGAGAGCACTGAGGACTCAGCCTGCATGTCTCTCATCCCTGTTCATCTTCCCTGTGGCTTTTTCTGCAAGAACTCTGGTAGAGCTGGGAAAATTTTTCCACTGGTGGCAGCATATTCAGTGTGGGATTATGACTGCAGGTTCCTCCTGAAAGTGCTTTACCCCTTTCCCTTCCGTTTTGGAGGAAGGGCAGGAGAGCATCCAAAGTGGCACCTCTCCCCTGGGTACCTGCTGTGCATCCCTGTGAGTGCTGAGTCAAGTCCAGCTGCATTTCAGTAGGAATATTTTGGTCATGAATGATTAAGACTGGTTTCCTTCCACTGGCCGGCAGCCAGMGTGGATTTGTCAAGATGGGTTCGTGGCAAATTAATCTGATTTCTCTCTCTGACAAGATAATGCCTGGAGAATTAAAGGAATTGAGTAGATACAATATATCTGAACTTTTTGGGAGCCTTTTGACAGTTTTTGCTTAGTGGCCTCACAGCAAATAGGTGAAAGATGATCTCAGCACAGTCACAACAAAGTTGGTGGTAACTGATTGAGCAATCTCTCTCAAAATACAATCAAGGGCTTCGCTGTCAAACTTGCAGGGAATTGTCAGCGAGATTTTTGCCCTGTTCAACACTTTCATCAGCAGAGATGAGTGACAGAACAGAGAGAGCACACTGGGAGGGTTATGGGGAGGGTTGCAGGCAGTTCAGGTGGCAGCATCAGAATCCATMATGATCCCAGTAAATTGGAAATGCGTCCCCCAGATCAGCAAGGTGAGTGTCARGGGAGGGAAATGCAGTGCACCWCGWGCAAAGAGGGCAAATCAAATGCATAAGCACAGTCTGTGGAATAACTGGGTCTGCTGCTGCAAGGCTGGAGAGGATTTTGGAGGATWTTGGARGAGGRAAGGGATAGGTGGCTGCAGACTGAATGTAACAGCACAGCAGTGGGGTAAAACCTGTACATTTTGCTGGGGGAAAGTATCAGGAGCAGTGCTACAATCAACCTGAAAAGGTATTGATTCTGCTGGAACTAGGACTGGGAAGTCACCTTCTTCCTTTCTTTTTTAGATACAGCACTTTAAAGAAGCTGTAGACCAGCTGGAGGGAGAGGAGATCATAAAAATGTGTTACAAGGCAGGATCTCAAGGGAACAGTTGGAAGAACTGACTTTGGCTTAAGCTGATGGAAGCTTAAGGGGAACACGAAGATTGACTTGTACCGTGGAAAGAATGGGCTTGAAAGGGAAAAAAAATATTGATCTTCTGTGTTTCCTGGAGGGCAGTCAGGGCACTTAGGAGGGAATGAAAGACTGATGCTGGAAACAGGGCTTTCCAACACCAGTCCACCAAAATTTTTCAGCTTGGGCAAAACTTTGCAGATCATGGGCAGAGCCAGCACCAGATTTGGAAGACTCCAGYTCATTGATGAGCATTGCTGCAGGTATCCTGGCTCCTGCCTCAGGATTGCACTCCCTTGAGGTCCCTCCCAAGCCTACAAATTTCTGATGCTGGAGGAAGGGTAAGATACAGCTGCAAATCCCTGTTAGGTCTTAGCAAGGCCACGCTAGCAGAGCTCACTTTTTCAGGTGGTTGACCATCCCTAAACATCTTGTGATTAATTTCAGTACAGGAGTTCTGACTTTTTTTTTTTGAGTTCAAGAATTTTTGGAACTGAAATATAGTTGTGAGCTGAAGGTTCTTGCCTCTGGGCTTTCATAATGCCTTTTTTTCATTAGTAAATGGTTGTACTAAAGAAAGAAAAAAAAAAGAAATTTTGTTCCCCCCTTTTTTTCCCCCCTCTGTTTCTTTAAAGTTTGTTTTATTTTAAATGCTGCATCTTTTGGTATAACATACTGGAAGTATAGCAGAAAGATGGGAGTAAAATTTTCCTTACAGACTGAGTTAAAAAGAGAAATTTGGGAGCAGTTTTCTTAATTTCAGCCATTTCTCTCTTTTTCCAGGCAAAACTAAGCAAGCAGGTTAAAGGAAGAAGACCAGCAGATCAAAAAAGATACTTACAAAATTTGAAAGATTAACAAACTTTTATCTTAGTTTGTATACATTTTTGTTGCATAACAACATGAAAGATTTTCTAATAGAACAGAATATTTAATTTCTTCTAAAGTRTCTCATGAAAGTTAAAGCACATTTCAAAGCTCCATTGTGAAGTGTGATCAGATTTGGAATAGGATGAAGTTGATGGAAAAGGGTTTATAAATATCTGCTGCTGATCTCTGTGTGGTGATGTGACAGTGGGAGATGGRGTGGAGGCTGCATTGCTCTGCAGGAARAGCCCAGCTCTGCAGGAATGGCATYGTGTTGGCAGRGTTGTGTCAGGTTTTCCTCAGTGGAAGATGGTCAGTTCTGAGGTGAAARCCCCTTAAATTGGATTTTTCCTGAAGTTGGAGCACTGGGAGGAGCAGTCATATCCATGGCCCTAAAAAAATTTGTGGTTTTGCATGTACATTCCAATGGTAATGGCAAGAATCACAATCCAAAGTTGTGATTCTTACATTGTATTGGCAAAGGTTGAACAACCTGAACTCAGCATTAGTGTCACACAGGCAAACACTGTCACCCTTGGAATGGGTGCTGCATCCCTTAGGTCTCATCTCTCTTCCCTCAAATGAGGTTAAAGGCTAGGAGGGCAGGATGAGGTGTGATGATAGAAATCCTTTCTATTTTTAAAATTAATTTTACCCAGTTCTTCAGTGCATCCTGAACTGGGAGCTTTAAATTCATGGTGTGTTTTTAAACACTGGAATAGTCCCACTGACCTCACTGTTGCTTAATGAGAACTCAGCTGTAAGGGTTCTCTGGCCACAAACCATGATGAAGGGAACATTTCTGACATTTCAGGTTTACTGGTGGATCTTCCAAGTATTGGCAAGAGGGAATTAGGGGGGGTCAGTCCCATTTGAAGGTCACTAGGGCTCATGCCTAAATCCATGTAGGTGTACTGTAAAAACCTCATAATCCATTTCAGTGAGGTCTCATGTATAGAARTTACTGGTTTTTACACTGTATGTTTGAATGACTCCTGATTGGTAAAGACATGGGAACAAACCATCATTCCTGTAGATGGGCAGAGGAGAAGCTTCACTGCCCTCCTCCCTCCTCAGCCAGGAACATTTCAGAGCTCAAAATCCGATGCCTTCTTCCACTCCCTTATTTTTGAATAGGAGATTGAGGCATAAAGTTACTACTGAGCTTCATTAATGCAAGCATTTCCTGCTGAAATTGATAATCCACCTTACCTAAAGGAAATGYGACTTTCTAGTAAATCAAATACCATCTTTCTACATTAGCATTTGAAGGGGGGGAAAAAGGCAAGAAAGAAGTTCAGAATAAAGCTGCTGGCATCAGTGCTGTGTTGGAAACTGTTTAATGGCTGTGAGTCTGAAATAATTACATGTGGGTGAAGATTGGTCATGCAAGAAGGATCCTGTAATCAAATCTTCTTGTCTGAAGATGAATGAAGGAGGAGAGCAGGCAAAGACAAAYGTGTGAGATGCCTACAAAACCTGTGGCACGGTCACAGCCCTTGGAGGTTCTTGGCCAGCCCTCCCTTGCCCCGTGCACGAGGTGATTTCAGCAGAGTGAGGAGCCAGGCTGGGTTTGTGTGATTCCATGGCAGTGATGCTGTGCTGAGCCCCATCCCTTGTTCCACTTTCTGTCTCCTCTGGGAAGTCAAGGGGTGGCACTGGCTGTCAAATGGGATGTAAAAYGACAGAATTGGAGAGATTTATCTGAAACATTACTCTCTTTCAAAAGAATAAATCTTCATGGGCTGAACTTCCCTATTATTTTTCAGGGGTTGCAGCAGATGCACCTTATTTGTGTGTGTGTGGATGAGCTTTGGAGCAGGGGTAGGATTTTACTTCATAGATCCCACAGGCTGCTTTGGATGTTTTTAAAAGTATTTTTTTTCCCAAGCTTCTGAGTGGGGCCCAGCACTGCAGCTCTTTTTTTATGTTCACCAACTGCTAAGGGAGCACAGCAAATGAAAAGCACAAGCTTAGAACAAATTTCTGTTTACCCTGTTAAAAACCCAAACAAGCCCAGGAATAGCAGAGAGTATTAATGAATTAAATCCTAAGTGCTTTGCTAAACAGAGGACTT
Source organism: Alauda arvensis (assembly GCA_902810485.1). Classification (NCBI taxonomy): domain Eukaryota; kingdom Metazoa; phylum Chordata; class Aves; order Passeriformes; family Alaudidae; genus Alauda; species Alauda arvensis. The sequence continues at coordinate 569,428 of CADDXX010000153.1, forward strand.
AATGATAAACGTTGTGGCCCTCCCACTTCTTCCTGTCTTAGGAACARCTGAGATTTAAACTCCCCTGCATTACAGACAAAACAGCGAGAAAATTATTCACATGGTTTAAACATGGGTGTGCTCTTGTTTAAATGCTTCTTATAAGCATTTAAACAAATGTTTGCAGTATTACACGGCGTGATTAGAGGCTTTGCAAGGAGTTTAATGGAAGCTGCACCAGTACTGAACACCCACACAAACACCCAGAACAGGAGGGACAGGAGGCTGAGCTGAGCAGATTTGATCCAGCCTAATTAGTCAGGTTGTTGTTGTTTTTACAGTCTAGTATTGATACACAAACAGGCTGTTGAAGAATTAGCAATCTACAGCACTGCAGTTCATTAGAGTTTTTAGTGGTGCTCCAATAGGCACGCTCCATCTGGATGATGATAAGAAAAAATGGGCCASAGAGAAGTTATGCATCCTCACCTTCTAATCCATTTTCAGCCAGCTGAGAAGGCAACAAAGAGGATGTTTGCTGAAATATTACCMATTCAAAGGGAGCAGAATCCTCTGTTCTTGATCTCTGCAAAAGGCATTTATCCCTTTCTTCCTTTGTGTGCTGCTCTACTGTTTCTRACCAAATTTCTGCTGTGGATAGAGGCAGATCATTGTGTCAATATGAGACAGACATCTCTGCAGGGGCATGATAGCTTTAATGGTTTTTGTGTTACTACAACCAGAATGTCAGAATTAATCAGACTTTCTCATAAATTTGTTGTTTGTGAGGTTATAATTGCAGCAGCAAAGCATGGTCAGGTGTAATGGCAACACGTGGAGGTTGTTTACTGGTGTGTTTTCATATGTATGTAAAAAGGAGAAGGACTCAGCTGTGGCTGCTTTTAATTGGYAGTGTTTAATATAGAAACAAGAGCTTTTGGGTAGAGATGTCTCAAGGTTGRTGCTTTCATCTAGAAAAGTGAAGCTTTTTGGTTTCATTTCCAGATCTGAAATTTGGTATAATTGTGAACTTTGGCATTTGGTAAATATTGTGGTGCTTTATTCCTCTCCAAACCCATGCCTGATTTGTTGGTTTAAATGTTAAATGGTTGGGGGCAGGAACTCCACATTATTTTATAAAGTGCCTACCAAACCATGGTTTGAGTTGCAGGGAATGAAAAAAGCTAAAAAAAAGTCTGACTCCACTGAATGAATCCGAATTTCTGTAGTTGACTCCACCTCACACCTTGGGTTACATTCAAAGAGTGCAGGAGACATTTAATTTTTGCCAATCTACAGCTTAAAAGCTGAGGTGAAGGCAGAGGTAAATGCAGGATAAATGCAGGATACTGTGCATTGCTCTGGCTGGTCTCATTGTCTGCAGTCAGAATATTTCATGATATCCAAGAGTTCATGTGGGCCTGGGCTGTAGCATTTGTGGGAATAAATCAGGTGAACCTTGTAGYTCATCCTAATTTAAAAAATAACAAAATACATGCATTGTTTTGCTTCAGTGGATGGAACCAAACAAGTGAGAGGCTGGAGGCAATTCTTTCTGCCAGGAGCAGTGTGTTCCATRGTTAATAGTTCCAGGATTAATATAGCCAGGGTACATGGGAAGAGTACAGATTTGTGCTGAAATTAGTCCCTGTCTCATGCTTCTCAGACAAATGTGATGAACATATGTAGGCATAAAGGCAATGGTCTGATACATCCCAGTCTTTTAAATTGATGGAATAATGTGCTGAAGGCAGAGCCAATATTATTTAGCAGCATGTCAAGAATTACCTGGCTGACTTTGCAATACAACAGGTATCTGCTATAAATACACAAAAGTCCCCTGACAGACACTGGAAATGGGAGGATAATATGCAAATATTGAAAACACTGACACAGCTTTGGGGAGTTTTATGTCCCAATCACTGTCAGAGAGATCTTGCCTTTAACATCATGTTCCTGTTTTCTGTAAACATTTCCAGTTGCAGTCAGCATAGAACATTTCAGACTGGTTTAGGATCTGCTCCTCGCTCTCCTTTTGCTCTCCAAAACAACACAGAAATATAAGTCACAAAGAGGAAATGGGAGATAATAGCAAGGTTAAGATAAGCTATCAAGCTACCACTCAGAGGCCCCTGACCCCTGAGCATGAGGTCTTGGAGTGCTAAACCTTAAGGACAAATTAATATTAGACACTTCTTTTTTGTTTCATAAAGAGCAGGAAACCAATTCCCAGTCTCACTGGTTTTTGGTTTTATATTGCTTTGCATGTTCTGCATTAGATTTTCTTGGGGTTCTTTTTTTCTTTTTGTTCTTTCAGCCTGTTTCTGCCTGAAACATTTTGGATTAAGCTTAAAAAATAAATCCAGTTCTTCTGGATTTATCCAGTAGATGAACACATGTTGTTTTAGAATGCTTTTCATATTAGAAGGGTATTTTCAAAGTTTTTATGTGCATTTTATCCTGATGTGATCAATAATTACACTGAATTCGAGGTGTGTGCCCATAGCTGCTGTTACTCTTACACATACTTCCAAARATTAATGAAAAAGCCTGTATTTTTCATGCAGAGCGACAACAGATGAAAACCAGCCAAAATAATYTTCCCTCAGATTTCCTGGGAACATTCACCTTGACGTTGGAAAACATCAGGCCAAAACAAATCAGCCTGACGAGAGGAAGGAAGCTGGGAGTGGGAGGTGAAACTGCCTCAGCTGGGGAAGGCAGTGCTCAGTCTGCAGATGATAGTTTAACTTCCTTACATTTTAATTAAAAAAAAAACCTCAATGCTGAATATACTTCTGTGAGGAATAGTATTGCCTCAGTTCCATTTCCTGTCCCAAATGAAATTGGGCAATCAAATTTAGATTTGCGGTACATTGGCTTTATAGTCACTTCACATTCAAGCCACCTAAATAAAAATATCAAGAAAAGTAATATCCTGCTCAGAAGATTTGGTTGAGAGTATCACAAAATGAGGACAAATCTAATTTCTGACAAATCCATTTCGTAGGTTTTGACTCTGTTAGTTCATTGCAGAACCCAGTACTGAACAATGGACTTTCACTCCATTCCATTTAAGCAGTCTGGGTGTCTCACAGGTCAGATTGAGATGTTTTGTCAGTTATTCTGTTGTTATCCTCAGAGGCTCTATCCTCATGTGCTGTTTTTCTTGAAGTGGTTTCTGTGAAGATGGTAATTGAACTTTGCCCTAATCTTTCTCCCCAAATTGCTGTTGTGGCACAACTATGCATGCAGCTATGGAGTTGTTTGAATATAATTGGCTTCAGGCCATCTGTGTTGTCCAAAATCCTAATTTCCATGTTACCCCTGTTGTTTTGACAATGAGAGGAGACCTACAGGATCCATGGGCTCGGTTATGCAATGTAATAATAATTTCAGCTCACTTTTTGTGACAAGGTAGAGGCTGATTTACAGGGCATCCTTTCAATAAAAGAAGGAAGTATTCAATCTCTATCTGTCCTCTCTCTTCTCTCTCCTCTCTCTCCTCTTCTCTCTCCTCTCTCTCTTCTGTCTCCTCTCTCTCTCCTCTCTCCTCTCTCTCCTCTCTCTCTCCTCTTCTCTCTATTCTCTCTCTTCTCTCTCCTCTCTCTTCTCTCTCTTCTCTCTCTTCTCTCTCTCCTCTCTCCTCTCACCAAGCTAGTTTTAGTCAGGGTAATTTGTGATGTCAAGATGTAAAAGTGAGTGTCTGTCAACTCAGAGTTATTTTTTATGCCTGATCTGTTTGTACAGGCAGAGAGTGAAGCCTGTGTTGTGCATCACAGTAGAATATGGAATTGCAAGGAAAAGACTTTTCTTTGTTATGAAATAATCCATGTGATCCCATCATGTTGTGGAAACAACATGGGAAATAATTGCTGCTAATTAAACCTTCCTGATTTCAAACCATTTCTATAATCTAATTAGGTTAAGTATGTAGCTCAGTACTGTATGGATTAGATAATGAAAATATTTTTGAACATGAACCATGATGAAATTAGAAAAGGTTAAAATTACGGTCAGGAATTTTTCTTCCTCTTTTCCARCCCTAACTGTGCAGGTGAACTGGGATGTGAGGTTTGCTCCCTGTGTTTCTTTGTGCCAGTAGAGGAGAGAGATTCTGCTGTTGTCTGAAACATTTATCACAGCAACAGCCATAAGTATTTTCTTTCCTTTGGGAGGTGAGCACTCTGTGTTCTTTATGCAGGATAAATAAGCCTTTTCACAGAATTATGTTGTCAAAGTCTTTAAGTACAGAATATTGGAGACATTTTAAACATATATTAAAAAGGCACTTTGGGCCCATTTCATAGCAGTCATTCTGTTTGCTTTGGCTTTAATCCTGCCCATTTTTCACTGGAAAATCTGATGCACACTTTTCCCACACAGGGGACAGACTCCCACCTTTTTGCAGTACCTACAGAGCTGTCCATTAATCAAGCACTTAGTAGAGAGTGCAGCAARCTTATTTCAGAAACAAAAGACTTCCACTTTTAAGGAAATACAAGTACCAAATAGCTGTGCTRAATTCTCCAAGGAGGAGGATTCAGTTTGCCTCTCCCTTCCAGTGGTWGCATTGGCACAGCTCATTTCTGTGTGTTTTGTGCAGATCCTTGAGTTTTCACCTCTGCAGATGAAAAACTACAGGCAGAGGTGATCCAAGGGAAAAATGGCAGAGAAGTGTGATTTTCCTCATGCAGACCTCATGGAGGAAGAAGGGCCCAGAGTTTGGCATGTCAGCAGTGCCCTGGGTTCTTGTTAAAACCTGGGTGAAACTGGAATGGTTGTTCTGTGCAATTCAGGCTTCCTTGAATCGGAAATGCCTTAATGAAAAGGMCAGTGCATTATTTTATTTATCATAAGTGCATTTAAATTCAAAAATTTCCATAAGTAAAACAACCAACGTAGCCAGATTGAAATGTTCTGTGCTTTTAGTCTGTCAGTTCTTTTACTGGCCTGAAAAAACAATGCAGTGGGAGAGAGAGGAAAAGAGAGGGACAACATCTTCTGCTTGGTGCATGCAGGGGGGGAATTTCAATTTCACTTTCTCCTCCTCCTCCTTGAGAAGATTATTTCTTTACCTCATGATCCTAATTCCATCAGAAATTTTATTCCTTGATCTCATGGTTTTCATTCTACTCCAGGGCTCCAGCTGAGTGGAGTTTTGTGTAAGCACAGCTTTGAATCTGGTACAGTGCCTTCTTACCTTGCTTCTGATTAAAGGCTGGCACGATGGGAAGAGCATTAGAAAATGCTTTTATGCACATTCCCAAGTGTGTTCCAGGGGACAACCAGCTGTTTCTGACCCCAGAAGTTACTGTGAGACACTTAGGGCAGGAAATGTAGGCAAGCAGTGGCAAGTTACCTTGCCAGGGGTATTGTTGGCTCAGATGAACATTAAACTACTCCTATGATGAGTCTTGTAAATGTGATTATCATATTATTGCAGTGGTGTCCCCTGGGAGGATTTGAGCAGGGAAGATTTGCAAATGAGGTGGATGTTGAGGCTCAGAGAGTAAGAGGAAGGTTTGGGTTTGAGTGTTCTTTGCCTGTATTTGAATCCAGCCAGGAATGATGGATTTACTGGCCAGCAGAGACTGAGGGTGGGGAGATGAAAGCCTGTGCGTCCTCAAATTTCTCTCCTTTTGAGCTCTTCAACTTCCCAGGATGCATCAATTTTTAAAATGAGACTTCAATCTACAATATTTTAGCCCCTTTAATGAAGGTTTGGATTTTTTTCTTTACTTTCTCCTTTTTGCCAGTTATGTAAAACCATCTACTGCTTGCATTTTGTCACTTTGATTGCTCAGTCCCTTCCTTTGTTTTGTTTCCTTCTGCCTGTCACTCTGTGGAAATAATCATGGTATTTTGGGAGGCTGATTTGGAAGTTGCTCTGTGTTTGTGTTGAGTCCAGTGGCTGGGCAGCACAGAGAGGCTTGGAGGTGCTGTGATGTTCAGAGCTGATTTTCAGAGCTGATTTTCCAAGGGCAGGGTGAGTGCAGGAGGCTGGGAATGGTGCAGGCTCCCAGCATCCACAGGAGCAGCTTTGCAGGGTTGTGCTGTTGTGCTGCTTTTCWGGATAKCCTTGAGCTCAGCATTGCAGTYATTTGTTTTCTGGGCCCTGTGAAGRTCTGTGTTCCACCTTCTGTAGAAGATGGAGGGGGAAAAAGGTTAATCTGGGTAAATTTGGGATTTGATGCTCAACWACTGCTAAGCAATTATTCCTACAAACAGCAGGAAGGCATTTTTCAAATGCTGGTTTATTTTTTACTCTCACAGATTACTGCTTTACAACTTCTCCATTTGCTTATCCCAGCTTTTGATCAGCTCTAGAGCTACATATTAAAACTGCTGACAAGATGTTCATCAAGGGTATCAAACAAAAAAGAGGAGGAAATGCATTGTCAAATTTGTTCCTCAACATCCTCTCCTTCCTTTTCATCCTGATGACTCTGTTTCTTAGAAGCTAACTTGCCTGACTTCGGGTAAAATCCATCAGTGCAAATTATCACAACCATTATTATTTAAATAACACTCTTTTTAATTAAACAGAAGATTTTGTCTGCTGTTCTTCCACCTCTCCTTTTTTTTTTGTTTCCTTCCTCTTTTAAAAAAATTAAATGACAGCTCTGTATCCACTCAACACCCTCAGCAATTTAAACATTCAATACCTTACAGTACATGGACTTTCAGAGGTGATACATTTAAAGAGCTGTAATGCAAAAACTCCCCAAAACCAGGGATGTCAGTGCACCCTACATTTTAGTGTTGGTCTTAGTTGTGTTTMATTTTTTAAATGCAGAAGCAGTGGGAAAGACAAGAGACCCATGTTAGACAGCCTGGCTCTTTGACCATGTCCTTGTGCATTGGGTAAAGCTGAGGAATCATTTAACCTCTTCCCTAAGATGATGTGATAGTGCAAAGACTRGATCCCTATTTTATAGGAATATTACAGTGAAAAGAAACTTTGATATCATAACAAAACCACGAATTCTGCATAACCTGATGTTAGATAATTTCTTAAATATGAGGAAATATTGAAATGGACTGTGTTTGTATTCTGATGGAAGCCACAGCTTAGTTATGCTGGAGATCTTTTAACTGCAGTTTTCCAGGGTGGTTCTCAGCCCAGAGTTTTCTTTATGCTTTATCTTGTGGCAGATGCTTTATAGGCATTTCAGTCACTAAGGCTGATATATGTAATGCCTGTATTACTGTTACCACTGAAGGTGTTAGTRTCCATAATGATATTTCCYCTGAAAAAGCCAGCAGCRTTTATTCTTGCTGTTTGTCTTTAAGGTGACTGTCAGGGTTTTGCTATGTTGGAGAAGGAAATGATGACATTCAAGCCACCTCAGAGTAGTAATTCCATTAGAGCACTTTGCAATTCCTTAGCTGTGGCCTTGGTTTCTTTAATTAGCAGAGAAATTTAATAGAGACGTATTAGTGAAAGGAAACCAGCTTGGAGTGTTATCTGAAGGCAAAAATAAACACCCACTTTCAAGGGTGAGTAGATGTGGACAGCTGAACTGGATCCACAGGATTTATTTTGCAGGATGAACACCAGAGGTTACAAAAATGCCCCACCAGGACAAATCTTCAAAGCACTGGCTGAAGCTACAAACCTTATAAATTGTGCCCAGGGAAAGGTGCCTCTTCCCTGCTTCCAGTGTGGGAGCACGGGGCAGAACACTGAGGAAAGGGCCAAATGAGATTGCCAAGTGGATTTCTTGTTGAATGCAGTATTTAAATGTTGGGAATCCCATGAACAGAAGGTTATAAGGTAGGGTGGCCACCAGGATCCTCTGCCCAAAAGGCAGCTGGAGACGGAAGTTGCTCTTTGCAAGGAGCCAGGTTTGATTCTCCATGGCAGAGGCACTGCCCTCCCCTGTGTGCTGAGGGGCAGCTGCTCATCTCTTTCCCTAGGAAAACCTCCCTGAGGAACCATCCATGAGGGATTTCAGTCCCTCATCATTCACCCTCTGGAGGTTCCAGGTCACCTTTCCAGTTTATCCCTTTTCCTGCACCCTGCCCTGGGTTCTTGCCTGTTCCTTCCCCACGTGTTCTCCCCCAGGTGAGCCCTCTCATCTCTGACCAAGCCTGGCCACTCTTCTGAACCTTTTCCCACATCCTCTGAGTTTTCAGTGACTCCAGTGATTGCAGGTCCTTCTGCCTGGTCCCTCCCGTGCCTTTGCTGAGTCCCTCAGCCTCTGCAGAAAAGCAGCATTGAAGGTGACTYGGGAATATTTAGATTAAAAAGAGAAGCAGCTGATGATTGTGAGTAATTCCAGGGTTAGTCCTTATTGCAACACAATGATGCAGGCACCAGAATTTTCTTATGGTTTGTTTTCTGCTTCTGTTTTTTTTTCCTCTGGATCTGTTCCACACTGTCCAAAGACCCTAACAATGATTCAGTTTTCACTTTGCAAGGCACTCATCCAAGTGAAATTCTGTGTCCTGAATGTTTATGCTGAAATACCCATCACAGCAAAGCTGTGTGCACAGACCAGTTTTGCCTGCAGTACCCTTCCCTGGATTCTATTTAAAAAAAAAAATTCTGTGACTAAGAGCATTTAATACAATTACATAATTGCATTAGTAGAAAAAGTAAATTTTTTAAATGGAATGCTTGTTCCAAAATTGGTATTTTAAAAGACTGGGAAAAAAACCCTCTGCTTCTCGAAAAAGAATCAAATTATCAAGATGGTAGTTTTTGTGCAAATGCTTCCTACTTTTGAAGGCTTTATTTTTCAACTCTTGCAAAAACAGTTGAGTACATTAACAAGCAWTGGAAAAAACATCTTGAAAACATTATAGCYATTTTATACTCCTTCCAAAGAAGGRAGAAAATGAAGATAATGTTTTAAAAAGGTATACTTTTTGCATAAGTTAATAGGCTTTCATTTGTCAAATGCCTTTCACTGCCTGTTTACTGCTATTTGTGGGAAAAGCAGCAGCTATAGTACGTTTCTTGAGAAGAAAAGCTGAAAACAGACAGCCCAAAATAACCATGGTCAGGTGGTTGTTGGGGATACAGGCAGAGAGGAGAAGATTGCACCTGTGTTTGCCATCCCAGTGCAGCTGACTTCTTAAAATCTTTCATCCCCCAGTTTGTCATTTCTTTTCTCAGTCAAAAATAGTGCTTGGCTAGCACAGCAAAGCMCTGCCTAAATTCCTTTGCCTTTTCCCTTTCATTTCCTCTTTGCTCCTGCTGGTGCTAAAATCAATACACAACTCCCAGACACGTCTCTGGAGTTGCCTGGGGCAAAGGAGTCAGTCTGGAGGTTTGTTGTCAGAGTGGTGTTAATTCAGCACCTCCAACAATGCAGATAATGTCAAACCATCAGGATAACAGGCACTTTTTGGGTTCTCAAAATAGGTGGCAGCTTTTCTGTATYGATTTTGARTGGATCGKGAGAAGTTCACRTAGAGGAAGGTAAAAAGATTCTAARSCCATTACTATCAGCAACAGGAAAAATACTACAGATTTTCAGTCTAACCTCAGTCCTCCTTCCTCATCTTTTACCCTTTTCCATTCCCTTCCTTTCCCTTCCCAGCCAGGGGCTGTTGAAGAGAAGTTCTGTCAGCTCATGGGGAAGGATTGCTGCAGTCACTGGAGTTTGATTCTTCTGATTCCAGGTTTATGTAACTTTTTTTTCTCCTGAACATCTATTGTCACCCTTCTCTAAATAGAAGAAATTACACTTAATACAGATTCTTCTTGTCTTTTTTGTCATTTAAATGYAAAGCCCGTAAATTTAGAACCTGTTAAAAATTATTTTTAGTCAGGAAAAGAAAGTGCTGGGTAATGTTCTTTTCTCTGACCAACTGCTGGATACAAAGAGCTGGTGARCAGCCTACAGAGCCTCCAGTTCATCAGTGACAGTTCTGAGTATTAAGTCATTTTTTAGATCCATGCAGAGGACAAAGCCGCTGCTTCTCTGCGGACAGGTGTGCTGCCCCTCTCATGATTTTAACAAAGGGGAGTTTTAATGATTCAGTTTCTATTTGAAATAAAGTAGGTGAAACATAGCGAGAAATAGACTTGCTTCTGAAAGGCTGTGCTGTGTATTTTTAGAAGTTGGTRCTGAGAGGTTCTATTTTTTATTTTTCTCTGAAGGAGAGTGAAAAATGTCGTGTGGGGATCAGTCATGGTAAAAGTGTGCAGTAGCCTTTCCCAGATCCTGTGTGAGGATCATGAGATCAAAAAGAGAAGAGTTTTCTTCTTCCAGTAATTAAGAAAAATCAAGATACTGGATGTACAATTGCTTTCAAATTGCTCTGGATTTTATTTGGAAGTAATTTAGCACTGGACTGTGCCACAGTGGCCTGAGCATCCTCATGAGTTTCAGTCCGAAGATATTCAGTGTGGCCCCTGAGAGTCTGAATGCCCTGAATGCAAATACCATTGGAGCAYTGCAGAAATCCCTTCCTAGGAAACAAATTGGGAGATTATTAAAGCCAGTTAAAATCTTTGAGGGATAATATTCCTTCAACAGAAGAAGCTAATTTGTCAAAGAAGGAGGCATTTAACTGACCTTGCCAAAGCGTCTKTCAAGAATTTGTGAGCGCTCTGTGTCCCCTTCGTTCCATTATGGGCTGATAAATTCCACATGGGACAAACTGACCTATCAATTTGGTCATTAAACATCCTTAGTTTTGAGGTTTTTATTGTCTCATGTTACCTAGTGGAAAATAAAATAGTGCAAAAACAGATTTAACTTTGATTCCTATCACCATAACCCACCCCCACCTGCCCACAGTTTTTAAATCTAAAARTCATTCTTTCTTACCCATTTGGACTCCAAAGCTTCCTAGGAAGAAGAAAACCTGAGCCATGTCAATCTCTACATATTTTTGAGGGAGATGGCAAAGGCAAATATAAAAATATATATGGTTATATTAATTAGGAGTTAATTAGGAGACCATGAGGGGATGTGCTTWGCCATGTGTGCTTCACACTGACTCTTGGTGACATCAGTTTCTTCTACTTGTCAAATTATGGAGCAGTTAATGACTCCATAATTTGGCTGGGGATTTATGGGGTAGGCACAGGTTTGCTTAAATTATCTGTGGGCTCTGTGCAGGGTCARAAAGGATCATTTCTCACCCTTCACACAGTCCCTCTAAGCCTGYGTTCTTTGAAATGCTTGCTGTTGGCTGACTGCTTGTAGGGGAGGAACCTGGAAATGGAGTGTAAATTCATTTTGTGTAAATGAGATTAGAGATAGGCAAGCTCTTAGTAATTGTAATTAGTAAATTGTAACTTTTGAGATTTTTAATTTGCTGTTAATTTTGGTTGCAGCACTCAAATATCTTTCACAAATGAAAAACATATTAGCTGAAAAAATCAGTTCCTGAATCTGGTGAGAATCTGCCCCAAATAATAATAAYAAAAATGAAATTTCATAATAGCCTTACACCTCTGAAGTGTGAAAGAGAGAGAACATCAAGGACATCAGATACAGTTTTGTTATTTGTCTTTTTCCTTAAGTTTTCATTAGCTTTTTATCCTAGCCTTGTGAATGAATCCTCATCAWCAACAATAAAAGCAGGTTTTGCTCAGCAAGTTTCTTAATAATGTATAAATGAAAACAAATGGATTTYTTCTTACCATTAAAAGCTTGGCTATTCCCAGTCTGTATATTTTCTGCAGTGTTGAGTACATAGTTTTGAAGAGCAGAACCACAGCTCTAGTGGTGTGTGTAAGTACAAATAATGAATATGGTTAATATTCTGTTTTGCTAGAAACATTCTCAAGGACAAATACATTCTGTCCATGCTGTGCATTCCAGACTGCCTTAGATACAAACCTGGTCCTCTAAAGCATTCATGATTGCCCAAATATCAGCAGTGTGATCACTGTCCAAAGCCAGGACAAAATGAATGGTAGAGATTGAGGTGTGAATGCTGCTGGGTGTGTACTTAACATGCTTTGGCCTAATTTCATGTTTTCAAATGAATGTCCTGGTTGGAAAGTTCTGGGTCAGGAGGTAGAGGAGGTTGTGAGAAAATTGGGATGAAAGTTTGGAGTGATACAGGGGCCAGCAGGAGGGGTTGGGGTTGCCAAAATTGAGGGGAGCTTGTACCAAGGGCCGCTCTTCTAAGTAGGATGTGAAATTAATCTGGAGCTCCTCACTGTGCCCCTGCTCTTTGCAGGAGCTCCTCTCARTGTGGCCCATTTTTTGTGCTCCTCAGGAGCTGCAGAGCCCTGAAAAGCACCTCAGCCTTTCGTGTCTGTTCTGAAATGTCTCACATCTCATTGCTGGCATTGCAGGAAGGTTGCCTGAAACTTCAGGGCTGGGCTCCATCTTCTTWGGCATCCGTGTGCTGATTTTTCCACCATGTCTCTTATTGATGTGTATGGTGGGAGGGCTTTGCAAAAGCACTCAGCTGTGACCCAGCTGGTCTCCTAAGCCACATCCTCATGTGCTGCTTCCTGCTGATGGTGCTGTGCCTGTGCCACCTCACTGCTTGGTGCCTTCCTCTGGCTGCCCTTGGCTTGTCCCATCAAGCACAGCCTGTGTSCCTTCCCATCCTGGCTTGTACCAGCACRGTGTGGCCAGCAGGACCAGGACAGTGATTGTCCCCCTGTGCTGGGCACTGCTGAGGCCACACCTCAGATCCTCTGTCCAGTTTGGGRCCCCTCATGACAAGATGGACATGGAGGGGCTGGAGTGTGTCCAGAGAAGGGAACAGAGCTGGGGAAGGGTCTGGAGAACAAGTCTGATGAGGAGCAGCTGAGGGAGGTTATTGTTGTTTAGCCTGGAGAAAAGGAGGTTCAAGGGAACCCCATCACTCTCTACAACAGGAGGATGCAGCCAGGTGGGGGTCAGGCTCTGCTCCTGGGTTAAAAGTGATAGGAGAAAAGGAGATGGAGTCAAGTTTCTCCAGGAGAGGTTTAGACTGGGTATTAGGAACAGTTTCTTCATGGAAGGGGTTGTCARGCACTAGCACAGGCTGCCCAGGACAGTGGTGGAGTCTGTCCCTACTAGGATTTGAAATTGTGAATGTGGCACTTGGGGACGTGGTTTAATGGTGGCCTTGGCAGTGCTGGGTGAAGAGTTGGACTTGCTGATCTTTAAGGTCTTCTCCAATCCAAACAATTCTGTGATTGCCTAAAGCTGTGCAGTCTTGGTCGGTATCAGCAGAAGAAGGCTTTACAAAAAACCACCCCCAATTTTAGCCCTATTATCCCAGTGAAATCTGCCTGCAAGGATTAGCTCATTAATTATTTTTTATGGGTGTGTGCGAAGGTAGGGAGATGGTGAAGGCAAGGCTTTGCATAAATTCTTCAGGAAGATCCAGGAATGGAGAAAYATGGAGTAATTTCTTACAGTGTCATGGCAACCAGCTCTACCCAGAGGAGGCATCCTATCAATTAGGTTARATAATTACGAACAACATTGAGTAAAATGAAGAAAAACAGCTCAGRGTCATGTCAGGTGGGAGGCAGCAAAGCTACTAAACAAAATAAAGAATAAGCTATCTCACTTCTGGAAGAATTCAGCAGAGGCTGAAGGGAGATGTGGAGAGGAARAAGAAATGAAGGGAGTTAATGAGATAGTGAAAAAAAACTTATGGGGGAAACTTACTCAGATAAAATGAAAAGTGTTTGGGAAAATCCTTAGTCTTGTTGAAATTKTGTTCTTATTCTGTATTGTGTATTTTGAGGAAAAGAATTCATATACACAAGGGTTCTTTTTTTTACATCTGAACTAGTATGTCCCTGCTTTCAAGAGAACTGAAAAGTCCTCTCTTGCTCGTTCTCTTACTCCTCTGCTTTTCAGATTTTTTTTTCACACAACAAAGAAACAAGAAAAATCCTTCCTTTGGTTTTCTGCAGGAAAGCTTTTAAAAATGGGAGAAACCTTATTTTTTTTTTTTTCACTTGACTTGGCTGGTGGAAAAGTAGAACATATTAAAAAAAAACCAAGACATTTGACTTCTACTTTCACTTCTACAGTTATAAATTCCAACTAAGACTCAGGGTAGTGTTACTTTTTTCTTCTTTTTATTGCTGAAGTTTATCCTATTTTATGGAATAAAAGCAGTGAAATAATGAAGTGGGGAACAGTAATTTTTCAAACCATGAGTGCACATCTCAATTTTGTAAAATATTTCATCCTGAATTTCCTAATAAAAAATAGAACAGGGACAATTGACATAAATGATGAAGTGTGGAACTTAATCGTAAATGTTTAAGTATGGAACAAAATTGAATAATTTACCTTTCTTTGTAAAATGTATGYATTAATGAGAAATGTGAAGTGACTGTGAAATGATGATGATTATTGTTATTATTCCTAATCCTAACTATGAATAAGCATAAAGAAAATTAAAATTGTGTCCCAAAGGCCTTTTCTCCTGCCTTTGGGAAATTTCTCATACAGCTTCTCAAAGGAAAATAGACTCATAATATTTGTTTATTGCCAACCCTAAAACTCACTAACATCAGCAGCTACTTTTTACTGACCTCAGTGAATTATGGACCACAACCTCTGGGAAAAATGACTTCAGATTAATATCATTAAGARCTGAAGCAGGTTAGCTTGCAAATGTTGGTTCAAAGTGTTTTTATTTAGGTTAGGTAAATGTGTTTTAATGTTATGCTTGCTAATGTGTACTTGCAGGAATAAGCACTTGCATAAAAAGGAGGAATATGTGAAAGGTTGTTTCTCACAGACCATCAGTAGAGGAGATGACGAGGCTCTGCTCCAYAGTTAATAAATCTGAATGCCTGAAAAGATTAAAGGAAATATTTGCAATTTGATCAAACAACTGTGGGGAATAAGATGAACTCCTTTGGGATTGGGTTTGCAGAACTGAATAAAAAATGTAAAGAAAAGAGCTTTGCAAAGTCAACTGCAATTAATAGTTCAGTATGAAATTAATGTACCATGCTGCAGAGGCTTGGGGAGAAGCAGGCTGGAAGGCCTGAAGAGAAGTGCTAATAGGTGGGTTGTTGAATATCATTTTCATGGGGTTTGAAGACTCTGTTCYTGCAGGGCTTGCAGCAGTTTCTAACACACAGAGGTAGCTGGTGGCAGGACAACTCGATGTGAGTGATACCTGCAGGTGCTCAGTAGCACACAGAAAATGTGAGTATACTCTCAAACTCTCCATTCCATGTTCAATGCCTCTTCTGTGTGTGATTTCAGGGGTCATTGTCCCTAAAAAAGGACATTATTGGCACACGTGACCAGCTATGAGTGCCTTGCATCAGCTGAGAAGCAACTGAGGATGGCAAAATAAGAGGGGGGAAAGACCCTGCAGTCATTCCCTCAGCTCTGAACATGTGAACAAATGCATCAAAGGCATCAAGGCCACTTAAATTGACCTCTTGCATTCGTGGCTGATCTCACTGGTGTGTAAATAAAGACAAGATGTTTGGTGTTAGTGGCACACGGGGGCTACCAGACTGGAGGGTTGAAGATGTCTTTTAGAAACTCATGGTTTCTCCTGCTGCTAAAGAGTTACAGTTTGGGAGATATCCCATCCCATAACTGTTACAACTTTTGGGTCAAATCTTGGTATTTTTRTTCTGTCAAATCTCTCGTTGATTTTTGCTGGACTTTGAGAGTTGGCTTAGTCACTCTTGGGTAACATCCAAGAACAGCTTTGTCCTGCTCTGGGAAATAGTCACTCCTGCTTGTAGTAGAAAGATGATAAAATCTTCCCAATTATTGTGACCTAAGCTGTGGTACTGTAATAAACCTAAAAAAAAAAAATTTAAACCAATTAAATTATGCACAGAATTTTATTTTTAACTCGTAGTTGTATCTAAATTTCCAGCTTTAGGAGACAGCTTAGGAGAAGCATAGGAGAAAAGTCCCTTGTGCTGCTGAATCCTGAAATTAGGGTTTCTGCCTTGATCCAGCAATCCCACCACAGAAGTGATGGTGAAAAGGACTGATGAAATTCAGTGTCAGTGCACAGAAATGAATAGGTAGCTAAAACCTACACAGTAATGTTTTCTAAATAAGCAGTTACCACTGAGGAATGACACCCGACTCCCRCTGCGGAGAGCTCCTGGAAAAGATCGGTGCAATATTCAGTCAACAAAAGGCAAATAGGATTCCTGGGCAGGCAATTGAAATTAATGTTGTTTCACCACACTGCACTGCTCTGCAGCAAGATGCTGTGAGATTAAAAAGGGTGTCTGAAAGGTGACAGGAATGAGGCATGGGATGAGGACTGGAAAAACACAGTGGGCGATGGCTTAAAAAAAACAAGGGTGGTGCGAAGGAGGTGGAGAGGAGCAATTACTCACTTTCTAGAGAGGGTGGCTGAGGGTGGTCACTGTAAAGGCTGGGGCAGCCAGGCTTGCAGAATAGCACAAAAAATTAATGTTTTGGTGAGGGGAAAAAAGCCAGGAATGGATTTGTGGAGYGGTATTAGATTTTCTTGGTGGAGATGGTTGGTGGTTAATACGTGATGTGGGTACAGTCCCTGGGCTTTGAGGGTTTGTGGCAATCAGAAAGGAGTAGTGCAATCCCAGAGCAGGGATGCACTCTGCACCCTCTTCCTTGAGCTCTTCTCATAAAAATCTGGATGGGGCTGCAGTCAGGGGATGGATTTTGGCTGGGTGAGCAATTAGTGTGGTGCTGTGTGTCACATTTATCACTGTACCCATCTCTRTGTTCCCATCCCAGGCATCYYCCAGGCACTGCCTGGAGCTTTACAKCAAGAACTYCATGGTCCCAMAGAGYAACTTCAYTGAGYAAGTGCATTTTAGTGAAATGGGACATTCCAAAATGCCATGGAACAGTCACCAAAAAAGTTGAAGGAAAGTGATAAAACACACTCAATTATTCTCCTCAGACACTCTCCAGACATCAGTGTAATTTCATTGACTTCAGTGAAATTAGTGTTAATGTAGGRATGGAAATGCAGCAAATCTAATTCAGGCATCTCCTTCCTGGAATAGTGAGCAAGAAAACAGAGAGGTAATCAGATAGAAGCAAGTGCTGATCACAAGGAGTTGGACAGGGAGGAGAAGAGCTCCAGGAGCTGCTGCCAGGAAATAAAAGACACTGTTCCAGTCTCACATAGTCATGGGGAGTTCAGCAATACATGCACCAAGGCCAGAATGAAAAGCCAGGGGTTTTTTTTTTGGTCTTAGTTTGATGGTATATGCAATCTTTTGGTTTTCTTTTGAATGTTCTCAAACCCCTTCTGCCAGGACAACTTTGATGGCTAGCATGTTTCCAGGAATGTTTGTTATTTTTGGTATTATGGAGAAGGGGATGGTGCAGAGCTGTGGGACTGGTGGAGAGAAGTGGAGGCAGTGTGAATGGTGCAGTATTTGTACAGCTTGTTTCACCTGAAAACAGATCTTTTTACAGCCTTTGGAGTGCTGATGTCCAGTTCTACATATAAACTTACAAATGAAGAAATAATAATTTAAAAATAAATATATTACTATCTGACTTTGTGATCCTCTGATGAACAATGCAAAACCATTTTGGGGGTGTTGCCTGCCATTTTGCCCTTCACAAGGGTGGTTTGTGTCACTTTGCAAAGGTGAACACAGAAGAGTCTTGGTGGGACCGTAGATGTTCTCTGAAGCGATGTAAAAACCACCCAGACATGCTGGAATTCAAATCATCATTTTTTTAGGTGATGAAACCCTTTCCTAAGCACATTCACCTTCCCCAAAGACCCTTCTGCCCTGGTAAGAAGGGGTTTTGTGGCAGCTCTGAGTGACTGGCAAGCCACAGAGCTGTGATGGACGTGGCCCCACCAACGCGTCAGGCAGGTTTGGATGTGCTTTGCATGCACAAAGGGTTAATTGGTAATGCTGAGTGCCAAATTGAGAGGCCAGCATCTTTCCTCCCGCCAGAAGGATGCAGCAGGGAGCAGGACACGTGATTTCATGGAGCATAAAAGTGGGAAACGTGCTTGTTTTCACAGCTAGGTTTCACTTGGCTATTGACTGTTCCACAAGACAAGCACAGAGGCAGCTCTGAAGAAGCTGTCAGGCTCGGTGACAGCTCAGCATCTGCCACAGCTAAATCAATGCTGCCATGAAGGACAGCTTCCCAAAGTGCATCAKCAGAGCAGAGCAAAGCTGATGCACCTTGAAAGTCTGGGAACGTTGGTGTGAAATCTTTTAGACAAAGGCAGCATTAATCCAGCAAAAGGGGAGAGGTGCTGAGGTCCAGCCCTGAGCTCTGCCCAGGAGTGGGAGTGGGGAGCAGGCTTCACACCAGCCATGTGCACAAATGCACTGATAAAATGGAAATCTGGTGCTAATAAATTGGGCAAAAAAGGGGTTTGGATTGGCCCTTATTGCTAGCAGTGTGCTAAGAATTCATGGCTTGGTTTTGTGGAAAATATTATATTGCAGTATAAACTGAGGGGATGTGTGAAGATAATTAATGTTCCACTTTTTCTTAGGATGTTAAGTGTCATTTTTTGCATCAAAATGTGATTTTCTTCCAATGTTCAGGTTTCTAATATGCAGAATCAAAAGACTGGAGGAGAAATGTTTTGCTGTGAATTATTTTGGTTTTGTAAAAACTGGAGGTGAATTGTTTCGACTTTTTGTGAAACTCTTTTATTTTTTTTACCATTGGTTTTAGTGCAAACATGTCAGGGAAGAGAAATTTAATCAGAGCTAATCTGTCAGCATCAGATGAAGAATTTTGGATACAAAAGTTTGCTAAGCTCTGTCTAGAAGTGCTGTATTTGCTGGATAGAGGATTAGAGGGAAAGGGCTTCTGTTGAGGACTTAGATGAGTATGAAATATTATTGTTGAGTTTAATGAAGCAGTTTTGTGGTCATTTTATGAAGCAGAATTACTCTGAAAATAATAGGATGGAAACATCATCTCCAAATTTGAGGCTTTTAATATTAAGGGTGAAGTACTTTACTTTGTTCCTAAAAATACCCTATAATTACTCACAAAAATCCATCTTCACACAGAGTTCAGGCTGAGTTCTACTGAATAGAAGCAATACTGCTTTACCTGYTCTCTGTCTCATTAATATTTCCAGACAGATACTGTATAAATGTCTCACTGTTATGGTAACAGGTGTGTTTACCACMTTGCTCAGGGCTATACATGGCCTGTATTTTATAGCTGGAATAATTCCTTTAATTGTCCCAAACCCATTCTTGTTATTTGTGCTGAGACAAAACCAAACATTTAATTAAATGAATAAGCAACATTGGGCTTGAAAGAACTAGAAAGAATGAGCAAATTAGAAGACTCAAAGGAAAATTTGCAGATATTTTCTGAGCACACTGATGTTGTATGTTCACCTTTATACTGTGTATGTGTGTGTGTGTATATATATATATATATATATATATATATATATATATATATATATGAGTATCTAAACCACACCAGCACACAGATTTATACAACACAAACTTCTGCACTGGCATACACATAAAAAAAAAGAACATAGGAGCAGAGAGCCAGGAGCATCTTTTCATACAGTGCAGTACTCTGAAGRTGTGTTTACAAATTTTCCATTATATTTTAACAAGACAGGCAATTTAGGTGGTGTCCTCAGTGAGCGAGTGATGTTCTGGCATCCTGCCTCCAGCAACATTGCTATCCTGAGTTCATCTTAATGTGACAAGAACTTGGTGTCCCACTAAAATAAAATCCCTTTAAAAGTATTAAAGGGGGGGGGAAAAACCCAAACCAACAAGAGAAAAAAGCCTGGTGGCTCAAATCCAAGTRTTTTCACACAGGGATACTGACAGCTGCCAACTTTGCTCAGGGAACTGGGTTTTTGGTTTTTTTTGAGATGTTCCCTTTGGTTCCTGTGCTGCAGTTCAGCAGTGCTGGAGACCCTTTGTGTCCTGTGCTTGTTTTTGGTGACAGTTTTGACACACTGAGGCACGGTGAGGAAGGCACAGGATGGTTTTGATCCCTGGGTCTTAGTTCTGGACAGCAACAGGAGTAAGGGCAGCGCTCTGGGAATGTTTTTTTGATGGAGAAAGGGAAGAGAAGGATTTATGTGATAGGTGGATGGTTGTCTGACAGAGGCAATTCAGCTTTTTCCAGAATGCTGGAGAGATTTGCATGGAAATGAAGGCAGTATTGGAGATAATATTAAAAATGGAGAAAATCATCAATAGGGATGGAGCAAAGTTTGCTAGAGGCATGGAAGTTGCTGGAATTCATGGTGAATATAATTCTCATGGACTTTGGTTAACTTCTGCTTCTCTGCTTTCCTTCTGCACCCACTGYAATTCYTCTAGGGAAGTGATTGTGTTTTAAWTAACACTTACCTTTGCACAGGACTTTGTGCAGTTTGTGAAATTCTGTTGGGCAAGGAGGGGATGGCTTTCTGAAGGAACAGGAATGATGAAGCATTATTATAAGAAATGGTTTCACTCATTTCACTRGTTAATTCTTATCTGTGTTTGTGTCATACTGTTCTGATGAATGGAAAGTCAAATATTCCTGCCCCAAGTGTCACCATCAGAAGCTGTGACCCATTGAACCCAACTTCCACTGCATAGGAAATGTGTAAAAGAAGCCCTAATCAGCCTCTTACTTCAGAGCTCTTAGAGAAAAAGAGTCCAGAATTAAAGCCTTTTCACTGCAAAATAAGGATTTTTCCAGCAAAGTGATGCTTTTACCATTCAGTTAACACAGGGTRCTGCTGTTTGCCCTGCTGCCTGTTGTGGTGTAATTGCCACCATTTTTCAGGCTGTTCCTTCCTTTATGTTGCTTAACACCCTTGACTAATGTGATGATGAGGAGGAAGCAGACCCTGGCAGTSCCAAGACCTGTAAAGCTTTCCAGTGGAAAGAAATGCAGGAAATCCTGTCCAAATGCCAACAGGAACCCCCTGAGCCTGTGCAGGGCTCTCTGATGGCTGGCACTGTTTCTCAGGTGAAGGAACAAAGARATCTAATAACCTCAGGTGGCTGTGGAAGGGGTTGTTGAGCAGGGAATGTGTGTGCAAACCGATTGGAAGCTGCTTAGCATCAGACCTGGGAGCCCTTGGCCCTTCATCCTCAGGGGGTTGAAATGAGGAATTTTTGTTTTCTGTGCTGCAGAATAACCTTAGCCAGCCCCAGCTCTTGTCCAGCCCTGCCACAGGACTGGAAGCCAAACCCACAGATAGCTGGGGATGATGGTAGCTTTAATTTAAGACTGTGTTTGGCAATRCCATTCCAGCCAGCCTTGGCTTGCAGCTCTGTGCAGAAGTGCAGGTGGTCAGGTCATCACATCTGCATTGGTGCTGAGGCATTGGAGCTTTAAAAATATTTTCCATTAGCTGAGTGGGCTCATGGGGAAAAAAAAAATAAAGGGCTCCCAGGTTCACCATTTAAAAATTAGTGACTGTACAAGTGCAATTGAAAGCCTCCATTTTAATGAGAATTTATGCATAAGGAATGCCAAATGCCCAACTGCCTCCAAAGCAGCTGTCCCTCTCTTCTGTGGAGTGTCCCCTGCAAGGGGAAGAACAGTGAGTGTGAGTTCCTACAGTTTACCACTGATAATCATCTAATTTACATAATCATTTAGCTCTTGTCAAGCAAATATCAATGTTAACAGGGATTTTACAGGCCCATCTTCATTATCACTCTCCTTAATTTAGGGTTTGCATTACTGCAGTACCAGAAAGCTGCTGGGCCAGGAGGGCAGGGTTGGGTGTCAGCTGGACCCAGGGAGGAGCTGTGCACCCTCTGTGACTCACAGTGGGATGTGGGAATGCCACCAGCACCCTGCAGGTCATKGCAGGACACACCTGGGAGTGCCAGGCTGGTGCTGGGACCTGGCTGGAACCTGGAGTCCTGGTGGGCTTTTGAGCAGACACAACTGTGTGCAGCTCCAGCCCTGATTTYAGCAGCCTGATGGTTTTGGTGAGGAGTTCAGAGCTGAATTTCATTGCTGAATCCAGACCTTTGCCCATCAGCTTCTCCCCTGCAAAGTGGGTGTGACAATGCTCTCTTGGGGCTTACAGGAGGATAAATGGATGATGTGTCATGGGAGAATACAAGGATCTGACTGCAGGGGTAATTGGAGGAAAGTTTGGGGTTTTTTTTTTTAATGCTTTGGGTGATTTTGGAAGAAAAATGTAGAAGTTAGCCTGCTCTGCTGTTGGCATTTCTCTGTCAGCATTTGAACACTGATGTAAAACRTTGCTGGGGTGGGGGAGAATATTTTAACAGGATATTTTAATTAAAATATTTAGTGGGGCCAAGGATTCAGCATCAAGGTTAGCCTTTTGAAGAGCTGTCAAAGCCCAGGGCTGTGTTGGTGCTTTCACTGGCACAGCTGGCAGACAGCAGTGTCCCTGAGGGGGAGAGGTGGGAGGCTGGGGCTGGCATCAAAGAAGTGCTATAAAACAGTGATGAGGGAGGGGGCTTGGGAGGATTATTTTCTCCCAAGTAGCAGCTTGGTTGAAATGTGTTGGTGGATTTGAGGAAAGCTATTTCTSTTAGTAAAGTGGCAGTTTTCTGCTGCTGCAGCATCTCAGCGAGGCTGTKTGATGTGGGAGATGGACACTGCCTGGTGTGGCACCAAACATTTTGCAGTCTGAGCAGATGTACTGAGGTGAGGTGGAAAGAAATAACAGAAAACTGCTCAGCTTCTAAAATCGTAAATCAGACATTTGGGTCCTGGGTTTCTCTCTATTCATATTTAATAAGTTGTAGTGGTTTGACCCTGTCTGCTTGCCAGACCCCACCTTGGTGTCTGCAGAGCTGTTCCTGTCACATATTCTCACCTTTCTCTTCTCTGGCTGCAGTTCTATCTGCACAATAGCTTTCTTTTTTTTTCCTTTTTTCCTAAAATATGATACCACAGAGGTGGTTACCATCATTTCTAATTGGCCCAGCCTTGGTGAGTGGCACATCTGTCCTGGGGCTGCCTGGCACTGGCTCTGCTGGATGTGAAGGAAGCTTCCAGCAGCTTCTCACAGAATTGGGCTGTGCAAACCCAATACAAAAATGTGCAATGGAGTTTTTATCTAATCTCTCCTGAATGATAGAACTTTAATAATACTYCTGTAAAAATCTTGCAGGAATAGCTGATTTCAAAAACTAGTTAAAGAAGAAGTTTTGCAGCTAGCCTCAACATGCAGAAAAATGAAAATCTGTGTTTTTCCAGGATCATGGCCTCACAGAATTGTTTRAGTTGGAAAAGACCTTTATGGTSATTGAGTCCAACCATTAACCCAGCACTKCCCAGCCCACCATTAAACCACATCCCCAAGRGCCACATCTSTGTGGCTTTWAAATCCCTTCAAGGATGGTGGCTCCACCACTGCCCTGGGCWGGCTGCTCCACTGCWGGACACTCCTTCTGTGAAGAAGTTTTTCCYRATTTCCAATCTAACCCTCCYTTGGCACAACTTGAGGCCRTTTCCACTTGTCCTGTCCCTYGATGTTTGGRAGAAGAGGCTGGTACCCCCTTGCTAATCTTCTTTACAATTGCAGTTTAAGGAACATTGTGTGTGCTTGCATTAATAATACTCTGGTGTAGAGCAGGACATAAGAAAAATCAGATCTCTCAATWAAACCTTCAGTTCTTTAAGGCAGATGTTCCTATCTGGAAGTATTTAGCATACAGGATAATAAGAGATCTGAAATGCTTTGGGATTATTTAGGTAACTCTGAGTCATTTTTTTTTTCCAGAAAGTTCCTTATTTTTAAATAGGTTAAAACATTTATGTAACACCATTGCTAAATCATTCAGAAATGTTTTCTAAAAGTACAAATATAGTAACAGATTTTATGTGTAAAAATATATAGTACTTGGGTTCTTACATGTAATTTTGGGGAGATTTTCCACACTGAAGGGTAAAAATTGAAACTACAATTACAGTTGGACCACTTAGCTCACCTTTAGGACTGAGAAAAAAATATTTCTGCATCATCACATCAAATTTATCTCTAAATTTAGTGAAGACTGYTCCAAATTTACACACATGGAACAATTGAGTTAATGAGTGTTGCATGGCTGTAAGAACATAACAGGAAATGTTTGGAGAAGTTCAAGTCATTAAAGAGAAGGTGAATAAATGCAGTTTGACCTAAGCAGTCCTTTCATGAAATTGCATAATTTCACCTTCAACCTCATCTCTCCTGCTTATTGTAAACTGAGAGATTAAATTAGAACTGTTAAAGTGTATGAAAAACTTCAGAGATTTCTTTAGATGTTGTTTAAATACTTTTAGTGTAAAGAGGGACACAGCATTTAATYTTSTTTCAGAACCTTTTGCAAGTGTTTYTTACTGCCAGTTCCACCTGCCAAAAATAATTAAAATMCAGCCAAATGTGAAATGCCCTTGGTAGCACTCATCTGCCTTTGTTTTGTTATAGGTGAGGGGYAAGACTCACACTTGTCACTTCAATATTTGCTCATTAAATAGAGATTACCTGAGAAATCTTCACTTGCTAATTATGGACAATATGGGTTATTGATGGAGAGCCTTAACCCTTTGAAGCTAACAGCAGCATCTCCAAACTTTTGTTGCATGCCAACACCTGCAAAACAATAAAAATCAGCTTTGTATAAATGATCTCCTTTTCTAGTTACCATGTGGAGAACAGGGATGGGGAGAGGATTTACAGAGAGGGGTAAATTATGAAAAATCTTCTCTCCCCCCAAAACCTGAAACCACCCTCAGCACCTAATGGTGTGGGCATGGGGGGGAGCACCATGAGTGAGGAGAGCCTTTGGGGCACAGCTCCAAAGCTGTGAAGATCTAAGTAGGTTCCCTTAAACTCTTTGCCAGAGGTCCTCCTGCAAGAGGAGAGGAGGATTTGGATGAACTCAACCATTTTTACCATTTCCAGTTCTGAAGGAAAGCTTTGGTTTCCAGCAGGGAGGTGATGCTGAGTTTGTCTGTGCACAGCCTGGTGGGTCCTGGCTTAGTGAGGTTTTGCTGGATGGTGTCTACATGGATTTTGTGTGCTTGATCCAATGATTTAATTYCTTAATTTCTTGAAGAAACCTTYTYTTTTWAAGTACAACYTTTCCAGGACCCTATWTTATGAGACACAGSACTAGAATTTCTTCTCTGCCCATAYATTTTTCTACAAATCCTCTCTGCCATGAGGAGGGACTAGGTGCCAGTTGCTTCAGGCAGGCAGTTTTCACCATGGCATTCCCAGCTGTTTCCAACCTGGCAGGTGTCACAGTTGAATCTCTTTTTTCAAGCCTTACAGGACCCATTTTCCATCAGCCTTTGTCCTCTGGGTTKGKSTGCATGGCCAGTTTGGGTTGTAGGYATTGGATTTGCAGATGCAGTTCTAGCTGGAGTTGCAGGTTGTAGAAATCCTGCTCCTGCAGAAAGACAGCATTTCAGGGGCAATTAGGGCTTCTCTATACATTTGTTATGATTTGTAGTAGCATCTAACATCAGAGATATTTGTGCCCTCACAAACCTGATGAGATGAGTGCATGATAAATCAGCAGCTGCTCAGAAGGATGAGGGATGTTGCACTTAAGTGATATTTCATCAGGTTTGTCCTGCTGCAAAAGTCCAAAAGAGCAGAGAAAGCTAAAGAAATAAMAAAGTCATGTGGCATTCATCCATCTAAACTTTTTTATAATCCATATACTTGTACTTTGAAGTGCTGATATATGTCTAAATGGATACAGAGGTATAGAAAATCTTCCTGTAGCTTGCAGATATGATGCAGCAATCAGAAAAGCAAGGGGAAAAACCTGCCCTTGCAACATCCCACAGACTGTTCTTCTGCTGTGTTTTCTTAAACAGAAATCTTGTGTTCCATTTGTGCTACACATTGTGTGACCTGGTTTGGTGTGATCCTGGATTTGTGATGAACTTTGACATCTGATTTCTACCTGGAYRTATAAAAAGCAGTGTGTGAAATGGAAGTGCAATTCTTCTATTAGATGGGYTTTAGGAGAGCACCATGTTTCTTTAAAAATGCCACCTCTCACATAGGGGTGATGTACAGCAGGAAATTGGTGGGAAACAGTGAGATTTCTGGAATGAGGTAGAAATGGGTTGTGTAGAGGGAAGRCATTATGCACTGAGTGATGGAAGGCATTTTTTCCTTTCACAGTGGCTTATTTCTTACCATTTGTAGGCTGCAGGTTGTTTTTTTTTAAAGCAATATGGAAATACATAGCTGAATTGTGCTATAAAGTACCTCTGAACAAAGATTATTAAAATGACAGGCACATTTCTGTGTAYTTGATAATGTCAGAAGCAGAACTAGTGCAGCACACTGGTGTTATGAGATACCAGAATATTTTTCTTTTCTGAAAAGCCTGTAATGTCTAAAGTAAGGATGTAAAACATAAAATTCTCTGACATTGACCTTGAATTATGATTTGCTAGAGCATACATATTTACTTTCTTTTTTATTTTTTTCCACAGCTCTTCTTTATGCAACTATTTTTGGAAATGTCACCACCATTTTCCAGCAGATGTAYGCCAACACCAACCGGTACCACGAGATGCTCAACAATGTGAGGGATTTCCTAAAACTCTATCAAGTCCCAAAAGGCCTTAGTGAAAGAGTCATGGATTACATTGTCTCCACCTGGTCCATGTCTAAAGGGATTGACACAGAAAAGGTAGGAGTACCYGAGGTAACAGTTTAGRTRGCAAGAGTTTGTGTCCATTGTGTGYTTTCTTASAAATTAATTTACTAACAAATTCTTACCTGCATGCTGTGCCTTTATTATGTCTGTGTTTGGAAAAAAACCTGGTTGTTTTAAAAATGAACTGTTTTGCTGCTTTGAATGTATGCCTTTATTTTTGGTTGAGATAAATGTTTTCTGCTTTCCCATCTTAGTTTGTCTAAATACTAAATAATTTTAATGTACTTAACTGTTGAAATCAATGGGAAATTGGTCCTCAGATTAGCCCAGGAACATAATTTGGTGTCTAAACTACATCTGTRTTATCCTGAGAAGTATTGGCATCTGTGCAYTGCAATTAGATGAGTTTGATTGTCTTTGACCTTTTGCTGATGCCCAGGATGTTGGYGTRTCCATCAGCATAATTAGCACAGGATTTAATGGCAGTGCAGATTGATCTCCCTGAGCTCCAATCTCTGGACTGGCACTTCAGGCCTTTGGTAGGGAGGTACAGAGARTGTGATACTGATGGCATCCATGGAAGTCCTGCAGGACTTTAGCCCTCAGAAGGGACTGGTCATTGAGGTTTCTCCAAAAGCTGATTTAAGAAGGTGGTCTTTGCAAAGTAAATCATCATGTGCCATGACAGACCTCATGGCTTGTCCTCAAGAACTCTCTTCATTGCATGTGCAGTGAGTCTGTCCAGCCTTGGATACTTCAGAGAGCTGAAGTCAGGTGAGGGAAGGGTTCCAACTGCAGTGCCTTGAACATAAGGCAAGATAAAACGGTTTTAGGTACAGATGTTTGTTCAGTGAGGATCAGCAGTGCTCCTGTGGCTCCTGTGGACCTGGTACATGTCAGCTTAAATTAGGCATTCAAACTCCTGTATCCACGATTTCCTTCCTAAGGACTTAAAGGCCAAGAGTCCAAAGGAGTTAAGGAGGAGTCATAACAGATGACAGATGGCTCTTGAAATGTGCTTGCARAGCTTTAAAGTTCTTTCTTCAGTTGAATCTCTGGTGCAGTAGGGGAGGGTGATGCAGATTGTTCAGATGTGCCAGGATGAAGTTTTTGCACTGAAAAATTTAGTCTTACATCATGCTGATACAACACCAGTTCTCCTATTTATCATCTGCTGTGAAATTCAGTTCACCACCACAAATACAACTACTCTGGGTAGCAAAAATCTTTGAYTCTTGTGCTTCAGTGTGCCACATCCTTTAACATGTTAACTTCTTATACACTAATACCCTAACTTCCTAATCCTGATTCAAATGTGTTAAAAGTGAGCTTTTCTACTCTTAAGCTCCTGTAAATGCATTCAGTCCTATTGTATMAACTCCAAACTACATGGAAATTCTACTGCCATTTGCATTTATCTCCTTGCAGTTAAGCCAGAGTCCTGTGTTACTCCACTGCAGTTTCATTGGATTTTAATGATGCTTTGCAGTTAATTAGGAGAACCTGTGCTTTAATTACTGAAATTTCCTGCCATAGTTTCCGCATGTCCGGTTTTACAGATGATAAAAATGCAGTTAGAGCCATCATCTCGGACTCATGGCATTGTTCTCTGCTCTGTAAGATGGAGTGGCTGCTTAGCTAGATAATTAATTTACCTGTAAAAATCTGTGGCTTAGGTTTTTAACCATTTTCCCCTGATGAAGACTTGCCTAAACATAGTCCTGGATGCAATCCCAGTTTATAACAGTGGAAGGATTTCAGGAACCTGTGCAGCTGGACATCAGTAGTTGCAGCAGAAATGTAAGAACTTGAGCACTGGGTTGGRTATTTTGGTGTTTTGTGTCCCTGAMAGCCTGCAAGKCTGCAAAAGCMACAGCTCCAGTGGCCTGTAGTGCATGCACAGAGCATCCCAGGGTCTGTATGAGGGCAAGGATCAGGCAGTTYCTGCTGGAAAGACCTTGCCTTTAGCAAAAGCTTGGAAAGCTGTGCTGCAGCCAGTCTTACATTTAYCTCCACTCAGGAAGGTGTTATGATGTATGTCACCAAAAAAAAGAGAACTGTTTGTAAATTCCAGCTGAAAAAATCACAGAAACACCAGAACAGTCCTAGAGATTGGTCATCTAGGGTGGGTGGTTTCTCTTGCCTCGGCTCCTTCACGAACCCTTCAAGCCTTGCTGTAAGACCCTCTGCACTTGAATTGCATCCATCTGCACCAAACCTGGAGCAGCAGGAGGATGGGACCCCCAAGGTACCCAGTGTCACATCAGATTTGTTTTTTGGGTACAGAGGGGCTGATGGGGTGCTGAGTCCAGACAGTGCTCCAGCTTGGAAGAGGGGATTGTTGTTCCAGGTCTTGGATTGCCTCTCTGCTCTGCTTTGTCTGACAGCCTGGACCTGACCTCAGAGGTTTCTGCCAGTTCCATTTCCAAAGCCCCAGTAATGACATTCTGGGCAGTCTGTTGTGGGGATATATTTGCATCACATGATTTCCCATTTTCCTGAATTTTTATGAACTTTTCATTAAGCTTCTTATCCTGCAAAACACACATGTGCACATGACACAGGATAATTATTGAGGAATTTCAGCTTTCATTTTGCATCAGACAGATCAGACAGTTTCTATCATCCAAGGATGTTTTTCAACCTAATATACTCTATTACATCCTAAATTGTTGCAAATATATC
Organism: Alauda arvensis; assembly: GCA_902810485.1. Taxonomy (NCBI): domain Eukaryota; kingdom Metazoa; phylum Chordata; class Aves; order Passeriformes; family Alaudidae; genus Alauda; species Alauda arvensis. The sequence continues at coordinate 598,595 of CADDXX010000153.1, forward strand.
TCCATTGTCACACTGGAGTGTGTTTTGCAACATCATTTGCCCCAAATTTGTAATACATTTCATTCAGTCACTCAGCATGTTGAAATGGCTTTGTTTTGAAACCCAAATATAAAGAACAAGAAGGAAGAATGAGTTTTTTAATTAGAGTATTACAGTAGGTTTCTATGGGGTTGAACCATCCTAGCATTGATGGAGCAAGAGTTAACATGTCTGATAACTAAAGCTTTAAAATCAATGTGTTTGAAATYAAAATAGAAGTTAAAAACTTGATTGAAATTACTACCACTTCTCATGTGTTGATTTGTTGCCTCATATATTTATCCCTGAGGGACACATTCAGTGTGCAGTCCCAAAGAWKATCTTGGCCMAAAGTGRTGRGTCCTTACWTGAGAGCTGAAGGCAAAGTTGGAGYGAAGGAGGCTCAGTGCAGATCTAGTCCTTGCTGCCTGTGTAGCAGGATGTCCTGAAAAGAATTTAAAACCTCTGTGTGTTTTCCTTGTATGTGGAAGAGGACTTTGTCTCCCACACTGAAGTGGAGGTGCTTTAAGCTCAGAATTTTGGCTTCCCTGMTCTCCTTGGGAATAACTCATCTTCAAATCCTGCCTTCAGACCACAKTGCTCCAGCCTGGCTCTGAGTGCTCACAAACAAGGAATTAACAATGACACTAAAAGCATTAGCATATTTATTATTATTACCTAAGGGGAAGCAAGTGGCCTCTGATCCATAATCTTAAATCACTTAAACATGAGAGCCCTCCTCTGACAGCTGGGATGAGATATGTGGTACATGGACACTTATCTCCTGGTGTAACAGCAGCTACAAGAAGATGAGATCTTTTTAAAAATTATTTTTTTTTTTTTTTATGTTTAGTGTTGCAGATTTTGGGGTTTCTCACCTAATAACAAGCAGGGTTAAAAACATGACAAAACTGAAAAGCCTTTATGCATTTAATAGCATCTGTCATCCATCAGAACCTGGAGGGTTTTTTTTTGTGAGAGGTAAAAAAGAGGCAGTATTTTCTGTGTATATGACTAGATTTAAGTAGATAAAAAAATCTTTGCAGTAATGATTYGATATATGAAACACACTGAATTCAAATATCTTAGTTTTTATTAAAATATCCAGGCAGCAAATGAGAAATTTATAGRTATTAGCTCTTCTGAAGGAAATAGGTCATTATCCAGGAAAGCAGAACAACCATTAACTAACATGCAGGTGTCTCAAGGTCTTTTCTAATGATAACACTCTGAAATGTCTGTAAAACCCARAGATTTTCTCATCTTGACCTCTGTGCTGTTGTATGCCTTACAATTTGCTCAGAAAGCAATTAAATAAATGTCTGTCATGTTTTAACAGCAGTTACCTTCAGAAAAGCCATAGGTTGAATGGAAAAAAAGTCATCTTATTTAGTTTCAACCTGAACATCAGTGGCAATTGGGATAATGAAAGGYAATTCCACATTGCACTGACTGAAATGGGAATCACAGGAAYATAACACAGCATTGGAATTAYTCACTGCTGGCCTGCTAAGCTTTCRTGAAGGAGATRGGTTTATTGTAAATAGACACAGATTGTAACTTCATTAAACATTAATCTGCACGAGGACAGTGCAGCTTATTCATGGTGGCTGTTAATAAGAGCTTCARGAGCTGTAGAAATAATTAGTGATACCCTGAGACAACAGAGGGGAATCAATTCCTGCTGTGTCCCATCACATTGAGGTGTCCCTAAGTGCTGGCTGGATTTCGTGTGGATGACCAGGAGCAGAAGGCTGCCAAGCTTCATGGCCAAAGAGAACTTCCACAACATGAGGTGTGACAAGTGCACCCAGTTCCCTGCTGGAAAGGGCAGGTGGAAGTCACTTGGACAAGTATTTTTGTTCTGTTGTAGAGGCTGCAGGGGTTGTTGGTTGTTCCTTGGAGATCGGGATGAGGAGTTGTGCCTCACCTCCCAGAGGTGAGCTAGGAACAGGTACAGTGGGAATCCATGGATCTYTGGAGARCAGGGTGCAGGAGAGATGCTRAAGATCACAGAAWCACAGAATCACAGAATTTTTTGRKTGGAAGAGACCTTCAAGATCATTGAGTCCAACCCATGTTCCAACATCTCAACTAGATCATGGCACCGAGTGCCACATCCAGTCTTTTTTTAAACACATCCAGGGTTGGTGACTCTACCACCTCCCTGGGCAGATGGTTCCAGTATTTAACCACTCTTTCTGTGAAAAACTTCCTCCTTAAATCAAGCCTGAATCTCCCTTGGCGCAGCTTGAGACTGTGTCCTCTTGTTCTGTCTGTTGGTGCCCGGAGAAAGAGCCCAACCCCCAGCTGAGCACAACCACCCTTCAGGAGGTTGTAGAGAGTGATAAGGTCACCTCTGAGTCTCCTTTTCTCCAGGCTGAACAACCCCAGCTCCCTCAGTCGTTCTTCATATGGCTTGTGTTCTAAGCCCCTCTCCAGCCTCGTTGCTCTCCTCTGGACACGCTGTCCCACTGTCCTTCCCATGGGTGGGGCCTGGGCACTAGTGGGGCTTTCTCTTTCCCCTTTATGGGTTGTTTGCCTCCTGTGTGCACTCTGCAGGACCAGGAATGAGTATTCATGGTTATCTCTGGGATGTAATATCTTGGGATTAATACAGAATAAATGATGAATTTGKCATGCTTGTGGAGCAGCTCAGGAGCTTAATTCCTGGGGGAATAAGTCCCTGAGTGGATGGGCTGGGCAATTTCCTGAGCACTGCCACCAAAGGGATGGAGCAGACAAAGGGGCTGTCAGCTCCAGACCACATCTTGGGGAAGGTCTTCTCCACGTCTGTTTTCATCCTTCATTTCTTTGAGTGTTGTTACATAATGCTGCATGCAAGAAAATAAAGCCCCCTCCAGAAGAAACACAAAATAAAACAGTGCACTGAACAATTCCATTCCTCCAAGGGTGACCTTAAGTGCCAGAAACTGTTGTGACTTGGGAAGTTCTTTGATGTATGAGACATTCTTTCTGATTGTTTTTCTTGTTTTATGTAAAAAGCTGTTTTTTAAGGACAGATTTCCCAGTGGTGTGCTATCCCTTGCCCCATTAGAAGGCTGTGCAATAATTTTGCTTGCTGTAGATACGACAACAGAACTGAAAACAATAAAACCTTTAAATATGCAACTTTTAGGCAGCCTGGGATCTACTACTTGGAGTAATTGGTGGATGTTATTAGTGTGCCACTTCTCTTTAGACAGACCAGTAGCCCCTGTGCTGGTGAACCACTTGATTCCTTAAAAGACATTTTGTTGCCTCTCATCTTGCCCTGATTTTCAAACTTAGCCAGATTCTATCTGTGTTGACAAAAATGAATTTAATGGACTCTACAGCCAATTTCTAGGGATTTTTTGAATGTCTCTAACAGGTTACTCAGTTAAAAAAACAAAGTTAATTCTGTTACGATACCACTAAATTTGCCCATCTTAATCACTGGTTCAGCTCCTATATTATTAATAAGAAAACAAGCCAAACTCAACTTAGATGTGATTTTCAGATCTTGATTTCAGAGCATTTAAATCCAAGTGACCTTGGMTCTTACTGCAGTTAAAGCAGAGCACACCATTGCTGCTGACATTCAGCTCTTAGTGCCAAGACACTCAGTGATGTATTAAAGACTRCCCTGATGCATGCAGGGTTAATTAYTGCTCAGCTCCATACATCATCTTTGAGATCCTTACAAAATTACCTGATTATTACAGAAAAATGCTGTGATTTGCCAATCAGCTGTTTTCTTACCTTTGTCTCTTTGGCCTCCATCCAGTGCCAAATGCAACACTTTTAGCCAGGCCTGAAAAAGAATTCCATATTCAAATGAGCCAAATGTTTCTAAAAATCTGAATAACTTGGTCAGCTGCCTAGTGAGTATTGTGGCTTTTTTGGAAAGAGCTGACATTGATTCTGACTGCTGAATATGTCTGAAAGSCCAGAGTGGCCTTTCTCCAAAAAATAAAAAGACCTATCTATGGCCTCAAATGGGTTTGAGGTTGGAGGAGTTTATTTTCTTTATTTTCAAAGCTGGCATTTTTAGTATCTCTGATATTTGTTACAGTTACTCATTTAGGAAACAGCCCTAGTTATTACACCACAGAAYGTCAAAGCTCTTGGCTTGGTTATCAGTCAATATGTTCCCTACCCACAACCCCCAAATTGTGGGAATCCTGTGTGCTGAAAGAGGATTGATGGCTGATGTTCCTGATTCATTGGCCTCTACCCTTTTTTGTTGACAAGTCGTAATAGATTCTGTAATACCTGCTAAGCCATCCTGCAGTGTTTTCCAGCTGGGGAAGATTTTTTAACAAATACTYGAACCTGTAAACCCATCCTAAAAGATACTGTTTGGACGTGCTCTTAATCTGTGCAGTTTTTGTTGTGATTCATTTGCTTTTGTTTGTATTTTTTATCATCTCTGCTCCCCATAGAGCTCTTCGAGCTGTTCAGGAAGCTTATCTTGAACATGCTGAGGAAATGGATGAGAGAGTTAAAAAATCAGGTGGAACCTCCTGGGGGGTTTAATTCCCCACCCCTACAGATCTCGAGCTGAGCTGTTTTTGTGCCAATTCCCCATGGGTCTTCCAGAGCTGGTTCCTGCCTTTCCCARCCTCTGGCAGCAGCCACAAGCCATTCCCTCCCTGTCAGCACGTTCCATCTGAGATGCTCTGGAGATGATGGTGCTTTGCTCTGGGAGTTGTGCTGGGGTCTCTATCAGCTGGGTGCCAGGTGCTGRTGGCAGAGCTCAGCAGTTGCCTTACACTGACTTTGAGGAGATTCAGTTCCCTGTGCAAAGAGGGAAGGTGATAAATATTATTCTGTGCCTTCCTTTCTCCTCCCTCGAAGTGGTTCAGGTCTTTGTGGGTGCCTGTTGTGCTGTTCAGACAGCCTTGCTTCTTTCCTGGTGAAATCAGAGYTGGTACAGCCAGCAGAGATTCTCCTCTGGGTAGAGTTCAGCTTTCTSCTCTGATTTTGCACTGATAAGTGGCAGGTTCTGTTCTTTCATGCTGCCTGGACAYGTGGGGGAGAGCTGGCTGTGAAGTCTGTGGCTGCACATTTATTATGGAGCAAATTCTGTAGCAGCACAAGCTGCTGGCCCCTCCAAGTGCTCCAAACCCCTCACTTAGCAGAGCATTGCCACCTGAACACCCTGCCTGCCTTAAAGCCTGCAGGTTTCACTGCAAAAGGCCACAGAACCTCCAAGGAAATCTCCTCTTCAGAAATTTGTCCTGGTGGTTTTTGCTGTGCTGCCGAAAGAACACACTGGGCAGAACCAAGGTCCCAGCTGAGCTTTGGCTCTGTTACCAGGATGTGTTGGAGGCATTTTCTTCACAGATTAACTTGCAGGATGTCCTCTTCTCTTAACCTAAATTTTCTTTTTTGCACCCATATGTGTGCATTTGTAGACAATATGGACTCMGGGACAGCCGTGGTGCTGCTGGTTTGTATTTCTTTGGTTGCATGCTGCCTAAAAAATGCTGAGCTGTTCACCATGAGAATGTCCAAAGTCTTGTATTCTCAGTTAAGGGTCATTTTCAGGCGAATATTCATCTGAATTGGAAGTGCTCATTTGAAGAGCATGCAGTAAACACATGGCTGAATGTTGCAATTGTCTATCTCTCTTTTTTCCCTACCTATATCTACATTTATCTGTAACAGTCAACAATGCCAATTCTTCTAATATTAAATATTTGTTTTACTTGTCATCTGTTTCATTCTCTGTTGTCAGTGCCTRTGTAGCAGGCAAGAAAACCCAAATTAAGCAAATTTGTTCGTGGCTAACTCTTAGATCATTATTCATTTACTGCTGACATTGTTGATAACTGATATCTCCATATATCTCTGTACAGTGATTTGTCATTAGGAGAATCACTTTATCATGACACCAGAAAATTCCTGAATTATGCTTTCYAAGACTGGCTTTTCTCTGTGCAATGGAATTTTTTTTCTGCTTCATCAGATTACAGTGTGTAATGATAGATACACTGCTTGTGTCTATAAAAAGAGTAATTCTTTGAATGTTCACTTCTAATATTCTGTATTTAAGCCTGTATTTGTGAGGAAATGGTATGCTGCTTTGCATCCAAGTRGCTTTTATCCTTGAGGGACACAATTATTTTACATTCCAAACAAACAAACAAAGGGTCCTGGAAGATCTCATAATCTTACAGGAAGAACCTCTGCAATAGTTTAACTGATTTTTATCCTGCAGTTTGGAAGCTCAAAGCTAAAATTTGGTAATCGGTCATGTATGAACAGAGACATTTTTCTTAAGAGCAGTGTTTGAGAATTCCTAGCTTGTGGCCTTGTTAAGTCAAAAGCACTTAAATTTCTGAAAGTATTAAAGGCACATAAAAAACTTATAACCATGATTCAGGCCCAAGAGTAGATAAAAAYGTTAAAAATCATCAATCATGGTAGAAAAGAAAGCTGAATTTTTCATTAAGTTACTATTGAGGTGAAGRAAGATGGCATGTTTCTGTTTTATTGTAATAAAGACAAACTTTGTTTGATCCACAAGTAAGGCTGAGGTGRAACAACCACTCTCAAAAGTAATTTTTTTTTTTTACTGAGAAACCAAGGTGTGTGCCCATATTTCTACTCGTAAATGGAATGACTCAGTTAAATAGACATTTGTAGAATTGACATTTGCCCCTACTAAATTATGGAAATGTGATACAGAATGTGGTCTGTAGTGACTCAGACAAGGTACTATTACTAATGCAAATGATGGCTTAAGGAGAATATGCCTTGTCAAATGTGTTTATTACTGTTTTTTATGATAAAACATACTTGTGCAGGGGATTTTAATGTGTTTTGTAGAACATTTTGTTACAGAAAAATATCATTAACCCAAWTTGACTTACTCTGTGTTAACTAAAATAAAAACTAATTATCTGGTAGCTCTGGGAAGTTGGTTGTAAGTGAGAAAACCTCATGCAGGGGGAAGTTCCCAAAGAGAGCCTGGGCTTCACAGTGTTAGGCAGTAAAAACATTTTCTATATCGCTTGTTTTTTCAAGATTGAGAAGTGACTCTAAAACACCTACTTGTGGAAGAGATTTATGGTTATTGCAAGTTTTTTATCTCAACAAGATCATAGATTCTCTGGCTGTTGGCTGAAAATTAAAAAAGGAAATCAGTTYAGAAACAACACGTTTTGAAAGAGAGAGTGGCTGTCCATTGGAACAAATACCCTGTAGCATTTAARAACATGAAGTCAAGGCCTTCCAGGCTGTAACTTTAACAGGTATTCTGGGATTGATGGGAACATTTGGTGGAAGAGGTCAGTGCAGATGGTTACAGCAGCCCCTTCTCACCACACACTGTCAWAGCACAGAGAATGGCAGAATATTTCACCTTTCTGCATTCACTATGTCTTTGATCCCAAACGAACTTTGATCTATCTAAATAAGAAAACAACTAAATAGTATTATTAAAATAGAGGTTATTTATTCTTTTCACCTTCTGTGCTTTAGGAGCTTTAGTAATGCTCTGCAGTAATTTGCTTTATACCTCYCCTGCATTAAACAGAAATTAAAATCGTGGCTTGAGTTCATTAACATGACCATTTGCCTCAAAAGTGAGTCAGGGTTACCAGAGTCTCCCTCTGCTTTTATTCCATGATAGTCAACCCATTAACCCAGTGTCCCTGTCTGCTGCACTGTCTGCAGAGCAAGCAGCCAGATTAATTCCATAYGATGAGAAATTAATCAGTACTATTGATCTGCAGTCTTCTTGGTATGAGACTTCCAGGGAGCTCTTATTCTCATGCTCTTTGCTATCATTTATCCTAGGAAAAAAAMCATTAAAAGGCTTTATATGTTTTTCAGTGCAATTAGCTCCTGTGCATTTTGGGGCTATAAGGATGTTAGTGTKTTTAGGAGGGTGTGCAAATATTAAACACACATTTTACAAACCCAACAAGACCCACAGGTTTTCACTTTCTTCAGATATATTTGTGTTACTGTTTCAATAGGGAAAGCTATTTAAGGTAAGAAACGAGGTCTTATTTAATTGATCTGCAATGAAGATGGCTTCATAGTGGACAGTTCTTTACATTTCATGAGGTTTAYTTTACATTTCAAATCTCTTTGGATTTCATAGTCTGTAAGCCCTCCTGGGCAGGTAATTCCTTGTATATCTCACTGTAACTGAGCCCTGGGTGTGTTTGGAGTGGTGTTGGTAAGTGGTCACCTACATCAAGACTTCTGAAAGCTGGGTTTTCTGAGTGTGAACAAAATGTGGTGTTTTTCTGTCGTCTTTTCATGTCCTCGAGCTCCTTCAGCTCTGTGTGTCCATTCTGTGCTCCTGCAGGGATTGAGCATAGCAGCAGGCAGATAGTGTGGGCTACCAGGTCTGGAGGGACACCCACAGACAGGACAGAGCACTTCCACCTGCAGTTCTGGAAAATGAGTGTGAAAACTGTTAGGAGTGAGCACAGTGTAACAGAACAGTCCTGACTTCATCACCCTTTCAGACAAAGTGAAAGCAGTGGATGGGAAGACTACCCCGAATTAGGCTCAAACTCCCACCAGAAGCTTTATGAAATGACTGGATGGATGGATGGATGGATGGATGGATGGATGGATGGATGGATGGATTTCAAGATCCACCCCCAGGCACATCTCCACACCCACCCATCTGGTTATTTCATCCAGCGGTGGCCTTGCAGTCACATCCCCAGCTGATCATTTTTCCATCTTTTCCTTTCTCCAGGTCCTCTCTATCTGCCCCAAGGACATGAGAGCAGACATCTGTGTGCACCTGAACAGGAAGGTTTTCAACGAGCACCCTGCCTTCAGGCTGGCCAGCGACGGCTGCCTGCGCGCCCTGGCCGTGGAGTTCCAGACCATCCATTGTGCCCCGGGGGACCTCATCTACCACGCTGGGGAGAGCGTTGATGCCCTCTGCTTTGTGGTCTCTGGATCCTTGGAAGTCATCCAGGACGACGAGGTGGTGGCTATTTTAGGTACTGTGATCTCTGCTGGAGTGCCTGTGGGCTTGTGTGTGCTTTCCTCTTGCTGAGGTTTGAATATTAACGAGCCTTGTCTAACATCAGCTGGGGTTAGGGGAGGCTGGCAGTTGTCATGAGGTGGAGATGCTGTGTCTCCAGAGAGCCTCCTTCACCTTTTGTGCCATGGGGAGTGCTCTTTGTGCCCAGTATGGCTCACTGGTCACAGCTACAGTGTCTCTGAGCAGAAGAGAATGGCATCTGTGTGCTTGACATCTTTTAAACGGCCTGCTGGAGGGGATGCACATTGTTTGGTGTGACTCCCTCAGGAGGATTTCCACATTAACCTTAGTACTGGGGTTTTCATTTGTCTGTGTTCTAGCCCAGCATAACACCTGCAAACAGTCTCTGCAAGGAGGCAAAAATTTTAGCTTGCAGTGAGCTGGCTTTACAGAAAATAGAGTTTGATCTGACTTTGCAAAGGGGTGGGGTTACACCATGTACCAAACCAGAGTCATGGGAAGTCTGAGTAACTGGGGGAATTGAGGTAAATCACCCTGTCACTCCACTGTGCTGTCTGATTTTGGGAAAGAGCCCAGTGCAGGCCCTCATGAGCTTGTGTGGGATTGGGAAAGTTGTGGCACACGATGGGACTGAGTGGTCAGCACCAGTGTGGGGGCAGGAATCCTCCTCAGAGGCAGAACTATGTGGAGGAGAAACTGGCTCTGCAGAMAAACTACCCAGAGCTTGTCTTGCCTGTTTAAAATAGACCTATTTATTGTAGGATTTATATCCTGTTGAATATTTGCCTTCTCTTAAGCTGGAGCTGTCATTCCCTGAGGGCAAATMCAGTGGTTTCCTGGCCCTAGGGTGTTGCAGCAGCCCTCTTGTTAGAGGGTAGAAACGAGCTAAGACAGAGACTTCTTGTTTATCACAGCATGAAAAGGRTCCTGGGTCTATTCCTCTCTGCAGCTCAGCCATCCTGACTCCAACCATTCCCTGACTCTGGCTGCAGCAAGCTCCTGCTGCAGGTTTCCCTTGCAGCCTCTGGCTGCTGGTTCTTTCCTGCTAAACCATGACTGTATATATTCATTTGCAGACTCTGAATGCAGGCTTTTACCCAGCCAGACTGTGACTGCAGGTGCCAGCAACAGGCTCCAACTGCAATCCCAGACTGCCCTCACAGCAGTGATTCCCCAGGATGATTCTTCTTCATCCTCTCTCATCCTCATGATCCTCCCCTCACTGACCAACCCCTCTTTTTTATCACACTTAATTTTACTGGATGTAGCTGTGATTCATCAGGGCTGAGGCTGTATTGGGTAATTAACACAGCAGTTACTTATCAGGGGCCAGGTGTATTCCCTTCTCCTACMCTGGGGCAGCTGTCAGACCCCACTGGAGCTGCTCCTTCCCTCTAAGGGTGGCTCCAGAGAGCTCCTGATGTGTTTCCCCAAAAACGTGCATTTGTCTGGCACTGGGTGTGGATGGGGCTGCATGGAAAAAGCTCCCCCAGGGCATCACTTGGATAATACCAGCTGGAGGATGAGCTCAGGAAAACACACATCCATGCTTTTTGGAAATAACTGCTGCACCTTTCTGTGTTGTACTGTACACTGAGGTTTTTAAAAAAATAGAGATTTAATGTAAGGATGAATCTGTTTCCATATTCAGATGTGAAGTCATTACGATGAAAGCTCCTAAATCAACAATTTCCATAGGAAATTAYTGCTTGTATTCCAGCTCACTGAACCCTTTCATTTTTATAATTAATCTCAGTGATGATATCTTATATTTGCTTACAATTATTTAAAAAACAAAAGGCTTAAGAAGACGTAGCAGTGTTTAAACAAATAAATGGCTTTTACAATGAAACCAATAAATTATGTAATTTACTGAGGTAAGAGCTATCACTAAATGGATTACATGCAAAACTTGATTGCATTTATTAATGAAAATTATGTGTTAAGAATGACATGACAGGAAAACTTTTTGTTTCTATGTTTTAGATATATTAAATCTAGTATCTATTTTAATCCCCATTTGACCAGAGAGACTTTTAACCATTTCTGGTTAAATGAATTACCTTTTAATTACCAAAAGTGCCTTCAGTTCTTCCTTGACTCAGAGCTGTGTTCATCATGTACTACAGGGGTTGGCAGAACAGGTAAACGTAACTTAAAGCAAGATAAACTGCTTCCTCTAGTCCTAGAACATACTGAAGAGTTTTTTTCATACTCTGACAGATTATTTAGCAGAATAGTGAACTGAGTAATTATGGAATATTGTGTCCTAAAAATTCACTGTGGGAGAAACCTGAAACAGCAACTGCAGATCAGACAGTGAAAAACGTAATTTTTATTGTTCTGTTCTGCCTTGAAGAAGTTCAAGCACAGGGAATGTGAATCTGCCTRAGGGGGAGACCAGGATTTAAAAAACTGACTTATGGGAAAAGCTCAGTACCTGCTCTGAATGCCCCAAGCATCTGGTGCCACACTGGTTTTCCCAGGGAAAGTCAACTTGCAGGATTGTGCTGCCAGCCTGTCCATCTTCTCCAYCCCCCAGCAGTGACCTAGAGTGGAGGAAATGCAATAAATATCCTTTGGAAACTTGTCCTCATTAATTTCCTCTGTGAGAGCAGGAATGAACAGGACGTGCTGTCTGCAGCCTTTGCTCTTTGCAGAGGAAATAATAGTGCAGTGTGGTTTAATAGAGTAGTGTTTGCCTTGCTTAAAGAAACAGARAGGGAGAAGGGGTGTTTTGGTTTTTTTTCAACCATGCTCACCTGCAGATGTGATGTATTTTTGAATGTGGARTGTACTAGAAAAGTGAGTCAGGCAGGGACATTAAAACAGGATCAAACTCCCAGGATCAAACATCATGTCCCATCTCTGACATCCCTGCTTCTGTCTGAAGTGCAGGGCTTCATCCTCCCTCAGGTCCTGGCATGAATCATTCCATGATCTTCCTGCTTTTCCCCTTTTTCCATCTCCCCATCTCGTGTCCCCTTGCCTGGCAGCCATGGTGAGTTGGCACATCCAGCCTCCCTGCCTGCAGAAATGGTGTCCTCAGGAGACTTGGCATCCCATCCAGGTGCTTTGCTTCTTTTCCACCTTCATGGAACARCCATCCTTTCCTTCAGCAGCACTTTTGCTGCCTCAACAGCCCCAGCTTTGGTGTTTCCTGCTTGAAATCAGGTGGRGCCTGGTGATTGACAGTGCAACTTGCAGCAGTGTGAGATTTTGTTCCCCCTGGTTTGATTTTGTTCTCATTTTTGGATAATTAAACGCCCAGCTGCTGCAGTAATCAGCATTACAGAAACAGWAACAGTAGGAGAATGGCTCCAGTTGCAGACCTGCAGTTTTTAGGACTCATTAATGGGGATATCCAGGTGCCCCATGATGTTCCCCTCAGTCACCTCCCCTCCTCCAGGGCAGTGTCCCACCTTTGGCWGGTCCTGGCTGGAGCAGGGAGCGCTCCATGTGCAGAGCTGGGGCGCTGCCACACTGGGGGAAAGGAGACACAGACATTTTTAACACAACTCATCTGCAGCTGCCAGGAGAATGGAGAAGGGCAAACAGTCTTGTCTCTAATTATCCAAACTTCCCCAGCAAGCGAGGTGACCCTGAGAAGGCACGTCAGTAATTTTCCACCATCTCAAGCAGGAGTAAACAATTTAACTGGCTCTGCTCTGCACAGGGATGTGTTACCAGCACAGGAGCTCAGGGAGGACCAGGGCTTTGGAGTCCCCAAGGCTAATGAACAGAGGCATCAGCTACCAGAGGGCACCTCATCATTCACCCTGCTGCAATTAACCTGAATTTGCTCCTGATGAGGAGTCACACATCGGTGGCAGTGCCAACCAAGGGGCTCTGAAAGTTGCTTTCCAGCTCCTGCCATCTGCTGTGTGAGTCATGCAGCAACCTAAAGTGGGCATATTGATTAAAAAAGGTTTAAAGAAGTTGTTTTTTCGGCAGAAAAATAATGGCCCACCACGTTCAGGTGTTGATTGTGGGAATTGATCAAAAATATTGCTCAAGCTGCATAGTGATAAAAATTTATTGAGCAGTGAAATCCTGGTGGGGGTTGCTGCTGAGTGAACTCAGTATGTRTATAGTCAAGTGAGAATCAATACAAATTTAGTAGTTCATGTTTCAGCCACATTTAGGGTCCTGATCCCATAGTATTCAGTACTTTGCCTTTATGTATTACGTGATAATTCTCAGCATGTGCTGCTTATAATTTCAGAGTAACCTATTGTTAATAGTTATTAGACAAACCAGACCTTGTTAAAAGTCTGCTTCATTAATTACTTCAATTTTTTTTATAAAGGGGATATGATGCAATATCAGAGGAGTAAAGCAAGTGTCTTCTTGAGTTTGGTGTGGCAGGTGAAAACAGGGGTGAGTCTTTCTCCACTCTTAATGCTACTTGTATTTGGACAAGTCACACACAGGAAAGTTCTTTAGAGGAAGAGCARGCAGCAGCTCCCATTTGAGTGAGCAGGAATCCCAGGAGCTCCATAGCTCTCATCCATGGGCATTGGCAAGGTGATATTTGGTATCTGTGCATCAGCACTTTGAATTTCCATGGCTGGGCACGTGCTTAGTGCAGGACAAGACTGACTTGACTCTGCATGTGATGCACTTTGTGACATGGAAACTTGTTAATCCAGTTCCATCTCACAGTATTAGTGGCTAATTCCCTGATTTTCATTTGTTTCRTTGCAGCTTGGGTTTCTTCTCAAGTGGAATGGAGGTGGCAGAATTGGCCCCTGTGTCAAATCAGCTCTTGTTAATTTATACTCAACTTTTGTGTTGTTTTCCATGTGAAGTCAACCAAGGCAGACTAATTGTGAACATTTCCCAGGTTAGCAGCATGCACCTGGTAGCAATTTACAGAACAGGCTGTGTCCTGTTTCATCCATAGGAAAAGTCCCCTGTGTTCCAGTGAGTTAAAGCTCTAAATTAACTAAGAGGAAAATGATTCATAGAGGAAAGAGTCAGGGTTTTTTTCAGCTAGCAGAACTGAAATAATTAATGTGATTTAGCTGGGTTTTAAGTGCTGAATCTGAAAGTATTTTGCAAAATACTTGAAGGGTTACTGATCTGAAAATGAGTGTGACTTGCTGGTCTGCACTGTAGTTCTTCTTAAGTGCCTTGGAATCACTCAGATCTTGCAGGTCTGGGTTGACACCTGCAGCACCACTGTGAGATTTAGCCCTATTGATGATTGTTCAAAAGTGTCATTAGTTCTTACAGACAAGCCTGAATTTTTCATATGATTTTGTAAATTTAATGTATTTTTGTGTCTCTGCATGATGGTTAATTATGATAAGAAACATCAATCTTAATTTAGTGCCAGCTAGTGTGTTACAGATTTGATCCACAGCCTCCAGAGTCAGAAAGATTTCTTTCTCTGAATTGATATGTTTTTGAATTAGACCTGCATGCTTCACTGCCAAAACTCAAAAGTCTTGCCAGCACAAGAACAGGGAAATTATTTAAAAATTGTGTAGTACAGCTCTTTCAAATCAGACTAACAGTTTGAGGCAATCTGATTTGCCCTATGAGTTTTCAAGGTGGTAGGCAATGGTCATGCTTTCAGGTTTATTTCCTCATCAGGAAGGACAGAAACCTATTTCTATATAAAATCAAAATGGAAATAACCTGTCTCCAGGAGTTGGGGCTTCCAGAAGGGTGTGAGGCAGTATGATACTTGCACTAAAAATGAGAGAGATAAGGAGAGAAGTCTTTCTGGACTTGGGGCCCTGCTTGCAGCAGTCCTGAGTGGTGGAAGAAGAAAGGTCAATTCCTCTGTGTTTCCAGGTGCAGATGGGGAAGGYTGCACTGTGTTAAATAATGCAAAGCACCTTTGCCAGCATGGAGCAGGGTTTKGGCACAGTCTCTTGTCATTGCTGCTTTACTGACTGTTTTGACAATGCTACAGAGGCTGAAAATGCTGTTTTCTCCTGTCATTCTGCCCTTTCACGTGTAATCCCATCAAGGTGGATTTATCAGTGATCAGCTCTGATCTGATTTTCAAGGAAGTTCTGGCCCTCCTGGATGCCCCAGGAAAACGTGAGGCTAAAACATTTGCAGGGACAAGAAGACCTCTGTGACAGTTCAGTATCATCCCTGCACATCTGGGGCTGTGCTTGCAGTGATGGGAGGTGCACCTGATGGATTTGCACCACTGCATCACCTCCACCTTCTCCAGACAGCCTCTTCAGGCAGAAACAACCATTTCAGATAAGCCAGATGTCTYGGGGTGAATTCATGGTGCAGTATCCCCTATTTTTCCCAAATTTCTTTCCCCCCAGATTTGTCTCAAGCTGGGGCACACAGAAATCCAGCCAGCCCTGCAGCCTGTCCCCAAAGGTGTTCAATAGCAGATGTGCAGGAGAAAGTAGGAAGGTGAAGTAAGAAAACTGAGRTGCTTCCCCAGAATGTTTCCAACCYTCCACTGGGCTGTATTTCACCCAGAGGGAAACATTTTGTGTTTATTGGCCACAGATGGGTTTTATTCCATGAATATATTGCATCATTTTGTAAACCTGTGCAACCAGTCCCAGTGTGCCATGGTAAGGAGATGCAGGATTGGCTCATCAGGGAGCTGCTCTGGGTGACAGGAGCTGATTCACTCCCTCTCTTTGGGTTTCTACATCAGTTTGGGACACATCTGTCCTGCAGCAGGAGGTTTCCTGGCAGATACACAGAAATACAGATACAGATACACACCAATATCTGTAATTATGACCTCCACTTGTGTGCACACTGCCATCACTTCAYGGTATTTGGCACTTGAGCTGACTGGATGAACATTTTCTCTCYGTGATACAGTTTTGCTGATCCTCAAACAACATCAGCCATTGCTTTTCATAAGCAAAGTGAGATTTGAGTGCATCCTGATGGAAAGCMAACACAATTCATCAAGGCTGGCCTGTGCTAGTGTGACTGATGAGGCTTTGGAGATATTTTTTTTTTCAATGGTTAAAGGGTAGCTGGTCTATTAGCTAAGACTGCACAGAAAAACACCTCCTTKAGAAGACTTGGTCCCCTTTGTGTGTTTTTACCCAGTGCTATTTCCCACCAAAGCATTTATTCTTTAATATTGCTCCCTAAACTTTCYTCCAAAGGATCCATCAAGCTCTTATGTCTACTAGGATATTTATTAGCTCAGCTTCTGTCCCCATCTGAAGAAGGATGAATTTTGTCTTTACACATGTGGGTTCTGAGAGGCYGTTTAAAAAGAGTGTTTCTGAGTTCAAGCACTTTTTCATTCCATCTGCAAGCTCCTGGGGGGTTCCATAAAGCCCTTAAGAATTTTTCTGCCTGAAAGGTCCTGTCTRGAGATAAATTGGCAAATTGGCAGGTCAGTCCATGGTGTAAGGCTGCAGAGAACTTCTGTCCCCCCAGATCTGTTTGTCAAGGTTGTCAGAATATAGARCAGYGCAYAGAAATAYCCTGACCTGTTATCCAGCTGCATACCATATGATTGCCCCTAAATATATTTATGTAAACATGCATGAATATATATGTGTATTTTATGTATAGGCATGCATATATAGTATTTAGAATGATAGCAGTGTAGCTRTTTCAGCAAAAATTATGCCTGCCACCAACCCCCTTCATGTGTCCTCTTGTTGTCCATGCTCCTTTCAGCTGCAGAATTTGAGTTTTTATGATCTTAGTGGTCTGTTCAACCCAATGATTCCATAATTCCATAGATGTGGCATTTAGGGACATGTTTTAGTGTGGATTTGGTATTGCTGGGTTAATGGTTGGACTTGATGATCTTAGAGGTCTTTTCCAACCCAAAGGATTTTACGAACCTGTAATGTGTAAAATGCAAGTAGTTCCCACTCTAATTGACAGCATTCCTTCTTCCAGCAATGCTTCAGGCACTGTGAGCAGGGGCAGGAGGCTTTCCCAGAGCTGTGCCTCCATTCAGGAGGTGCTCAGGACTCAGGACAGGGCAGATTTGGGAGGGAATGTATTGAGGCCTCAACAAATCTCCAGAGAGAAGCTTTGGAAATGATGCAGGCTGCTTCAGCACCTCTGCACTCCCAGCTCAGCCCCAGCAGCACTTCYCTGGGGCTCTGAGCATCCCCTCCCAGACACTTGTGTGTCTCTGGGTAGCTGTGTCAGACCTAGCCAGTTAAATTTYCTGTTCTGCAGCCCTTAAAATGTTGTTTTTTAGTTGCAATGTATAAAATTAACCTCAGAATCATGGAATGGGTTGAGACACCTCCCACTAGACCAAATTGCTCAAAGCCCCACCCAGCCTGGCCCTGAACATTKCAGGGATGGGGCACCCACAGCTTCTCTGGGCATCCTGTTCAGTGCCTCACCACCCACTGAGTGAAGAATTTTTTCCAAGCAACTGATCTTGTCCTGAGTGAATAATTACCTCTCACTGCCCAGTGAACTGCAGTTAGTAGGGATAAAGTATAGCACATTAATCTCTGTATTTATGAAAAGAGGACGGGTTGTTTGGGAGAATCTGGTAGGTTTTGTTTCCATTCTGCACATTCCTTAGCACATTTATAACCAGCAAACAGGCTCAGAAGTGTGTGTGGGAAAYGTCAGATTCAAGATCCCTTAAAGGCCTCCGAGATTTTCTACTTTCTGAGGAGTACAAACCACAATTTAAGAGGAGTTTAGAGTATCACCCTTCAAATCCAGTGAGTGATGGCTCATGGAAGAGTGAATGAGTTCAGTTCATTGTGTCCCAGCCTTTTAAGTCCCAACCAATGCAGTTCCCTGCCACACTGAGGACAATGAGAAGATCTTCTCAAGCTTATGARTATTGGTTTCTTTCATCCAGATTTGTGTGCAAATTCTTTAACACACTGTTAGCCTGAGTTTTGGGGTGAGCATCCACTGCTTTCAACCTCTTGGTTAAATTAACTACATATTAGCCTAAATTTGAGAAGAGAACAAGTGGTTTGCTCACATTTCAGTGGTAAAACCACTGTCTTYTAACTGCACTCTGCACTGAAAGCAGGACTCAGCTCTGTCCTGTGTCCACCTCAGAGAGCAAATCCATTAAGCAATTTTCTGCATTTCAGAAATGGTCTGTTTCCTATAAATTATGTAACTGTGCTGAGTGTGTCTGTAAACTGGGTTTTGAACTCTAAGTAGAGACAAGGACAATTAACTGCAAAAGGTAATTTCAAARCAGTGCATTGGATAAATTATAATGTGACTAGGAAATGCTCTGCACTGAGGAAAACATTTTAAAGCACCTTGCTTTATAAATTATGCCAGCTGTGTTATGTATTGTAGTTAATTTTAATAACATAAAAATATGTAGAATTAAAAGCAGCTCAATGAGATGCAGTTATAACCTTTCTGAGGGATGATTCTGTTATGGAGACATTTGTTAGAAAATAAAAACAGAGAAGGGAAGATAAGGACTTGCACATTTTATTTCAGCCTGCCTGAGAAATGTTAGATRTGTTTTACTGGATACAATACCAAAAGCAGAAAGGGAAATAGAGAAATAGAACCTCTGACCCCTAAAAGTAATAAGGTTGAATAGATTACCCCTCTGGTCTGTGTTCCCACAATAGAGTGGAACAAAATGTTAAAAGTTCTTAAAAAAAGGAAATATGAAAATTCATTAGCTTTTTTATGCCAAAACTATAACATCCCTAACCTTCACCAAGGGGCTGCTCGAGGTGCCTGAAACCAGTAGCCACTGATTGACTGCTTTGTATTCCCCTTTAATAACTGCTCAGATACAGAGCTGGGATATCTCTGGGGGGTCTGAAACAAAAAATGCCCTTTGTACCACGGTTTCTGCTGCAGGATTTGAGGTGTCAGCCACAAACCACACACCCTGGTCCTTGCCCAGCCCGTGGCAGCAAGAGGCAGCTTTGAATGTTTCAATGTGTTTTGTGTTGCCTCCTCTCAGAACAACCAGGAGGTCCAAACCTGAAAGCTTATCCCCAATCTGCACCCAGGCTGGGGTTCTGCTTGGGTCAGAAGTGTGATTKTGAATCTGGTGTCTAGCACAGGTGTGGGAGGTGTGGATTCCTTGCAGAGGAAGCAAAACTGGGCTAAGTCAGAGCACTCCCATTCCCTGGAGCTCTTCTGTCCATGGCACTGGACTACAGGGAGTCCCAACTCCTCCATCAGCTGTTCTGTTCACTGCCTGCCAGTGCAGAAGTAGCCTTCAGGTGTGATTTTCCCTTCTGGTTAAAGGTATTTAGATGTGTAGGTGTGTCAGGTGTCAAACCCTCTCCTACTCAGCAAACATTGAAATACAGACTTAAGCCTAAGCCTCTACTTAAATTGATAAATATAGTTTTAGAACTATACTTTTGGATCTGTTTAAGATTTAGATTTGCTTATTTAAAGGTTAAAAGTCTCAGGGAGGCTTTTGGTGGGTTTCCCAGAAGGAGTGTTACCTCTGACACTGAATTAAAYATGTTAAAACATCCTTTAGAATGTGGTCCTTGGCCCTGGAAGCTGGCTCCTGCCCCTCACTGTAGAGCCATGAGGATGAARGAACCTAGATGTCAGAAGGTTTTTGCAAGAGCAGGACTCCTAAATCACTTGGGAACAGACCCCTGAAATATTCAATCACCTGAACATTAGTTAAGTGCTCATTATATTTGGCAGCCTTTGAAAAATCCTTTACTTGAATCTTCAGCTACAAAGAGGCCTTTAACAATCTGGCTCTTATGCTTTGTGACACTTCACAGACCAATCTATAAATACCTTAAAAACCTGGGGCTACTGCTAAGGATGCTCAAGTACCACAGCTAATTTTAAAACCTTTACCCTTGTTAGTTTTCATGGTTGGGAGCTTGCGTTGGGATAATTGGGAGCATAAGACAGGTGATGAAAAAAATCATCTGTGTGCTGAGAAACTCTGCCTAAGCATTACCTCTTAACAAATCTGCTGTTTTTCAGGTAAAGGTGATGTGTTTGGTGATATCTTCTGGAAGGAAACCAGCCTGGCCCATGCCTGTGCCAACGTGCGGGCTCTGACCTACTGCGACTTGCACATCATYAAGCGAGAAGCCTTGCTTAAAGTGCTGGACTTCTACACKGCTTTTGCAAACTCCTTCTCCAGGAACCTCACCCTCACCTGCAACCTGAGGAAGAGGGTAAGCTCTTTATTTCCCCCTTTCTCTTGCAGTCCTGCAGGTGCTGGCAGTGTTTAACAACCCCCTGTTTCCTGCTGATGTTTTCGGGTCATCGCAGATTGAGTGGCCTTTTGATGAATGCTGCCACTGTTGGTAATGATGGCTCAATAAAAGTTACCTGTAGMTTTGCAGCTCTGGAGAGCAGTCCTGGCAGGATGACATATGGATTGCATTTCTTTTCCTTTTCTTCATAGTTGCTGGTTTTCTTCCCACCCCATCGCATCAATGTAGGAAGTTATATTTTATAGAATCCAGATTCTGCATTTCTCAAAGCTGAAGTCTCTGAGATAAAGTTCAGACGACAATGTGATGGATCTCCATATTTTAGACCAACTAAGAGAAATTTATTAAGGTTAAATAAATAAAATACACTCATCAAAGGTACTGTATTAATGCCTGCTTCTTGGAGTTGCATAGTCCAGAATTTTAATATGGCAAGTTTAATAAAGCTGGGTAGTGATTTTACATTCACAGCTCACTTCTTAAACCCCCCTGCTCATTTTATAATCAATCAGCAATGCTCACTATCCATTAGTTCTTTCAAAGAACATTCCATCTAAAAATTAATTAGCTGTGAAGACGTATCTTGCAAACAGGTTACGGGATCCTTTAATTCACATTGCGGCTGCAAAATTTCATCTTTATGATTTTTTTTTTACGATTGATGAGGGTTATATAAATTTCATTTGCATTGAGAAATCTCATAACAATGATTTATAGATTACTGAGCATTAGCTCTGATCCTCTAGCTGCTGAAACACGTTTTTCTGCAGCTGTACCTTGGGCATCTCACCTGATTTTGTGCCAAGGCTGCCTCAGTGGCCTTGAAATTGTCACAAGACAATTYCAGCTTCTGCAGTAACAGTTCAACACAACTAGAATTTCACTTTTTAAAAGTCTTAATTTTTCCCTAGCCACTGCAGCATGGCACARATGCTGCTTTCAGAGGAGGTTTCATTTTTTTTTGCTCATTAATACCCCAAGTATGGCACAAAATCCCCACAGCAAGAAGCAGATGCAATGGGATTTCAGTGCCCCTCTGTCTGTGCTGGAGCCTGACAGAGCWGAGTTATAATCAGGTTTGGTTCCAGCTTTTCAGCTTACCTCTGACTGGAAGATTGTTCTCTCCACTCCAGACCTGAAGGAGGGCTTTGGGGCTTGGAAGCTGGCTCATGGTTTCTAGCTTATTATCACTTCTCTGTTGATAAGAAGTGCTCCAAGCCTTGACTTCAGCATYCCCCCCCTTGCCCCCTCACCAGCAAACAGCCCTGCAGTGACAGCTCTGCTCAGGCATTGCTGATGGTGATTTCATGGGACAAGATAATGCCACATACATTGTACCAAAATGTATTCTTTCCTTCTTAAAACTGTGAACCTGTCACTCCAGCTGGCATCCTGAGAAAAACATGAACATGTCTATTCCTGACAGGGCAGTGTGCTGGAGTTTAGCTCTGSAGTCCAGGGATGCATATAAGGAGTAGCCTCCTGGCTGAGTTGTCACAGAATTTCTTCTCTCACACACATTTTTTAAGGAAAATTGCTTTCCCTGCAGGGCCCTGGCATGGGGAATCACCCAGGTGGAAAAATGCATGGAACTCAAGTTCTCAGCAGAGATACCTGCTGTTTAGCTCAGTGTCAGGTACATGGGCTTTGACATGGGGGCAGTGGCTCCCAGTGAGAAGGAACAGCATTCCTAAAGAGAGGTTAGATTTTGCAGAAGGAAAGGAGCTGCTGTTTGGGGGAATTTGTGGGCAGTATGTGAGAGGGGATGAGGAGTCCAAGAAGGGCCATATCAGTGTGGGACATTCAGAGTGTTCATTTCATTAAAAATTGGGTGATGATGTCCAAGGTAGTCACTAATCACCTCCACAGCCCACGAGGGATGGTTCCTCCAGGAGGAAATCACCTGGCCCCTCTTTGGTGCAGAGTCTGGGATGGGAAAACCATCCTCTTTTAATTTCACAGATCCATGATCACTAACTTTTAAATACATCAGATGAACTCCACCCATCTCCTGCAGTTTCAGTCAATAACTGTTCTGGAAGCAGCCTGGCATTGCTCAGATGCACTGAGCCAGAGTCTGCTTTGCAGAAATTCTGTGTTTTGTTCCTGGGCACTAAATAGATCCTGCTACATTCAACACCAGGGACACARTCCAAGCCCTGTTACATAAAGTTATTCAGGGGATTGTTTCAAACCTCCTATGTGCTGGAAGGATCCGTGATTCCCTGTTGGAAATCACAGAAGTGTTTGGCGGTGAGTTCATCCCTGAGGAAAACCAGTCCAGGACAGTTCCATCAGGTGAACAGAAAGCAATTGTTCAGGCTGTGAGGCTGGGCTGGCAGCTGCACTGTGCTGCAGCAGCTTGTGCTGGAGTCATGTAACCCAAATGGAAAAAAAATAAATCATTGTCTCCTTTAATTGATTCCTATAGAAATATATACTTAGCACTTCTTCCACAGAGTCATGACTCGTAAGGTTTGACATTTAATTATGACATAAATACACTCCTTGGGGGTTTTGTGCCTGAGAAAATGGCTGCTCTCACTGTCAAAAATGCAGAGGCAGAAGAGTTCTTGCACCAGGCCTGCTCTGTGAAGCACACATGTGTGGATTTGGGTGACATACCATGTGTTTGTGCTGCCCTGTCCCTCAGCCAGCACTTTGATGCAGTCCATAGGCTGTGAAACATTTAGATGTTCAAAAGGCTAATAAATTAATAATAGCACTGAGCACAAAAGGTTATTTCCACATGACAGGGAAGCGAAAGTCTTGTTGAAGTGGGAAAATAATGTTTTCTCACTCCCAAATAGCATTTAGAGCCTGGCACATTGAATGACCTCCTTAAGGCATCTGCTCAGCAAAAGTATTGCAGCATATCATGTTTTGTGCTCTGATATCTYTACAGCATGTCTGGCATCACTAATGCACACTCCAAGGCAGAACCAGCACTTTGAACTWTTTTTTTKGTTTTTTTTTTCAATTAAGGAAAATAATTATTCTGAAAATCTATTCTTTAAAATCACAATGAGATTACATTAGCTGCCTCTAAGGATTGAGTAACAAACCAGGGCTTGGGGTGAGTCTTCAAAGAGTTAATTACTGCCTTCAGATGCTGGAAGAGAATATTAATAATATCTGATTTATTAAGTGCCTCTCAAGATTTCACAGAGCTGGAGGGAGGYCTCTCTGCAAGCTTGAGCCATGGAGCTTGGCCTGAGGAGGGGAGTCCTGACTGATTTTTAGGAGGCTCTGTGGCATCCAGTTGTCAAAGGGAAGTGAGCAAACAGCCAGGGTGGAAATCGTGGCTCAAAAGGAACCACAGAAGTCAGAGGGTCTGAAGATGGTTGCAAAGTTTCAGTAGTAAATTACACTCTTGGCATGGGAATTYTTTATGAGTTAGTCCCTGCTCTCCTTGTGTAAGCACACAGCAGTGGGCTTTGGATGGAGGAGTGGGGTGAAAGTGAGCAGAGAGAGAGATGAATGAAAGCAAGCAAAAGAAGGAAGAGAGATCACCAGTCCTGGCTCTAGCACTGTTCCAGCTGGGGTGTCCAGGGTTGTGGGGTGCACACGTCCCCGGGCTTTGTGGGGGTGCCTGCTTCTAGATAGGTTTTCCCCATCCTAGAGATAAGTTTCTCTTTTTCTGTGCAAATTAAGTATTAATTTAATTAAGATGTTAAGCGCACAGTCAGTTCTTGCAGACATTCCTTGAATTGGGTTGGAAGGCTTCGAAGGTCTTGGGTGGTCTTGATCCCCTGTTACTGTCCATGCCCACCTCTCAACCTCATTCCTGCACTTGTGCTGTGTTTATTTCTGTAGCCAGAACAAGGATATTTCTCCTGGAAAAGTGCTGCCCTACCTCCATGTGGCCCCTGCTCCAGCCACATTTTGGGTTTTTCTTTGTTTTTTTCCTTTTCTCAGCACTGCTTCCATTTTTACAAGCTGATGTACCACCTCTGTGAGCCCAGCACAGCCGGGGAAAAACCCGGCTGAAATCTTGTCCCTCCTGAAATCACAGCCCAAATTCTCCTGTGCTCCCATACAGCAGAGATTTCAGCCACAGCTTTCAAGGCACACAGTCACCTCCTGCTGTTCCCCACCATGGGCAGGGTGAGCTGTGTTCAAGGAGTGAGTCAGGAGCAGCCGGGGAAGAGGACAATTGTTCGTGCCTGACCCCTGCTGCGTTTGCTCCTGGAAGGTGTGCTGAGAGTGAGCCAAGGAGTGTGTGTGGGGGCAGGTGAGTGCCTTTAAGGCAGCCAAATCCCATTCAGGGGGGCTCAGCTCTTTTCYCTGTGATGCTCTTAAAGCCAGGGACAGCGCTGTGAGCACCTGATGTTATCTAATACCTCCAGCACCCTGAATCTCTGGGGCTTTTCAGCGGGCGAGGCCATCAGACTGTGTTAACACACACGTCCTATTTTCCTTTCCTTCCTTCAGATTAGAATAATTTCTTTTTAAATTGCCTTCCTCTTCTTGCTTGAGGTTTTAATGCATCACATGTGGTTTCTTGACTGAATCACTCCTCAGTTCTGTGTCACATGGTTTTGAGAAAAGCTTTATTTTAAGTTGAATTCTGCATTCACGTGGCCTAAAAGTGAAGGTTGTCCCAAGGTTCATTCACCATCCCTATTTTTATTTTCCAGACCCTCCCAATGGTGTGCTGCTTTAGTGATGCAGAAGCAATGCCAGAGGCAGAGAGCATTGTTCAGCTGTCAGCCCTTGCCCCTSAGGGTCACTTCAGGTGTGTTCTGGTGACCCTGGGGACTTTCACAGGTTTTGAGCTCCAAATTAAGCTACTCACAGTTGTAGGAGCTTAGTTCAGAGCTGCTTGCACTTCACCAGCTGGTGCTTACACTCAGTCCTGCCCATCAGTTGTGGGGAGTGACTTGGCATACATGGAAAGRGGTCAGAGCATCMTCCTTGTCTCAGGCCTTTTCTCTCYCTCTCTGGTCTTTAGTTGTCTGAATTTTATTTTCTTTTATATGAACATGTTGTCCCAGAAAATGAGGTCCTATAGCTATAGTTTATCTTCAGTGACTGTTCAGTGTGATCACTGAGCAAGTAAGTTACACCATCAAAAATCAATTAGGTTTTATTTTGTTCAYATCTTAGCAGACTCTGCAGCTGCCATTATGCTTGAAAAGACTTTAGCTTTGGAAAATTTTTGAAGATTTTTTTATTGTTTAGCTTTATTGCATTCACCACTCTCTCCAGATRTGTTAATACTCAATTGCAGTATTTCCTAAAGGGCTGTTCCACTGATTTATATCTAATACCACCTCTGATGGTGTCTACACTTGTATGTCAAATGTGCTTGGGAGAGAAGAGCCAACTCCAAGCCTTCAAATAAAGTGACCTTGTCCAAATTTTTGATTGGAGGTCCTGGGCTGGAAATTTCTGGAGAAACTGCTCAGGGATCTGGGTCAAACCCATGTGAAGAATTTATCAGTACAGGTAAAATCCAGAATACAGCAATTCCCTGTGTGTCTGTAGCTGTGTGGTTRCAGACAACCCAGCAAAGGCCACCCTCCACCTTCTGCCACTGAGAGCCCCTGGATCCTTCCAAGTGAGAATTACAGATCTGAGGCAAAAGCTTTTTCTGCAGCTCTTCCTTCCCATCCCCTGCTCCCCTGAGCAATTCCTTGTGTCTTTGCCCCTCTTCAGAGACAAGGGGACTTGAGTTTGAAGCATTCAAAGGAAGTGAGTCCTTGGAGGGCTGTGTGTGACTTTGCTAGGTAGAAGAGCAGCATAAAAATTAAAAAGGGAGAATGGCAGCAGCTTCAGGTTCAGCCCCTGCCAGACAGCGTGGGACAGCTGTGGGACAGCTGTGGGAGCAGAGTGAGTGCTGCAGGAGCTGCTGTGGGTTTGCTGTCTCACTTCTGTGGCTGTGAGCTGGGCTCTTTGCCCTGTGCCTCACTCCTTTCCCTCTCCTTTCTGCCACTTGTTCATCTCTTCTGGGCRCTCCTCAGGTCACACTGACCCTGGGAAATGAGGTGCAAATGCACCTCTGAGTCCCCTTCTTGGAGAGCAGAGGGAGCACTGAGGTTTTTCTCTTGCTTGGCTGTGGCTGCACTCGTGGCTGAGTGCAGAACTTGGGGATAGGTGTGAAACTCTTGAATGCATCCAGGGCAATAAAGCTGGAGAAAGGGCTGGAAGGAGTGCAGGGAGCAGCTGAGCACTTTGGGCTTGTCTAGTATGGACAAAAGGAGGCTGAGGGGTGACCTCATTTCCCCCTGCAGCTGCTTGAGGAGGGGAAGGGGAGAGGGAACTGCTGATCTCTTCTCCCTGGGATCCAGTGACAGGATGTGTGGGGATGGTTCAGAGCTGCTCCAGGGAAGGTTTACTGGRAATTAGGAAGCATTTCTTGACTGAGGGGATGGTCAAACACTGGAATGGGCCTCCTACAGGGATGGTTGATACCCTCAGCTTGGCAGTGTTTAAGAGGCATTTGGACATTGCCCTTAAGATCCTGCTGTAACTTTTGATCAGCCCTGAAGTGGTCAGGCAGTTGAATTAGATGATGTTGTAGATTCCTCTCTCCTCTCTCCTCTCTCTCCTCTCCTCTCCTCAAGCACTGAATATCCTGTGGGAGGCTTGAGGTACCATGGATTCAGGGCAGTCTGGATTAGCCTTCAGACTTTTTGCCTCCAGCCTGCAGGCAGATGCAGAGCTCAGCCAGTGCACCATCATCTTGAGCAGTGTTTCAGAGCCCCATTAATCCCCCAGGGTACCAGCAGGCCAATATTCTATTCTGGATATAATCTCTGAGTTAAATACCTTCCTCAGACATCCTGACCATGCTTCTGAAGGAGCAAGGGACAAATTACCAGCTCTSTTAGACTGAACCTTCAGCAGGACTGAACCCAACTCTGATAATCCTTTGGCATTACAGAGGTAGACCCATTCTTTCCCTGTATGTGCAACTTCCCTGTCTAAATCTAAATCAAAAGGTCATTTTGTGTTGTTTGTCTGCTGGTCTTTATTGAGAAATGCAAGGCAGTTAAGCACACTTTCCATTCAAGGATCTTTGAACAGCATTGTCTGGCTGCAGAAAAAAGAATCCCCTGTGCTGRTGTGATGCTTTCTGCACTCAGCAGCTGACACTGAAGGCACTCAGCTGATCTGCCCCAGTGAAAGGAATGAGAATCCCTTCCTCAGGCAGGCAGGATGTGTGTGGAAAGATCATTAAACAGGAATGTCAGGGATGGGCAGCACCCATAGGGAGACAAAAAAACGTGACTGACTGTGTTAGAGTGAAGATCCAGATTGAAGATTATTTGCTATTGTGCTTTCTGTGAATTAATACTATTTTATAGCTCTCATAATTAACATATTCTCCTGGGTTGACACCGAAAGCATTCTGCAGGCTGTCTGCTAATATCAGTTCAAGGCAGCATTGCTTGCACAGGACATGAAGGCTGATAAAAAATAAGTCAAAGGTTTGCTATTTTTAATCTTGTAAATATTAAAAAATGAACATTTTGTGTTTACCTCCCCTCATTGATTAAAATTGATGCTTTTAATCTCCTCCCACTGCACAGGAAGGGGAGGGAGTGTGCATGGTGCAGTGGGAAGGAACACTGCCACTTCATTTTTCATTTCCAGTTAGGAAAGTTTTTGCCAGCAGGCAGGATTTGCACAGAAAGTGGGGACAGAGGTGTGTTGTATTACCTCACACCCCTCCAAGCAATTATTCCAGAGCAATGGATTTTTTCTTACAGGGGCTGCTGAGCCTAATTGCTCTGTACATCTGTGATTTTTTTTCAACCTGATAACTTCAAGAAAAGGGGGAAATGTTAAAAAACTGAGATGATTAATTCTGGCATTGCTTCCTGGAGCTGAACACCAGATATTTTAGCAACAGCACAGTATGACTTGAAGGTATAAAATGAGCTTCTACCCCAGACTTCTCATTCACAAACCTTACTTCTGCCAGACTGGGAATGCTGGCAGAGATGCACCCAAAGCCATGGCTGGGGAAAGAGAACTTCTCATAATATCAGTGGATCCCCATGGGCTTCACAAGGCACAGGCAGAGCACTCATCCAAGTGAGAGTTGTCTGGCTCTGCCCAAAATGGGATCCAGAAGTGCTCAGTGAAAACTTCCCAGCAGTTTTGCCATGGAGGCAGCACTGATTTCATTTATTAGGTTTTTGCCTCAACCAAAAAGCTCCTCAAATAAATGAATAAATAATTAGCTTCTCAAATGCTAACTAAAACTCCCTGTGTAAGGCCTTTCTTTTSTGTGCAAGTATAAATCCATTAACCTATTATTTTTCAGCTCACACGTCACAGATGCAGTAATACCCAAACCTGCTGGTTCAGCACATAATAATCAYTGCAGTCCTGCAAATCCCAGATTTACCTTGCTTTCAGTGGAATTTTGGGGCTGCTTTCTACAGTGCACGTAGGAAAGTATTAAATTGTAAACAAAGTGCAAGAGGAACTTTGTGTGGAAAGTTTGCACGAATCCCACTGGTTTTAGTTAAAAATAAACCCCAGCCTGTCACTTCCAACTTAATGATGGCTGATTGACTGTGCCTYTTTTAATTGGCTGCCAGTGGCTGTGATTAGCAAGCTGGCTCAGTTTAGGTCCCATGCAAAGAAAGTCTGCAGGAGCAAATTATCAGGAGATGCTTAAACGTATTCCAGAGGTGGGCACAGCTGTCAGGAGGGACAGGGACATTCTGGGAAGTACCTGAAATAAGCTGAGTCCCCTRTTATTGCACTTCTGAGCAACTTACTGAAAGCCAAAAATATTCTGTGCATTTAGGATGGAATATATATTATTAATTCATTTTCCCCCATATTTTTACTTCTTAGAGCTTACAATCCTAGCTCCTAATTTGTTTCCCTTCCTGAAGATAACAAAACCATAATACAGTTTTTAGTTGTAGGTTACTGTTAAAAAAAAGGAGCATAGTGTGAGCAGTTCCAAAAGCCTCTGATTCTCTTAACTCTGTTAATTAAACTGTCAGTGATCTTTTGATATTTTGAACTTTGGGACCTCCCCTCTGACTTCTGGGTGAATATCAGATTTTTTATTAGTACTCCACAAAGCTGTCTTAGCTGCCAAAAAGGGGCTATATACTGTTTCCTATATTAAATTTCCATCAGTCACTGTACCTCCAGAGCAGGGGGTCTTACCTCTCCATGCTCTCTGAGTACATATCCCTTTATCCATTGTCATAAAAAGCAATCCATTGTCCACTCTTCTATTATGAACAGCACTCCTGTTACCACAGGAACAGGCTCTGGCTTTTTCTGAGAGCCTAAAACACTTCACACTCCCTTAAAAATGTGAAAATGGCGACCTAAGCAACCAGCAGATGACAGCAGCAAAGAACAGCCATTTCTAATCAGGATGTTTCTAACTGGTCAGATGAAATGAAGCCTTTTTATTATGATTAAGTTTGCTTTTCCATTCATGCCCCCTCTCAGTGTGCAGACAGAGTTTTCCTTGTCCATGTCCCTGACTTTAACAAAGCATCCTGTCATCTCTGTAATTAATTCCTGTGCCTAACCTCCCTATTTTCACCAATTCTGCCTTCCTTGACTCCGTGCCACTGTGGTGAATTTCCATCTCCATCGTGTGTCTGAGGTAAATCCATTTTTAAATGGARCAGTTGTTGGTCAGAGCAGCTCAATTATGAATGAGCATCCTTCTCCCAGGCTGTATTGGCCATCCTGCCAAGGGAGGCTCCACCACAAATGTAAATGGAGGAACTGAATCATGCATGTTCTTCATGTGTGAATAATTGTCCCTGTTCCCATTTAGTGAAGGACTCAGCCAACAACCTCAAGATGTTCTACAGAAGCACATGAATAATAATTTACAAGCTGAGGGCAGCCATGCATTAATRTACCAAACAGATGCCTGACTGAGSCTGATGAACCATCAGCCAGAACTTMAAGCATTTGTTAGAAATTTCATAGTAAGTGTCCCATGAAGAGGTTCCTGCCAGAGCAGTTGGGCTCAAATTCAGCCCAACATGTCAGACAGCTGCTAATGGGGATGGTGAGGGATCTGCTGGGACAGAGACTGGGCTTGCAAAACCCCAGCAGCCTTCTCTAGCCTTGCTGGCCTTCTGGAGGGCAAGATCTTCTGGCCCCATGGATCAGCCCTGCTCCAAGGAGGAACACAGAATTACAGAATAACCGAGTAGTTTGGGTCAGTTTGGCTTTAAAGATCATTTCCACACCCCCTGCCATGGGCAGGGACACCTTCCTCTAGAGCAGGGTGCTCTGAGCCCCATCCAGTGAGGCCTTGAACACTTCCAGGGATGGAACAGCCACAGCTGCTCTGGGCAGCCTGTGCCAGTGCCACCCTCACTGGAAAGATTCCTTCCTTAAATTGAATCTAAACCTGCCCTCTTGAAGGAGAAGGGAACACAGGTGGCCTCAACCCTGACAGGTAACAGCTGTGTTAATTACTCTGTACAGCCTCCCCCTTGATGAGACACAGCTTATCCAGTAAAGACAAGTGTGATAAAAGGGAATGGGTTTGGCTGGTAGGGGAGGATCATGAGCAGGAGAGGATGGAGAAGAAGAAGCAGTGTTGTGGGGAGAGGCTCACTGCTGTGAGGTCATTCTGGGTTTCCTGTTAGAGCCTGCTGTTGGAACCTGCAGTCACAGTCTAGCTGGGGAAAAGCCTGCATTCAGAGTCTGCAGACACCCTCTGGCAGTATAAAGCTGTTTCCCTGTGTCCTATTACTGCATGCCCTCATCAAAAGCCCTTCTCCAGCTCCCTTTGGATCCTGGAAGGGGCTCTCAGSTCTGTCCCCCTGGAGCCYTGTCCAGGCTGAACAAACCCAGCTCTCTCTGCCTGTCATCATAGGTGAGGTGCTCCAGCCCTTTGAGCACCTTCATGGTCTTAACATCTGGCACAGCTGCACATTTGTAGGCATCCCCCAGCATCTGAGGCAAGTGGCAAACCCCACAGAGGAGAGTCAGCCTCCTGGACAAGGCCTTCCTGGGAGAAGGTGACTGAAGAACTGCTGTCTTGTATGGAGGCTTGGGGTTAGCTGGATTTTTTGGACATCAGAAAAAAAAGAATCAAAGATAAAAACAGAGAGATGCTTTAGCCAAAGTTTCTGAGCTCAGAAGGAGGTCTGGCAGGCAAACACAGCATCTGAGATGGAAAATAACAGAGGTAGAGATCTGTGCTTTAGTGTAGTGTCTTTTTGCATCCCTGCAGCAGTGTTTATCCTGCACCAGCTGGTGTTTCATTAATTGTGTGTGCACAGGGAGTGGTAGAWAGCAGTACAAACTCTGTGTAAACAGAGTGAAGCGTGGCCACAAACAGAGAAATAAAAATTGTCAGTGTTATTGATTACAAAGATCTGTTACTGGTGCAGGTACTGGGTTTTCTCCTGGCCCCAGACTGGAAGAGGGGATTGGCTCCAGTTTTACATGAGGAGGTCATTTCTGATCACTTTTAAAGCCAGGTTTTCCRGAGTGTACAATACTGAGGTTTACAAACTAATTTGTTTAGGTCTGGAGCCATGAGATAAGCTGCAAGAACAGCAGGCTCAGCCCCTGTGGAGCATCCTGTGTCAGTGCCTGAGTGCATGGATGGGAACAAAAACAGTGCTGGTGAGCTTGAGAGACATCCACAGCCAGCAAAGAAGCAATGGCTGTGATACAGGCAGTAGGGAAGATCACCCAGAAGCACATGAGGAAAATGGAAGGAGCTTTCCCCAAGAGTAGATGAAGTGTGGAGACCCAATAGAATGATACCCACAAGTAGGAAGTGGTCAGATTGTTAAARCCCTTCACAGCACAGCCTCAGCTCATTGCTGTGGAAGCCCAGGGATTGATTTAAAACAGTCAGCATGCAAGTGGGAAGGAAATGGCTCTTCACCACACCATATTCATGCCATCCCTATAACCCCACCAGTTAACTCTCCTGTGCTGCCTCTTCCTCCTGCAGATGCCCTTTGGAAATAAATGCAAGGCTCTGCAGAGTCTCAGTCACATCTGCTGAGCTGGGAAAACATGCAGTGCTCCCTTTGGGGACAGGGAGAGCACTTCA
This sequence comes from Alauda arvensis, assembly GCA_902810485.1. NCBI lineage: Eukaryota > Metazoa > Chordata > Aves > Passeriformes > Alaudidae > Alauda > Alauda arvensis. The sequence continues at coordinate 630,756 of CADDXX010000153.1, forward strand.
TCCTCGGGGTGTGTGTGTGTCACATAGGCAGCCCCCTGGTGCTGCCCACGAGTGGCTCTGCCACGACTGTCATCAGCAGCTCCATCTCTGCACAAGTGGCTTCAGGGAGCAGCACAGTGAATTTTCTCATGGCTGATGCTGTGTTTCCATGCTGTGGTGGAGAGCTCACTAGCTGTTGGATAGCTCTCCTCCTGGCTTTCCCAGCTGTGGGTGATTTCCCTTGACTCTCTGCCCCAGAAAGGAAGGGCTCTTCACATTAAAGTATGAGGAAACATCAGCAAAATAATTTAAATGTGGTCTTTTCTCTTGAAAAATTAATTTAATTTGATTATGCCATAAGTACAAGGCCCCTGTTCTGCTGACAATTGCAGATGCCTCTAAAAAACTGTAATTCCTTCAGTCTCCTGAGCTAAAGCACCCTCAGTGGCAGAGCTGTGCCAGCCACTAAAGGCTAAAGGGACARGTTTTGGGAGAAAGTAGCACATCTTCTTTATGGTATATTTCTTCTTGACAGCATACTCCTTAATGYTTGCCTGCTTATGTCTTGGGTCTTTTTTTCCTCCCCAAGTGGTTCCTCCCCACTGAAGCAGTGGCTGTGGTCCTGTTAAAGGCAATTTCAGCATGTTCCAAGAGCCAGCAGTCCTTAATCACACACTGCCAACCAAGAGCTCCCAACTGGGAGAAGCTTTGCTCTTGCTGGGAGAGATGTTTCACTTGAAGAATCCCTGGGATACTTTTTAAGGTTGTTTCACCCAGCTTTCTGTAGTTAAATGAAGTAGATATTGAAAGTTTAAATAACCTTTTGGTCTTCTTTTCCTGTCAAATTGGGATTTCCCAATGGTTTGACTGAGTTATTTCACATCTCTCACGCAGTGGGCTGACCCTGTCTTCCAGATAATCCTTTCCAAGTCTTGATTTCAAATTAAAAGAATTGCCAGTGGATCTTGTGCTGTGTCTCTGAGTTCAGAAGCACACATGTGAGTTGCTGAACTCATTCTCCCTTGGCAGCATCCCTGTGGCTTTGTTTGCTGGGCATCCCAKGGGTGAGGTGGACACTGGGATATGGTCAGTGGTCATTTGAGATTGGGTTTCATCAAAAGATCTGTAGAAAAGGGAGTGAGCAGTGGCAGAAGTGTCCTGACTTTGGTCTGGACAGCTTCAGTATTTGATCTGGCAGTAGGCTGTATAGGAGAAGGAATAACTGAGGTAATTTTGGCATGGGTGGCTGGCTGAGTGCAGAACCATGGTGCAGTGTGAGCTTCAGGCTCGAAACCAGAGGCAGATGAGAGCAGCTCTGAATGCAGCCTGGTCAGAGAATCACAGAATTCAGGTTGGAAGGGACCTCAGTGGATCATCTGGTCCCAGCTGCCTGCTCCAGCAGGGCCATCCCAGAGCACAGGGCACAAGATCATGTCCAGACAGGTCTGGAATATCTGCAGGGAGGGAGACCCCACACCCTCTCTGGGTGACCTGTTCCAGTGCTCAGTCACTGCATAGGGAAAAAGCTCTCCCTCATGTTCAGGTGGAACTCCAGTGCTTCAGTTTCTGTGCATTCTCTCCTGCTTGGCACCACTGAGAAGAGCCTTGCTCCATCCTCTTGGATCCTGCCTTTCTGCAGGGGAACACTGCTGTGGGACAGAAGGAGTCCTGGTGCCCTTCCCTGTGGTTTTAGCATATGCAGGCCCTCACTTCTAGCCCCAAAAAGTCAGGTGCTTGACTGGGATCTGGAAACAAATGGGAGAGAAACAAATGACTGCCCATCCACCAGTCTAAAACTGCTCCAGTCAGGAATGCTTTTGAGTTAGCTCGAGTTGGTGATTTTCTCCACTGAATTGGTCTCTGTTGTTAGATTCAGGTGAGGAATGTCTGGCAGTGACTGAGCAGCATGTTTCACCTCCCTGTTCTGTAACACAAGGTGATGATGTCTTGGCTCCTCCAGGTGCAGAGGCTGCCYSTTGTYCCYTYCMWTTKGGKTTTTTAAAAATTATTTCTCCATTTCTGACTTACCACTTCCAAACAGATCTGATGCTGTTCTACATCCCATGGCAATGCAAGTGCATTGTTTTAATTGAAGCTCCTGCTGTAAAAGCTTTTCAATAAATTAACAAAACCTTGAAAGTGATGAAGTGAACAGAGTAGCTGGTGGCACATTCCATATAAAACCAAGGTTTCTGAAAGCCAGGTGGAATGTTCTCAATGTCAGAAACAAGGCTGATTAGCAGCAGGTGTTATTTTTTTTATTGGACCAGTGGATATAGCTGGAAAGAAATCAAAAATCTTTCAGTTGAAAAATGCTTTTTCAGGTCTGAAGACTTCAGATTAAATTTCAGGCACTTTATGGTCTGGTACAGTAATATTTAAGTTAAAAAAGAAAGCCATAATGATTCCAATTAATTTAAATTTCCACTGAAAGCAGACAGGAGAGAGTAGTACATTTGGGGAACAATTTGCAATTCTTTTGCTGATGTATTACTTTGTAAATTGAGAGACTCTCTTAGGCATTTAGTGTTCAGGCAAAAAGCAGTAAGAGGCAAAWACACAGTGAAGAAAACATGGATTCTGCAAATCCTCTGTGCCTGTGTTCTGTGTGGCTTTGTGCTGGGGATRTGCAGGAACACTGCACAAGCAGGGCTGGCCAGAAGCCAAACATTARGATTTTGATATTTTTCATTGGAAGAAAAGCACAACCTTCTGAAAATTGTTACTAAATAAACAGAAATAGTTCTGCCTCCTTCCTCACCCCTCTCCCAACATAAATTGCAACAGTAAGTTGTTCTGGTCTGGATTTAATTCCAGCAATTAACTGCAATTAAAATAGAACCCTTTCAATTATTTCAAATCCAGGACWCTACACACCAGACAGGACAGTGATGGAAAGAAAGGTTGTTACTATATTAATAATATTCTTTTAATTCCAAGAAATACATTTATATGTTTAATCTTTTTTGCAGTATGGATTTTTCTACCACAGGGTCCTTAGGTTGGAGAGCTTGGCTCCATCCCCCCAGCTCAGGCCCAGAACAGCTCAGTGACCCTGGGCAAGTGATCCATGCCCTCTCTGTGCCCTGGTGTTGGCCTCTGGCACAAATGGCAGCTGCGTAAATCCAACTTTTTGGGAAGGGGGAGTGGTGGATTAGTGCTGCATATTGTTATTGATGATTGATTTTCTGCTCCAAGTGAAATCAGGCTGAGGAGCAGCTTGTAAAGCCTTTTGGCACTTCTCCCCCATTTCTGCAGAGTGCCCCAAGCTCAAACCGCCCTGCTGCCATCGGGAGGCTTTGAGCTGTGTTTTCCCCTCCCTGCCCAGGAGCGTGTCCCCCTCAGGAGATSCTGGGAGAACTGAAGGCTGTTTTCTTCTTTTAATCATCTCTGGTAGAATGCAGAGGCAGTAACTCCTGTGCAGCACAGCTGAGTGTGGATCAATTGGCAGTGCTGCTGAGTGACATTTCATTAGGCCAGTGCCAATAGCAGGTATTGATCCAGCGGCCAGTCAATGTGAGTCTGCAAGGACCCAGCCTGCCTGGTGGGACTGGAAGCTGTGCTGTGCATGGGGGCAATGCCTGGCAGTGAGCACAGCACCCCTCAGCTGGGCTCAGAGGCTGTGGGAATCTCCCTCCAGCTCCTGAGCCCTGGGGGTGCCTGATGGTGATGTGCTGGCAGGATTTGTGGTGACAGTGTGGTCGTAGGGCACCACGTGGTGCCACCTGYCACCATCTCTTTCCATCAGTGGGGCTCTCTGAAAGTCATGAGATGSTCTGGTTGGGGTGGGTGGAGGCTGTCTTTGCTGGGATTCAGTCCCACATGCTGTGAAAGGTCTTGGGTCTAATGGGCTTGGGTTTTTAGCCATCTGCAGGGCTCCTCTTTCCTCCTCTGTRAGTACCTCAGCTTCCCTTCTTGCAGGAGAAAGAAAATCTGCAAAATKGAAAAATAAATCCTGTCAAGAGAAATCTATTCTTCTCTCTGTCTTAATGCCAGAGAAAGAAATGGGAGAAATATCTCCCTTACCCTTTGCTCTCTAATTATTGCATCTGCAAGGAAGAAAAGAGAAAGGGGAGATGAATATGTGATACTCTCCATCAAGAGCACATCTGCAGGTAGTTTGCTCACCCACCAAATGACCAGTCCAGATTAGACTTGTTTACATGGGAGAGTTGTTAGGGAGTGAAGGAAGGCATGAGTTTAAATCCCTAAGTGCATAGACCTMACCAGTGGGAGGGAGCAGGGGTCCCCAGGAGACACTGCACAGTAACAGCTACACTGCAGCACTCACTCAAATTGTTCTCTGCTCAATTTCCCCATGTTTAACCAACTCTGTGTTATGTACAGAAAACAGATCAGRCTCTGATTCAATGCATTATTTCAGCTCCCTGATCCAGTTGAGTCTTTTTATTGAGTTCAGTGTGGGATTTATGGTCCTGAAAAGGAATGAGGAGGCTGAAGCTGGGTTTCTTTGCTGCCAGTTGTGACAGGAGCCCAAGAGGGGCTGTGTGTGTTTGGACCATGGTGACAGTCCTTGTGAGGCCACACAGATCACTACTTCACCCTAAACAAGCAGCAGCACACCCTGGTTGAAAGCCACCATAAGTTCATAAACAAAGTAGCCTTTCTGGTTTATTGATTGAAATAATTCTGKATGTGGAAGGTGCATTTTGCTCACTTGGATGGTGTTGCAGAAATCATTCTGTCTGCTCTGCAACATGCTAAAGCATCTGCTGTTTGGTTACAGCAAAGAAAACAGAAAATAGTGAGTGAAAAAGCAGCAGAAACAAGCAATCAATTCCAATTCCAGAGTCTCATTTAAAGACAGTGGCAAAGCTCCCCACTTCCAGAGGTGCACAGTGCCCTTCCTCAGCATCCCTTTCCAAGCAGAGAGACCTCAGCTGGACCTGCAGCCACAGGAAATCTGTGAGTTGTTTTCCCCTGGGATATGGAAAGGTGGAGGCATCTCTGGCCAGGAGGTGCTCAGGCCTGAGTGACTGAAAGGACAGAAGAGCTCCTGACTCAGGAAGCTGAGCTGCTCTCAGATAACATTCTTGTAGTTGGTAAAAAACTGTATAATTTGGCCAAGGGAGGAGAAGGTTTTGGCATTTCTTTTGGAAATGTGACTCCTTAACTCAGCCCACACTTGGCTGAACACAAAATCACACTGTTTAGAGAATGTCCATCACAGCAGCTGTGAGTGATGTGACTGATCCTTCCTTGCAGAGCAGGTGTCAGGAGGTGTTAGCACCTTTAATCAATCAGGGGATTGATGTCTCAGGGGACAGGACAGGACTTCATGTGGCCCTGTACATCCATGGTGCACTGCCCTAAACATCTCAGGGCAGCACAGCCTTGGGCCCTTGATCTTGAGCTCAAGCCCTGAGAACACCTGTGTGCATTTCTTCCATGACTGTTGTGGGTTTTTTTTAATGAACTGCCTCAGTTTTGGCAACAGGCCAGCACAGTGACCTCTCTCTGCTGTCAGCCATGGGTTTTAGTCTCTCAGTTGTAAATAGTTAGCAGTGACAGAGGGATTTCCAGTTAATTGGGGAAATGAGGGCAGTGTTATTATCCTCTCTTACACTGGGGGAGATGGAGACATGAAGAGTGATTTGTACAGSACTTCCCCCTTGGCTGGAGGTCAGGCCAGCAGGATAATCCATCCCCATGAATCCCAGCCTGGTGCTCTCTGTGTTTGGCCACGATGCTCTGGGGAAAAATGATGTGACAAATGAAGCTTGGATCTTTGCCCACTTCTCTCCTCTTTCTTCTTCCATCCAGACATGTTTTAAATGGAATCAGGATGATGTCAGACCAAGTATGAAGGGGATGGGTCAAACTCTCAGCCACTTTCTTCTTAATATTCATGATTTTTCACAAATGCAGATCAGCCTAATTAGCTGCCAGCATGCACAGATGTCTCTCTGCAAGAGAACTCAGGTGCTGTGAGAACTGATTGTGAACATGAAACAAAATCAGATTAAAATTTGACCTACAGTAATCAATTCCTAAACCACAGGACAAGCAGCAAAGAGATGATGGAATTTCTGGACTTTGTTAATCAGTTATTGGCTGTTGTTGTGCTCTTCTGAAGGGTCTCTCCCTCATTACATGTCCTGATTTTTCTTTAGATGAGCAACTTGGGGGACAAAGATCTTAATTAAGTCATCAGAAAAGAACGAACCTCTTCCTTGCACATAAAATGCCATTAAATATCCCTTAAAAGGGCTTTTTCAGCATCATGGAAATAATTCTCATGTCCTTGAAGTGGCATAACTTTGTTACTTGGGTTGGAAATCCTCACATCTTTTACAGGTCAGTTCTGCAGTTGCTTAGGAAGAATGTGTGTGAATACAGGTTCTCCGAAGCAAAATTAAAATGTGCTTGGTAGGAAGCTTTTGCTGTGGCATGTTACCCTCTCTGTGAAGTCAGGATCAATGGAAACTTGCAGAAAGGCTATTATTTACTGTTTCTTTCAAGCAGCCAGAAGACTAACCTGCAGAAATCTTCTTTCCCTCCAAAATCCAGCATGAAAGACTGTTTAGTGCAACATCCCTATCCTGGAGATTAGCTAATTGCTCAGCAGTCAGTCATTCCCACTGCACAGCCAAGGACAGCCGCTCCTTTCTCACACACAGATGGAGCAGTGGTTTAACACAAAACAGTTCCTGGGACAGGAGGATTAAGGGGAATTTACTGGAGAGCAATTAAAAGAGTTGTTGGAGCAGTTTGTTTTTGAGGCTGAATTTCACATCAAAGTGGAGCTATCTGAGGAGYGTACAGAGCAGAAATAAAGCCATCATTTCAAACCATCTACTCTGCATCCTTGGAGTACAGATTAATAAAGTGAGCTAAGAGTTTATGGAGATTTGCAGGAATGAATTTGGGGAAGCAGCCTAAAGGCTTGTGTGGGGTCATTTCCTATTCATCCATTTCTGTCCAGTCTTTCATAGTATAACTTTTTAAATTCACATTTTAATTCATGTAAACAAAAAAAAGGAAGATTGCTTTAATATCATGGAAGTTTTTTGGCTTTTTTTTAAAAGATAATATCTGAAAAGTAAGATTTAAAAGCATTTTCACATCAAGTATTAATAATGAGTCGTGTTCTCTGGGACCTGCCTAGATTTTAAAAACACTTCAGCTTTGGAGCAGACCTTTTCACCAGGGGTTATACATTAGCAATTGGGCTTGACTGGCCTAGTTTTCAGAATGTCAGAAAAGAGGATCCCAGATGTGTCCTGTTTTGATAACTAAAGGCTCCTAGAGGGGACCAGTCCTCAAGGACTGAGGGATGAAGCATTCCAGACCCCCCATAGCCCATCAGGGGAGGGTTTGCTGGCTTTGGCAGTGCTTAGTGCCAGTGGTGGCAGTGATCCAAGCAGGATCTATCCTTCAACACCTGGGAGTGGGATGAGCTTTGCAGTGCARAAGGGTGGGTGTGCAGAACAGACACATCTCAGGCAGTCTCCAGTTTCCCAGGGGCTGTGGGAAGGCCATCTCCATTCCCCTGCTGGAAGGTTTTCCTGGGAACTGTGGTGAGAACAAGGGGGAAGGGCTGGCTTTCCTTTCCCTGCTGGTGGCTCATCCAGTTGCTCCATATAGGCAAAAACATCTGGTTTTCCACGAGCTCTCACTGAGAGCCACCAGTCTGGCAGGGTCACCTGGGCAGTTGTGGCTTGTCCTTCCTCTGCAGGAAAGAATTTTGAAAGAATAATGTTTGTCTTTAAGGGCTGGCTGCTCCCTGAGGCTGTGGGGCAATGCTGGGGTGGAAATAAAAATGGCATCAGATGAAGGGTGTGCAGAACACACACACACACACAGAGGAAAACTTTACAGGAGGCTTTTTTACATTACATTTGCACTGCCAGAGGTTGGGATTTGTGTCCTCCATCCCCACCATCCACAGGGGATGTCTGCACACAGGAGACAGGCACGGAGCTGCCTGTACAGACACCAGAGACAAGCAGGCATCYCAGGGTACAGCTTGTCTGACCTGCTTTAACATCCAGCTGCAGGTGAAATGACTCACACCTTCCAAGTGCTTTTGTCTTCCYCCCTCTGCTGTGCAGGGCTCCTGGAGGGTGAGTTCAGATGCAGACAGAGGCTTTGTAGGTGAGCCCTGTTCCGAGTGTCTGTGCTCTGGAAATGGGGTGTGTTTTATGGAGCAGGAAATGTATTTATGTGYTATGTGTTTCCAGGAGCAGGAAATAGCTCACTCATCTGCACTGGGGTATCCTGTGTCTAAATCCTGGATSTGACACAAATCTGCCTKCCACATTAGCATGACAAAAATGTAAATGACTTTTGTACAGCGCACTCCAAGATGTGGAAATTAATAGTATTTTTTGCAGACATCTTTATGGAAATTTATGTAGTGCAGCCTTGCAGCATTATTTCCAAAGAAAATGAGATCCGTGTTATTGCAGTATTGGATATTGGTTATACCACTTAAAACTTTTAAAATCCACTTGCCAGCTTCAGCTAAGCTTGTGTCATTTCAGGCCAAGGARGCAAGGGAAGGCAGATCTCCTATTCCCAAAAGTAAAAAAAAATTTAAAAAGGGAAAAAAAAAAAGAAAAGAAAAAGGCTTCTATAAAAGGGTGCCAAGACAAACAGATCTTGTGAGGACACTCTTAATTCCCTTTTTGTATGGGAATTAGGTGTTCCTGGAGGATGTGGACAAGCCCAAATCCTTCTGGTGGGATCTGAAAACTGGTGAAGGAGCTGCTGGGTGGGTCTCAGCCAACTTCAGACCAGCTGCCAGCTCTGCAGTGTGGTCCAAGGAAGGGTGCATTTCCCTGAGATCCTGCCTCCATCCCTTGGAAAGCTCCAACTCACTTCGTCCACTTATCCCACTTGCTCCATCTGCAGTGCTTTCAAGTACAGCTCTGGACYTGTGCTGTCAGATGGGTCCAGGTTAAAAAGAGCCTTGTATTTCTTCAAATTTATTAACCCAGTTCAGACATGATGGTCTTGATTCCAGCCTTAATGATTCAGTGTTTTTATGATTCTGATCTCACTGATCTCAGATGCCTTCTRAGATGTTGCTGTATTAAATAGGAGCAAAAATACAGGGATCTGGACAAGTACATTGGGTTGTGAACAATCAGATGCAAGGGAGATGGGGCTTCTACAAGACATTGATGCAGACAAGATAATTACCCCTGAAACAAACTTTTGAGAGATGATCAGCACTGACATCAGCCTGGTCTGTGCTTTTAATGAGAGTGTCCTGTGGTTGCTGAGTGGATGCAGCTGTGGGGACTGAAGTGTGGTGTTCCTGCTGCAGAAATGCCCAGTGAGCTGAGTCAAACCAGTTCTCCCAGGACAGGGCCTTCACACTGTGAAGATCTTTGCTTTTTGATGGCTTTGTGTGGCTCTCCCTCCCTGCTTTCCCTKTCTCCCTCCCAGTCAGGGCACACAYGCTGCATCCATCACCATGACAACTGTGCTCCCTTTGGATCCATGGCTCTCCCTTTCTGTGGGAGAGGAGCAGGGACACGTTGAATGCCACTAACAGCAGCATGGGATTTTCAGGCACAGGACAGGATGATCTCTGGTCAAACACCTGCCACTTTTTATGAACTCACTGCAATTCTTCAAGACTTTAACCAGTTYTTTCATCCCTCCACGTACCTGCCTTGGAGTCACTTTTTAAGGGATCTTTGTGTAGATCTCCTGTATGGAGCAAGGTCATGGAGGGATGATTTTCACAGTACTGTTACAAAAAAAAAAAGACAGCAGGCAAGGGATGCATTTCAAAGCACCTGAAAAGCCCACAGCTTTACTCATTAATTCCATCTTGAGCTGSCTCCCTGACTCCTCACTGCTGTTGTCCTCATCTGCACTTGGCTTTGGGGCTGTTTATACTGAGCTGGCACCTCAGAGGAGCTGCTCCAGCAGTGACAYATCCATTGCCAGTGCCTTTGGTAAGGTCCCCCTTTGGAAGGGACAGAGTTCACACTCTGAGTTACCTCTTGGTATGGAAGGGAGGGAAAGGAGGCTGAGGCTGAGATCASATGGAGAATCTCAAATTGCTGTTGTCTCCTCTGTGCCTGCCTCATAATTAACTGGAGTATTTCAGTCCCCATGGCTGGCTATCACTTACCTTCTGCTTCATCTTTGCCAGCTCAGTAATTAATGTTATCTCTGTTGCCCCTCCTTCCCAAAATAAATACGCTAAAAGAAACCCAGGAACCTGGTCCCATGGGACAAAACTTGTGCCACATGGAACAGGCTTTCACAATCTGATCCATAAAGGAAATGGAGTCCTGCACTTAATGTCTGTTACATTAATGAATTTAGAACTTGGTGTGAGAYAGGAGTGTGGCCCTTTACTCCCTGAAATAAACTCTATACATATTTAATTCAGCTTCTTCTGATTAACTCTTTTGAAGATTGTGTCTGTTCCTGGGACATACATTTGGGCAGGCCTATGTGTAACTTCTCTGAAAAGGATCAGGGACAAATGAAATAGCTCATCCAATTTAAGATTCCAAAATACTGCTTCCCAATCTGCAGAGAAATGTCAGATTGCATGAGATGTTTTCCTATTATTATTTATAAAGAAAAAAAGCTGGTTCAAGTTATTAGACATTAACAGAATTAAGTCTCCATGTGAACATTGGTAAATGTAAACACATTTTAACTATCCTGGTTTAGTTTAAACCACTGTGGAAGTGGATTAAATCCAGCCWCATGAAAAATCTCCTAATATGGAAAAAATTGGTTATGAAAAATAATTATTGCTTTATTGGGCTAGAATTCACATCTTGGGTTTTTTCTTCAGTTCTTTGTCTGTGTAAGATCTTTTCTTTTATTTGSACAGATTCTACTGATCTCAAGTACTGCTGACCAAAACTAGATCCTTGCTGTGCTAGGAGTACATCTTCCTTGGCTGAGGGGAAAGAAGAGGGGGAAGCTCTCCATGGGGTGAAATGATTTCCTTGGCAGAGTAGTTCAGTGGGAGAGTGAGGACCAAGACCTCAGTCTCCATCCAAAGTGCCATTATCCCACTGGGTCAGTTGGGATATGAGAGTCTGCTTGGTTCTGCATTTCAGAGTGAAAAAGCAAATARTAAACAGCTMTGAACACATGCAGGTTACATGGGARAGCCAAGGGGGGAGCAGGCCCAGGGCTGTGCATGAGCCCACCTTTGCTCCATTGGAAATAGTGCTCCACTGAGGTAGATCAGTCCTGAATTCTTGACTCTCAGCTAACCCCTGGACTTCTGAGTGCCTGGGCATTTTCTGCACTAATTCAGCATTTGGCAGGCCTGCTTCTCCAAAGGAGCTGTCCATAACCATTCCAGCCATTTTCTGTCCCAAGAGAAGAAAAAGGAAATAATTCATTGAAGAGCTCTGCCAGCTTGTGTCCTGCAAGAAGCTGAGAGAACATGCTCTGAGGAGGTGGCAGCAGGGCTTTGGGTGTGTGTCTTCTCCACTGCATGGCCATAAAGTAGGGRTAAAGCTCRTGGYTGTGGGTGGTCACTGGGTCCCTGGCCTCCCACAGCCAGACCAGTTTGCATCCTGTACCCGATGGCATTTGCCACCTTGGCCACCCCTCCCTTTCAGCTTTTCCCAGAGTGTTCGCTCTGCTCTGAGTGACAGCAGCACTCAGGCTCAGTCCCCCCTGCCACTGGGCTCAGCCCATCTGAGTGACACCTGGCCAAGTGGTTCTGGGGCAAAAAGCTTCACAGTCATTTCCAGACTTGTGTAAGGACACACTTCAGGAGTGTGAGGTACAGGTGGTGTCAGGTGGGAGAGGTTCTGGCTTTACTTCTGCCAAACCCAGCAGCAGCAGTCACTGGTTTTACATTCTGTGCAGGGGGATAACCTCTGTCTGGAGAAGGTTTGAACTGAGTCTAGAAGAGGGACAAAAGAACCAAGACTGGACTGGGGGAAGAATGGGAGGTGAGAATAATTTTGAGTGAAGTGCAAGCTTTGGGAGASGAATCAGAAAACTGCTGCTGTGGTCTTTGTTGTTGTCATTCTTGTTATTATAAACCTGCAGCAGGACAGAGGTTGTCAGAGCTGCCTTGTGCCTTTCCCATGGCACACCCAGGGCTGCACTGGCCAGGGAAGAGCCCTGGCTGCTGGCAGCTGCCTCCCTTCCAGCATCCCCCACTGCCCCTGGACAGCAGCTGCCAAACACAGGAGAGCAAGGTGCTCAAGCTGTGAAACAGATTGGTGGCCAGAAAGCAGAGAGATCACAGAAATATAGAGTGTTTTGGGTTGGAAGGGACCTTAAAGATCATCCATTTCCAACCCCCTGCCATGGGCAGGGACACCTTCCACTTACTCAGGTTCCACAGAGCCCCATCCAGCCTGGCTTGGAACATGGCCAGGGATGGGGCAGCCACAGCTKCTCTGATCAGCCTATGCCAGGGCCTCASCACCCTCAYAGGTTTCTTCCTAGTGTGCAGTCTAAACCTACTCTYGTTTTAAAGCCARTCCCCCTTTGTCCTGTCACTACATGACCTTTTGAAGCATTGGGTAGAGTTTCCCCCACTGCAGATRTTTTTAGGGACTCAGAGCAAGGCAGAGCAGCAGAGCCAAGCAGGGACACCAGCAGAGGAACCAGCCATGTCCCCTGAGGCACACCTTGGGGACACACCCTTGCAGCTGGTTGCTTTCACTGTTGCATCTTCTGCCAGAGGTGCTGCGCTGCCCTCCTGGGAAAGAGAGGCACAAACAAAACATCACACACAACCACCTTCCAAATCTGCCTCAGAGAGCAGTGGCTTCAGTTAAATGTAATAACTCAATTTTGAATCAAGAGCAACTTCCCTTGCCATTATTTGCTCTCCCCAGCAGCCTGAGAGAGAGAGAGAAGCTCCATGAGAGCAGCTGCTAATGAAGAGGAGCCTCCAAATGAGGGAATGTGTCGCTGCATGTAGGTCAGAGGAGTCAGATGAAAGTAACTTCCATGGTTGTCCCTTGGTTTTGTTTRTATTTTTTTAACTGGGCTTCTAATACGTGAGTTAACCAAATTATTATAAGCAGCTGCATCTGTCAGCAGCAGGCAAGGATGTATCTGCTGCATTTGAAAGCTCTCTAATGAAGCTTTGAAGTCCAGCTCATCCCAGATTCAYGCAGTTAAGGATCTGTAGCCATCGTGGCACTTCTCTGCTGACTTCTGGAGATGGGAGACTTGAAAGTAAATAGATATTCAAATATGGATACTCAAGTTGATATTTCATGAACCTACAGCTGACTGACACAGGGTTTTATTTGTGTATTTCAAATAAATACACAAATGTATTCCTTTGTTTTCCTTTTCTTACTACACTATCCCTTCACAGTCCATATTTTTATGTAATTATAGACTGCTTTTCACAGTGTTGTCAGAGAACCAGTTTCCCCACTCTGCCTCAGTCCGACATTCAAGAAAACTGGACAAACCTAAACAAAAGTAAATTCATCTGAGTAATATGCAAAAAATCAACAAAAACGTTTTGCTCTGTGGATCCTCCCCCAGCTTGAGGCTCAAATCCCTTTTTCTGCAGCAGCCTGAGTGAAATGCTGCTGGGTGAAATATCTCAGCATTAAATGGCATGGCATGATGAGATGGTGGATATTGCTGGGTTTTAGAGCCACACACAGCCCTGCTTCTCCTTGGTGCTCCCAGTTCACCTGCACATATTAGACATACTGATTCTGCAGTAAACACTTGTAAAGTGTGTGAAGCCGCACATGTGGCCCACGGGGAACCTAACTGCACCCTCTAACACTCCCAAAAAACCCTAACCCTAACAGCAAAACCAAAAAGTATTSAGCAAATTGGGGTTTTCCAGCCTCTGGAAGGGTGTGTACATTGAATTTATCTTGCAGCTGTGTAATCCCTGCTGAATTACTGTTTCCTTTTGGTCTGTACTAAAGATAGTGACAGAGCAGGTATGAGTGTGAGTAATGGGTAGGTTGGCATCAYAGTATTTGGGTTCTTTGTCGACTGCTTTCTTCTCTTTGTTCAGTTTCTTTCCTTCCGTTAGTGCCGGGGTATTTTTAGCTCTTCAGGTAGTAGTATCTTCTGCATCAGAAAGAAAAGGTGAAACACACCTTTTTATCCTGTTAAGAAAGTGTGTGTGTATGTGTATGTACCCTATCTATAGTGGTTAACCTTGAGGTTGCTGTGTCTTGATCAGCTCCATTTGAATTCATTACAAAAAAAAATTAGGATGGAAAGGAAGATCAGAATTAAGAATTAAGAGAGAAATGGCCRTTCTCAAGGCTGTTTACCCATCCCAAATTAATATTTTCATGCGATGTCCTGACTCTGCTGTGGATTTATCCCCCCCCACAGATCATCTTCAGGAAGATCAGCGACGTCAAGAAGGAGGAGGAGGAGCGGCTGCGCCAGAAGAACGAGGTGACGCTGAGCATCCCCGTGGACCACCCCGTGCGCAAGCTCTTCCAGAAGTTCAAGCAGCAGAAGGAGATGCGCAACCAAGGCTCGGCGCACGCGGACCCGGAGCGCAGCCAGCTGCAGGTGGAGAGCAGGGGCGTGCAGAACGGGGCCTCCATCACGGGCACCAGCGTGGTCACCGTGTCCCAGATCACRCCCATCCAGACCACCCTGGCCTACATGAAGAGCAGCGAGGCCGTGAAGCAGAACAACCGCGACGCCATGGAGCTGAAGCCCAACGGGAGCGGGGAGCAGAAGTGTCTCAAGGTGAACAGCCCCATGCGGATGAAGAACGGCAACGGGAAGGGCTGGCTGCGCCTCAAGAACACCATGGCCACCCACGAGGAGAAGAAGGAGGACTGGAACAACGTCACCAAGGCCGAGTCCATGGGGCTGCTGTCCGACGACCCCAAGTCCAACGACTCGGAGAACGGTGTAAATAAAAACCCGCTGAGGAAAACGGACTCCTGTGACAGCGGGATCACAAAAAGTGACCTTCGCTTGGATAAAGCTGGTGAGACTCGCAGCCCCCTGGAGCACAGCCCCATCCAGGCGGATGCCAGGTGTCCTTTCTACCCCATTCCTGAGCAGGCCTTACAAACCACGCTGCAGGAGGTCAAGCACGAACTCAAAGAAGATATCCAGCTGCTAAGCAGCAGGATGGCTGCCCTTGAGAAGCAGGTGGCAGAGATTTTAAAAATATTGTCCGAAAAGAACGTGTCCCAGCTCTCCTCCCCCAAGTCTCATTTATCACCCCAGTCCCCTCCCCAGATACCCTGTCAGGATATTTTTAGTGTTTCAAGGCCTGCATCACCTGAATCTGAAAAAGATGAGATCCACTTTTAGCATATACCTGTGTGTATATATGTATACAGTATATATGCAGAGGTGTATATATACCTTTATACATATATATATATGTGTGTGTATACGGTAAATACATATACAGATATATTTTCACTTGCATCCAATATGACTTGAACACACCAAGGATTTTGATATGTAAATATTGCATGTCCAGCTGGATTCTGGCCTGCCAAAGAAAGCAATTATTAACATAGATATTGCTTGTATAATATGCAGTTGACTGCATGCACACTTTATTTATAATCTCTATGATGTAATAAAAGAATGACTTTTGTTTAACAAAGGCAATGTACTATTTAAAGAATCAGGGTCTAACCTGCCAATATTGCCATGACAGTTTTGATCTCAGGCTGGGTGAATTGAGCTTTTATTTCCTCACCTGTCTTTTCTGCCGAGTTTAACAGTAGATTAATGTGACGTGAAGGACACGTTCAGACTCCTGTTAGTATTGTTTCCTGGTATCATTCCATGACAATATATTGTATATTAGGTGATGAATTCCCCTACTCCTCCTAAAGGGAGAGCTCAGCTCAGTGGGCAGGGAAGGGCACCGTGCCTGGTGCTAGGGTGGATCACTGGAATTTATTTGTGTGGGTATTGTGCATGCACAGCCTTTTATTTCAAGTATCCTCCTGCTCTTTTAACATCGTAAGTAAGAAATAATAATAAGAATAATAATGATAATAATGGTGATTTATGTAACAAAATGAAACTAACAGAAACTCTCTCAGTTGCGCTCCCTGAGTGTTTGGGGGTAACTTCTTTCTTGAAAGCCTCTTTTTACTGATGCCATTTTTACTGAACTGTTAGAGTAACATTATGTAAATTCTCTTTGCAGCACTCAGTGGTGGTGTCCGGCTCTGTCAGTATCTTCATTAGCATGTCCCATTTTTTGTGGGGTTGAGGTTGCTCTCCCACTGTCCCCCCTGTTGCCCCTGGCAGAAAGACTTTGCACGAGGTCTGAGCAAGGGAGAGAACACTCMTAGTTCAGCTTCTTGGGAACCACGTGAGCAGGTTTGAAAGCCTGAAGTTAAAAGGCTGCAGTTAACCCCTCTCCACTCTCTTTCACAAGGACATTTGTCAGTCTGCAGCTGCCTTTAGAAAGAGAGAAAAACAACTGGTCAGGATGTAATTCTCCTTAGTCCAAGGTKCTTGGATGATAATGTGTGGGTGGGAGAGCGGTGGGTGTGCTGGTGGGGATGGAGTCCTGCCTGGAGTGCTGCTCATCCTTGGGCTCCTGGAAGGGTTCAGTGCAAGGAGGGGGCATGTTTCAAGGCTTGCAGTGCCCACACAGCCAGGTCCCACACGTACTGAGTCCCTCAGGTTTGTGTCAGAGGCTCTGACCCTCCTCTAAGCTGACTCCCTTCAGCATCATCCAGCCTTGGGCTGTGCTTGGACCCCCTCTCCACCTCCTGGGCTGGAGCTGCTGSCTTTGCAGGGCAGGCTTTGCACTGGATCTTGTTTGATCTCCTGTTTGGAGCTGGGCTTTTGGACTCTGCCTGGGTCTGCCCCTGAATGTGGTGGGGGGTTTTGCCTCTCCATTTGCACTGGTTTGAATCCAGGTACACAAGATGTGTATCAGAACTTGCCATTGCAGCTTCAGAGATGTTCCCTGGTGTGGCCTGAGGCCAGCCCACCAGAGCAGAGTGGCTCTTTGAGACAAGGATTCCCCCTGCCTCCATCTTAAATGGCCTCTTGTATCAAAATCCCATGTTTTCAGAAGTGCCTGGAGTAAAACTTACGTACCACAAGGCATCACTATCAATCAGGTATATCGGATACATGGTTATAATTAGTGAGCATTCTAAACACACACCAGTATTAGATCCATTTTTTAGCATTAGAAAACTAGACTGAGTGCAATCACTTCCTGAAAAACTAACAAAATCCCTAAACCTCAAAAAAACCATCATTTGCAGCAGTGGCAGTTAGGAATTTACATCTTAGGGTGAACATATCTTTGACGGTGAAATTCAAACCCATAAAGCTCCCAAAGCTTTAAGAGAGCCAAAGAAGTCATTGCTTCTGTTGTGTCAGCTCATGGAGGCTTTTTGGGTGATGATAGTATTTTCTGTCCTGTTTCTGCCCCTTTCTTTAGGAAATTAGGGATGAGATTAAGAAAAA
Organism: Alauda arvensis; assembly: GCA_902810485.1. Classification (NCBI taxonomy): domain Eukaryota; kingdom Metazoa; phylum Chordata; class Aves; order Passeriformes; family Alaudidae; genus Alauda; species Alauda arvensis. Next base: position 648,135 of record CADDXX010000153.1, read on the forward strand.
GGAAAAGAAAAAAAAAAGAGTGGAGAACTAAAAGCTGCAGTAAAGGACAGCTCTTCTCAAAGCCTGCTGATCAGGCCACCTGCTCATTTTAGTTCTCTGCAGCTGCAGTTGCTTCTGTCAAACTTTTCAGCTGTRTTTTGCAGCTGCTGTTCTGACACAAGTGCAAATCCATGACTGCAGCCATGGTTTGCACTGCAAGARCAACCTGCACCTGCAGAACAACAGRACCYCCCATTCCTGTGAGAACTCCCACCCTGGGACTCTGAAAGAATAGAGGGGGGGACAGTTATGGGGTTAGGGAGTTACAGGGTTGCTGCAGGAGTCTGCACAGACCTTATGGGTTCAGTTTAAGTGCCAAGATTTCAGATGTTGAATGTTCTTGCCTGGCTTGGTGTGCTGGTTAAGACAGGCACAGGGCCACAGCCCAGGGCTGCCTGGTGAATAGCTGAGTCACACAGGCTTGGTCTGGGGGCCAGACTTCGTTAAAATGCCTGGAATGCATGAACCTGCCATGAAGAGAGACAGCAGGATAATGGGGGTTGGCTTTGTTAGAAAGCTTCAGCCTTAATGGCATTCCTCTGCCTTTGTGACAGACTGCTTTTCTTTCTCTATAACTGATATTAATTCTAGGTAGAACTGCATGGCATGCAAAGGGATCTCTGTTTAGGTTTATCTTGCAAGTCAGGTGTAACTTTGTGCCACTTTACAATGAGAGAATGTGTTAACAGGATTAGTCTGACCTTGAAAATCATTTGGGCGGGCCCAGAATGTCTTATTACAGTTCAAGTGCAGCTTGAGTGGTTCAGATGTGTAGTGGCTAAMTAGTGTAAAATACCAAGTTCATGAAACAAATACAGTGTCTCCAGGTCTTTTTCCAGTGCTGCTTTGACTCTGATATTCCAACACTGTCCCTTGCAAGTTCAGTGGAAGCAGATTGCACAAAGCAGCAGCTYGATGGGTGCCCTGCAGGCACAGTCAGCACAGCCTGTGGATGGGCTGTCCCAGGCTCTGTGTGCTGGGGGAAGCCCAGTTTGTGGGCTTGACTCTGGCTGGTGCAATTCTGAAGGGCTTTGCCTCCAAAATCCGTGTTGGGAGTGTTACATGTTGTCTCATGGAGCTGCCAGCGGTTCGTGTCCTGTCCCCTGGCATTGTGCATGATGTGATGAGTGACTGGGGCTTCCCTTCTCTGTTCAAAAGCACGAGTGCCAGTCCTGTAGGTGAGGCTGGACTGAAAGCAACCACCCGTGGTCATTAAGGGCAGCAAGGACACCAAGGTGTCACTTCCACCCAGGCCAGTGCTCAGGCAGGGATGCACCATGAGGAGGGAGCTCCTTGCTGCATGCTTTCCTCTCCTTTCCTGTAAGAGCTCAAAACCTGTACAGATGTTCCTGCCAGATGCTGRGAACAGCATCCCTGAGCACCTCCCCTGTGCTTTGTGTGTGTCCATTTTACCTGCACACRAGTGGATTTTTATCTTTCTGGACTTGGGAATAGAAATCAAATGTGTACAAAAAGTAAACACTTCCCAAAGCAAATGAACTAGAGTACTTATAACAGCCTTTTTTTTTGTGTAATGTTGCATATAAGAAAGAGAACAGCACTTCAGGATAATTACTGAAAAAAAATTATTGTAGTGAGGGTTCAGTTCTTCTGAGTTTGTATTTKTAAATCCTTCTTTTTTCTGTCTTTGCCAGGGCACAGGGATTAGAGCAGAGCTGATTCTGGAAGTGACAGACCTAGGCTTTGTCCATGTTGCTTTTCCCTGTTCTGCAGAAGTAGCACAGCTGTAGGGGCTTGGTGCTGCACCAAAGTTTGGGCTCATTGCTAGACTGGAGTTCAGTCTTCATTTACCACCAGGTAGAGAGCAGCCCTGTTGCACAGGTGTGAGGGCTGAGTCTGAGAATCAAATCAGATTTTAATATGCATTTTGAATCCCAGGACAGTTTCAAAGGACTGGAAGCTGCAGAAATAAGATTGTACTCTTTGCAAAGCCAAGAGCAGTTGCTCTGGAAGTAAATGAGACYGCTCCACAGATGTCATCATTGCCTGGGTCAGAAAACAGATGTTGTGCTCATGAAATAGCTTAAAGGCTTTGGGGGGAGGAAAGATGTCCTGAACTGGGAGGGAAAACATAAAAAAGCCAAAGGTTTAATATGGAATTYTGGAGTGAGGACATAGAGGGATATRTTGTGAGAAATTTATACTTTTTTACTAGGATTTTAAGCATTTAGAAAACTCAAGTCTGTCTTTTTGGATGTCAGAATTGGATAGATTGTTTCTTAAATATTTTTCCCTAAGTGAGGTGGTATCAAAATGATACCTGTTTTATTAAAAAGAAAATAAAATTCAAATATCATTTTGTTGCAGAGGAGGGTTTGAATGGGTTTTGTTAACATTGCTCTTAATAGGCTGTAAGAGAAAAAGTTTGATCCTTCTAGATTTCCACATCYGGGAATATTTTTTATAACTCTCCCTTAATTTTTTTTGGTGCAAGTGGATAACACAATCTCTMCATGCTTTATTTGGTTCAATAGGCTATGGTGCATTTCCAGATGAAATCCATTCTTAAAGCAAAGTGCTGAATGGAGCTAAAATTGACAAAAAGTCCACATTTCTTCTGGCAGTGAATGTTCTCACTGACATAAAGAATATTGTACAAAGAGCAGTGCTGTGATATCTAACAAATGACAAACAAACAMAAACCATCCTTACTGAGGCTGCATTTAGTCAGACAGAAAATTGACCTTGTAGTGCACAGTGGGACAAGAAGGCACACATTGATTTTGTCTACTCAAATGGCAGAAGCATTTGAAGAGGGCTTGACCAGGCCATGCTGAATAAATTGTATTTCTTTCTTATWTTATGTTAATCAGCCCCCCAATGTGTGGCATGTGGAACCAGCAATCTGAGGCACTATTCTCACAAACCTTTTCATTGTTTTCTWTGAAGCAGATAAATTCTTTTCTTATTTATTTTCTTGGAGATGCAAGCTTGCTTGGCCCACAGTGTGAGACTGCTGGTGTGCACCAACTCTGTGTCTGGCTGTCTGCCATGAATGCATCAATTAGGCTTAATTAAAAGCCCTATAAAAAGGATTTTCTATTAGGTTGGGCTCAGCCCTCCCTGCTCCAGGACAGGATAAGGCTGGAAGACTTTTCTGGGATGACATCTGTGGTACAAGGAAAGTCCATTAAAGGATACTCAAATAAATGCTGTTAGGGGAAAATGTGGGCTTCAGGCGAGCCAAAGCTCTTCCAGTGGCCCAAAAACCTGTTGGAAAGGGGCATGTRGTATCTAAATTATGTATTATCAGAGTATGGACTCTATTTACAGCTGGCTCTGCTATGAACAGAGGGGGTTGGACCAAGTGATTTCCAGAAAGTCCCAAGTTACCATTTGGTGATTCTGTAGATTTTAATAGCACAAACAGGAGGCAAAATTTGAAGGTTCTTAGTTATGTCCTATTTTTTTTTTGTCTGGTTTTCAGTTTAAATACCATGCTGAGGAACATGCTGCCAGTTTTCAAGATAWTAGCTGTGAGAGCCAATACTCATCAAGCAGACAGCAGAGAAATCTGGCTTATTCTAAAACTATGGCACATAAATAAATTAAGCATTTTGTCRGGCATCAGCTAAAATCCACACTTGGTGCCAAGCACTGAGAATAATGTCTCAGTGACTGTGCAGTTTCTGGAAGCAGTGGGCTGATAYGGATACATCAACAACACCCACACCCTCTTCCAGCCTCTTCCCCAGGCCAGTGGAAGGTGATTACAGTGCCTGAAAATGCCATCAGAATACCAGCAGCATTGGAGCTGGTTTTCAGTGCTGCCCTGGCAGATGTGCACATCCAAGGCTGGAGGAAATGTGTAGGTTTCTCACTGGTGGCTGGATCTGGAGGTGATTCTCATCCCTCTGCATTCTCACCCCTCTGGATTTGGCCTGCTCCTCTCAGAGCCAGTTTGTGCACACCATTGATGAAAAGGCCTGGGGCTGTCCCAAGGGTCTGGGCACATCCATGGTGTCTGTGCACATTCCTAGGGCCTGCCCAAGCCCCATTCCCAAGCTCATTCCCTGCTTTTCTAGGCACAATCAAAGGTTTAGACCTGGCTCTACTATGAGATGTTTTCCCAGACTCCAACCTCCTCTCTATGCTGGCTCACAGGGTTACTCACAAAACCCTTCCCAATCTGTGGCTTAGCAACAAGTCTCCAAATTAAACAGGAATAACTTCTGCCATTCTCAGGGCATTGYTTTATTMAACAAACCTTKGTTTTTATTTTATTTCATTTGTGGCCCTTTTGTACACTCTTGAGCAGTGTTCCATRGAATGGCAGGGACTGGGGTTTTAATGAGCCACTCTGAGAAGGGGAACTCGAGTGAGACACCAGCTTCTGCCACGTGTGTGACCATTCCTGCTCCAGTTACACTTTGGGTGAACTTCAGCCCCAGCAGCACTTTGAACCAGTGCCATGTAGGGATAGTAAAAGTTCCCTGTGTGTCCTCAGGCAAACTCAGGGCTCTGCTCAGCTTCTCCACGTGTCCTGTGACAAAGACATGTGGGCACTTTCCTGCCCTGGACTTGCTTTCAGTAAAATTTCCTGTCATGTTCCACCTCTTTTCTCTGTCAYCACTTTTATTTCCTAGAAAAAGGAAAAAAAAAAAAACTAAAAACCCACCACTTTTTGACTAATTATTGGGAATTCACTTGCATCCAAGGCTGCTGCCAGGACCATTAGTTGGAGGTCACAGTTCAGTTTGTAAATTGGGTGTCTTATCTGAGCTCTCATGGAAARAGGCATTTTTTTCTAAAGGAAAACAAAATTTGTGCTCTGCTTCTAATTAGTCCTCTCTTGTCCCTGCAGGATTAATTACTGCCTTCTTCACTCAAATCATCAAATGCTATTTGGCAACAGCTTCTCTTTTTTTTTTTTTTTTTTCTTCCTAATTTTATTTTAGGTATAATAGGAGCCCTGGCATTACAAACAAGCTCAGTCAGGTTGTACCTTAAAATTACAGGGCTGAAATATCATCTCAACCCGTAGTTTATACCCAGCTTTTGAATACCAGCAACCCCATTGCACTCTGCATGCTCAGAGCTCATCCCTCTGAGGTCATCAGTGGGTCAGTGTGAGCATCCTTCTCCTGAAATCAGTCACAAATAGGGGTTTTATTCTGCAGGGTCCTCCCACAGTGGGGCTTTTAGAAAAGGATTATGGGTGCAAGGATGCAGTGGAACCTCCCAGCTCTTCCTACTGCCTGTTGATGGTCTGTAGATTCCCAGACACATCTCTTTTCTATTTAAAGGAAGGGCTGAGGGCCACCAGCTGCCTAATTCTGTCAAGTGGTAAATTGAATTTATCGGGTGAGAGAGGCAGTAGCCRGCAATAAGGCAGGATTTGGGTTTTAAAAATCTGCCTGGTGGGAATTGGGCAAGCTACCAGGGAGACAATAAAGGATTTATCTGGCAATGCATGCCAAAGGAATGCTAAACATGTGAGCAGGAGARTTTATTGATACCAGTGGAGAAGCTCATTAGTGTTGGAGTGCAGAGCAGGTCTGTAAATGTACCTTTAGCTGTCCCAATAAAATCCCTGCACTCAGACAAGGGGAGCTGTGGCTCGTTTCTCTGGAGGGWGGAACTGGCTAATGAGCTTTCCCAGAAAACTTGCACACAGACCACGTTTTCTCAAATGTAGTAGTTGGCACTATTTCACTTCCATGGGCACCTTTCACAACTGACCTCAGTGTCAGCCTCCCCCTGCCCCTGCTTTCACAGGGATTCAGAGATGCTCCTAAAGCTCCTGCTGCAGCATTTCCCCTGGGGCAGGTTTGTGCCCCCTCCCTTCACCTGTCACTGATTGCTGATTATTTGTCCTTTAAGAAATCTGCAGCCCTGTAAGGGATGTGGGACACCCCAGCAAAGCTGCAGCTCGTGGGGCTGCAAGTGGAGCTAAAGGTTTCACCATATCTTGTCTGGAAAACATGCCAGCCATAAAAATACTCTTGCTAGCTGTTTAAAGCTCCAATGCCTTATCAGCACAGTTTATGTAACAAAATCCCATTAGTACTGCCAGCCATTCTCACATGAATTAGGACATGATATGCTTCATAAACCTTACATACCTATTGACTGTTCTTATGCATAGAGACTTGCCTGGGCTCTTATGTGCAGGTGTGTATCTTGAGTTAATTTTTGTGTTTTGAAAGCTACATAATATGAAGCAGGAYATTTTCCACAGTGAAATGCAGTGTTTTCCTTCCTTGTTTGTTTGTTTGTACCTTTTCTCTTTCTCTCTCCTTCCTTCCTCTCTTGTTTTCTTGCCTAGATCATTAGGCTAGCAAATTCTAGGAATGGGGAGATTGATTAAGTGATGTTGCATCAGCAGATTTAATGAGGTAATGATCTGTTTTGCTATTTGTGTTCAGAAGAAATAATATGCTAATAAGAATTGCAGCAAGAGCTGATTTTTTTTTCATGTCCTGCTTAAATACCAGGCAGTGACTGAGTGGTTCAGTAAAGTGGTCTCAGCAGATCTTCTAAATTGTGTTCTCTGTTTTGGAGGTAAATATTTTCAAGTTTTGAGCATCTTGTGTAAATATTCATTSTGAGGTCAGTGGAAGTCTTTCCATTAATTTCTCTAACCCAGTTCTCACAGAGGGACCAGGACACTGAGTCCCAGCGTGGGCTGAGCTTTCTCAAAACTGAGAACTGTGGGTACTAGAATTTTAATTTCAGGCCCTTGTCTAATGCAAATGGGTCCAAGATTTCATGCCCTACTAAATGCTGCATGCTGAATGCAGGAATGYAGAGGGTGTGTTTGAAGATTGGGACAGCAAGGTGAATGGCCATAAAAATCAGCTGAACCCATCAGGGAGAGGGCACTTTTTAATTAACACRTTCTTGGTGTCTGAACTGTCAGTAATTTCCATCCAAAGGAACTGCTCAAAATTCATGACTGTCTGGAATATCCTTGCACAAGCCAGATATGTACCTAAGCTGTGCAAACCCTCTCTGGGGAGAAGCACAGTTAAAAATAAAGCTATTATTGCTACCACAGAGAGAGACGATGACGAAGACAAAGAGGCTGAGCACCAGGTGCTGTGAGACTGAATCCTGCCATGCAGCCCTCCATCTGAGCCTTGCTGATCCAGCTGTGAGCAGATGTGCCCAACTTCTGGGTCCTGTTTGTGTCCTCACCTGGAGCAGAGCAGAGCAGGGAAGGGGCAGCTCACRTGGGGATGMCTGAAGTGTAACCCCASCCCAAACCAGGCTTKGRAGGCTGAAGTCCTGGCTCTGTGAGRGACACAGGAGCTTTGGCATGGGTTTATGGCTTCCTCCTCTGCCTCCTCCATCCCTTTGATATGCTGATGAGTTCCCACACATTTAGGCAACTAGTCATCCTAAATGATGAAAAATCTAGGGAATTTATGCTGGGAAGAAAGAGGGACATGGTGTGGGCATGATCTTGCCCATGCCTGTGCACCCTCAGCTTTGCAGTGGTGTCTGCAGAAGTATCCTCCTAGGAGCATGCTCACAGAGTAATGACAATTAGTGGCAGGGGGAGATTATTTTTTAATGAATYGTTATCGCAGGGGACCTCATTGCAGTCAAAACATTGTCGTGTTTTTCTAGGTTTTTTTTTTCCTTAGGTATCCCCCCTCACCCAAAATGACAACTGAAAACTGAACTGAGCAGGAGCTGCTGTACAAGCCTGCACAGAGATGCTGAACCCAAAAAACCAGCCTGCCCTCACAGGGTACCCMCAGGGCTGTGCTGAGCACCCATCCTCAGCATAACCTGCCTTCTAYTTATTTTTCTGCTGAAATACCAGTGTGATTTTTTTTTTTCCTTCCCTTATATCACCAGCCCAGCACTCCCCACCCCACATCTGTGCTCTGGTATCTCTCTCCACCCCTGAGCACCTAACAGGGACTAATCCCTGGTTTGTGGGAATCTTTCCACTTACATTAGCAGGACTTTCAAAGTGTAATAAGCTTTAAATCCTCTTTATTTATTTATTTATTTATTTTTACCCTGAGGTCCTTACTTTTTGAGTTCAAGTTTCAAGGTGTCCCGTTAGCTGAAAAAAGCACCAGCTGGTATAAATCGTGTTTGTACAACCGTCGTGGAGAAGTTGGGCAAAACAAGTGGTTTTAAAAAGCTCATGTTGGAAAACCCGATGTACAGGGTAACTGCTGCTTTTGAATGTATGTGATTCACAGACACTGGACTGTGAGGAGGAAAAAGTATTTTGAGAAAACTCCTTTCTTTTTTTGCAAGGAAGAAATTGGGGGAAAGGGTTATTGCTGGGGTGATGTTTCTTTTGTTACTACTTGCTGCTCTTTGTACACTAGCCAATGCCAATGACATTCGTGTTCCCGACAACGTTTCCGAACAGCCCAGCTATCTTTTCTGCTGTTGTTAATATACCGAGGATTTGGKAGGATTTTAAATGCCTCTGCCTTTCAGGATTATTTCTACAAAAGCAAATGAGAACTGTGTTTTGACAGCAGGAAGCTTATAAAAACATAGAGAAAAAAGAAAAAAAAAAAGAGAGAGAAATGAAGCGTTTGAAACGGAACGGCTACGGAAGGAACGCGCCATATCTGCTACCATATCTGAAACCTGCAAAGCAATCAGGAATCMCATCAAGGACCTTTCTACTGAAATTCACACATCAGTTTGTACAGAGTGGGTGCTCCCTTGGCCACCCAGGAGGRAGGTGTGGGAGTGCTTTTGTTACCTGTGACTCTCCTGTCACTTCTGGTCGTTGCTGTGTCTGGTCGGGTGAAACTGGTTTAATCTGTAGCAAGCTTCTCGTTTGCACTTTTCTGTTTGCTGAAATTCAACAAGGGAAAATCGTGGGTCACTTTAAAGCATTGGCAGACAACTGTTTTCTAACCCAAAGGAAAATGGGTTTTAGCACAATGAACTGTACTTCTTCAGGGAGGATCAATGTTGATTTTTTTTTTCCACACGTCTTTATTTACATGTGGCTATATTTTCATTGATAMAGAATAAAAAGTGCATTTTATTGACCTTGAGTGTTTGTGTCCTTACTTTTCTTGAGCACCCATAAGAGCAGTAGCTCTTGTTTTCCTGAGCAAAGCAGAACACAATTTGTTGAGATTAATGAGCAAAACATAATCTTATTTTTAGGTGGTTTGGGGATGAGGGAGATACATAAATCTATGGTTAGAATGGAGCTTCTCTACAGGACAATAGGAACAGTTCTTGACCCTCCTCCTCATTAGCCTGAAGACAATAGGAAATAAATCAAGCTGAGCTGGTCACAGATACCTCATCCATAAAACTTYTGTAGCATCTAATTCCCTCTCCCAAGCAAATCAAGCTGAAGAGGGAATACTTTAAGTAGACAATAMGTGTTTTCTTATAACCTTTTGTTCATAAAATGTTCCATTTTAGGTGCTGTAAGTGGGTAACCTTGCTTCAAAAAAATTCCACTTCAGATACAAAATGAAGATTTTGAAAGATAAAAGTGGGATAGAGGCAGAAGCGTTTCACTTGGAAATTTGAACAATTTCTAAGACATGGCTCCCTTTGCTTCTTGAATCATTAGCTTGGTCACAAGTGGCGTTCCCTGCCAAGGTACAAGAGACTTTTTTGACATACAACATTGCTGACCTCTTCTTGAAGCCATTGTTGCTTTGGGGCTCCTTCAGTGCAGAAACCAAAGCACGTGGAAATTGGTGGAGCTTTTTCTATTCCTTTGCAAGTGGCTTTGACCAGACCCTACAGGTTTTGTCCCAGGCAGGAGTGGTGACTGGGTGTGGAGCAGTCAGAGCTGTGAGAGACAGAGTGGCATTAATTCCATTTGAGGATAAAGCATCCAAATCTAGTTGTCCACAGATAGGTTTTGCCATCTGTAGGGACAGCTGCAGAAAACTTCTTCAATTGATGGTGTAAAATATTAATTGGTGAGCTTTTAATTTTTTTTTATTCTCTGAGCCTACTCTCAGCATCCTCAGCTGGGGTGAGGAGACCCCTGGGCTCAGCACAGGAGGGAGAACAGGCTAAAGCCTTCATGGCAAACACTGGAGAACAGGCCATAATACCCARTGCTGAAGGAAACAGTGTCAGGGACTTCTCCTGCTGCTTGTCTTTTGTAATTGGGGTTGGCTTTTGCCAGACTGGGAGCTGGCAGCATCAGCACAGCAGCTTCTTCCAAGTGGGCAYTTGGGAGAGTGTCAAGGCTGCACATCCCAGCCCTGGGAGCCTCTCTGGAAAGGGAACTGTCAGGATGGGGAATGAGGCAAGAGTGGATTGATTTGCAGGATTTATTACTGGCTGACGGCACTGATCTGTGCCTGAGCAAGCTGCACCTTCTGTCATTATCCATGGGATGAGACCTCACCAAACCCCAGCCTCCTTCCACAACCCCAGACAGGCTTTGCATTGTACCCTGCAAGTGGTAAGGTGCTCTCCAAAGTGCAGGATTACCAAAATTGCTGAGGCCCTGGGGGAGACAAAGCACMCATTTTGCTTTGCAGACTGCTTTGCCTGTGCACATAACCTCTGCCTAAACAAGGCCTGTGGAAGCCAGGGAAACAAGTTAATATATCCTCATTCCCTTTATGAGAGCATCATCCAGCACACTGGGGTGAAGATTTATTCATGGCTGATGCTGCTCCTGATTTGGGATCCAGATATAAACAACATGTGCAATCCAACACAGGGCAGGAGGACAGGGCAGAGACAGGGGTTTAGTTCAGTCCAGCTCCTTYCTCACATCAGTGCACCCTTTAAAGGCACCTTTCTTACAGAAGCTTTTATTAATTGTCCACAGTGATGTTAAACTGGCCAGGCTGGATGGGCTGATGTCGGAGTTATCTCTTCTGAGATTAACCCCGGCAGTGTAAATTTTTCTTCTCACCGGCCCATGCTTGAAAGAAGGGATCTGAGAACGTCTGGGTTGTGGACTGCAGATGTTTATTTTACAAATCTTATCTCTAAGTTCCTTTTGTCCAGCGTGAAGTTCACAAGCAGCTGGAAAAATGGTTTCTCTCCCGCCCACGACAGTGTCTGGGCTTTTATATTCTAAATTACATTAACATTGTTTTTCTCTAAACACCAATAACTAAAACCCATGTCATGCAGTGAAATTTTACCTTTACCAATCCTAAAAACCCAACACCTTTTGCAAAGAAGGAAGAGGAAAAGGAAGACAGAAACATGTGCTCTTATCACACTGATCTGCCTCCATCTTTACCTCATTTAAATCTATATAGCAAAATCTAAAAACCCTTCTACACACCCAGTGACATAATAAAAATCACACCAATCAAACCCTTGTGATGTCCAAATCCTCAGACAACCCTGGCAGTGCTTTTTCCATGGGCTGAGACCAAAAGTCACCCCTCTTTCAGGCACAGGCCAGGGAGGATTCACACCCCCGTCCAGGCTCCTGCCCATCCAGGAGAACCAGAGAAATACTCTGGTTTGTCACAGGCTGAATGATCTTTAAGGTCCCTTCTAGCCCAAACCATTCTATGATTCTCTGATTCTGTTATTTGGYAGAGAATGAGGCTACAATGATCATCTTACACATCTGATTAAGTGAAGTAATGCAGATGGACCAAGCAAGTTCTCAAGTTCTTCAGCACTGAAAATTCTCTGTCTGCATAGAAATAAAACAGCTGCTCAGTTCAGGCATCAAATTGAGCCAGGCATCAAAAGCCACCTGAACTTCTGTAATGCACATCTCAGAAATGGATAAAGAGAGATAGGACACTGGTGTCAGCTATTTTTCTGGCCACCTTGAGACCCTCTCCTGGTCAATAATTTCCATCYAGCCAGGCCTGTCTGAGTAAAGCCTCTTGCTCACTTGGTTGCRCTAAAGAAAATTTATAAATCATTACTTTCAAGCATGAGCAGGTCCTGCAAGCCTGAGAGTGGGATGTTTGAAGTGTGTGGGCAGCATGGGACAGASGCATTGAGGTGACCTTCCTTTCCCAAAAAGCAGCAAAGCTGTCCCAGGGAGGATTCCTTCACAAGTGCTGCTGCCAGGATCAGTGCTACTCAACACCTCCTTTAGCAAGAGCTGCTTGTGGTGCTCCCAGAGGGGAATTTATGAGGAGRAAGGGTGATCAGGCAGCAGGGCAGAGCACAGGAGGAGCAGCTCTGAGTGCTCCTGACCTGGGAGGGTGCTGTCTGTGAACATTGTCAAGGACAGGGGCTGGCAGCACATCACCWGGCACTATGGAAACATTGCTGGAGCAGGGCTGGAGTGTGCCCTGCCAGGAACTGCCACTGATTGGCAGGAAGATGGACYGACCAATTTAATGAACCCCTTCCATCTCTCCCCTCTGTAATCCTGAGACATTTTCTCCAGGAAAGKAACACACTTCCAAATGAATCTGATTGCAGTAAGGCAGGCTGTCATCAGCCCCTGGAGRGAACAGAGGGGTGKGAKCCATCCCAGCTGAGAGCAGGTGAGWCTGCTGCTCCACAGGTACYCAGAGGGCAGAGGGGGAGCCTCCCACAGGGTGCTGAGTCTGACTGCTAATAATCWGCAGAGAAATAAGRAAAGGCAGAATAAGGAAGTAGATGGAATCAATTTATTTCCTGCTAGGTAAATAAATCATGGGGAGGAAAAGAACTGAGATGAGAAATAGATGGACAGACACAAATGAGGGATTAATTAGTCTTGCAATCTACTTATAGGATTATAAATCAGTGATATACAYAAAGAGAAACACATCACTGTGTGAGATCTAGGACTGCAGAGCAGACACTATGCAACATGGGAGGAGAATTTGGGCATATTTATTTGTTTTTCATATATATTTACAGATGTGTTGTAGCATTCAAAGACCCCAGCTGCAGTACTCCACAGCCTGGCAGCACCCTGCAGGTGAGGCAGGAGGTAGCAGTGGGAAGAGCTGCAGGGAGCTGGATGGATGCAGCTCTGCTGCCTGCCTCTTCTCAGGTTTAGTCCAGCCATTAGGAGGCATCAGAGTGAGGAGCTGGGTACTGCAGACATGGGAAAGGCCATCTCTCACTTAACAGGGAACAAGAGAAAAGCCAAATCTGTGGTAATGCAGCACAGGAATGTTCAGAAGTCACAGAAAGGATTCAAAAACAATGGCAAGGTTTTGTTTGTTGAGATGKAAAGGAAGGAGGCAAGAGGATTGGAGAAGCATAGTTCTGTCCCTGAKGCTTTCCCTCTTCTCCAGTTTCTTAGATTCTTCCAGACAGGTGCCATAAATTAAGGGCTTCCATCAGAAGTGTAGAAAATATTCACTAGAAATAATTTTCCACAGAAACAGAAGAGTGAAGAATGACATCCCTGATTTCATGGGTGGGAGAAAGTCAAGGAGYCTGAGAATATCCACAGCCTTTCAGAAGTAGCTCAGCCTGTGGTTATATTCCAAACTTTCTCACAAGAGTTCTGCTTCATGCTTGGGACTTTCTTCTCAGCCAGAAATTTTTAAATGGGAAAAGTCCTGGATCAATGGGTATAAGGAGACCCTCTGAATGACATTTGAGGCTCACAAAGCTGATAACACAAAATGTACTGTTTATCTAAAATGCCCTCATCATCCTTATCTGCTGCTTACATTTTGCAACAGAGCCAGGAACAGCAGATTTCCTGCAGTCAACAGATCACTCACCCTAAAGAGTAAAAAATGCTACCTCAGCCTTTCATAGTGCAATTTTTTAATTGTCTATGCAGTCAGCTTTTCTTAATGARAAATGAGATGTGCCAAACCATGGTTTCTAAGCCATGTGCAGACTTCTGCATCCCTGTGAGAGAGGAGGCCTGACTCAACAKAGACTAATTTCTAATAAACCTACACTTTCAACAGGTTGTCAAACTTTGTCCTAGGTGCATATGAAAGTGCAGTGGTTTCACAGAAGACTTAATTTTCCTTCAGTAAGGTGATGCCGCTTTCCATTTACCTTTTCCCATTTCTCTTTTCTTTCTTTATTCTTTCCTTTTCTCTCTCTCTCTCTCTCTCTTTTTTTTTTTTCTTCTTCTTTAGCTTTCTTTTYCTCTTGTCCTTTGCTTTATCCTTTTGAGCTCCATGAAGAAATGCAGACTTTTGTCCAGGCCAGTCTGACCTGCAGCCTTSAGCTTGGCTTTTCCTTCTGGCCAGATGACTTTCTAGCTGTATCAGGGAAAGGAAAAATAATGGATGAGATCCAAGACATCAWTTGTGACAGCAACTGTGTGCTGGCAGTCTAGCACACTCTCTATTTCTAGATAAGCTTGCTTGAAACAAAGACAACTAAAGAAAACAAACAGAAACCCCCCCAACCTGTTGGAACTTGACAGAACCAAGCCCTCTCCATATGATATTTGCTAATGAGCTGCATGCAGTGAAAAAACGTGTGAGAATCCCTTCCCTGGCTTTTTGGGGAGGGTRATAAATTAATTCCAGTAATGTAATAAGCGAGTCTGAAAATGGGTTTGTGGTGGGTGGTTGCTGGCCCCCCCCCTCTGCTAAATCATGCCATAAATGTTTCCCTCAGCAGATGCAGACGCACATAATTTCTTTCGGGATTTTATAACCATGACAACCAGTTTTAAAGGAAYGTTTTCGGCTTCCACGCTTCAAATTAGAAGTGTATCCAAAAAGAGGGTTGTAAAATGAGCAGAAGTCAGCCACATCTTCCWCAGAACAATGGGGTGTTGCATTTTTTTGCTTTCGTTTTTACGTACAAATACGATAACACGTAAAAGAAACCTTCTGTGCCCCCTTTTACTTTAAAAACATTTTTAAAAGAAAATTTTATTCCCATGCTAAAATGCCTTCATTTTAAAGATAGGGAAATTTAAATCTTTCCCATTTAACTCATGTTAGATTTAATGATACTGTAATTTATAATGAGTAAAGCATGTTGACATTTAATGCATATGCCTTCTTTGAAGTTACATCCCTTCAGCAGAGATGAATTTTGATGAGTTTTACCAAAGGGGTTGAAAGAGTTTAGGGAAGMTAAAAATAACTCAGGAGCAAGCTTAATCTGGGTTAGACAATGTTCCTTTTACTTTACATTGAAATCTCATTAGCAGCAAGGTGCAGAGAACCTTCCAGGGCTTTAAAAATCGACGTCAAGCCTTTGGGCTGGAGTCACAGAGAGGACACCAGCCAAGCCCAACATGCCGCCAGTGCTGGTGTCCTGGTGACCTGCAGAGCTGGAGTTTCACCCCAGGAGGCTCCTCTGTGCTCCCATTTCTGATTCAGGCCATGCCCAGCTCCACCCAGGGCTCTTCAGCGCTGACCTGCTCACCTGGAGCCCAGCAGTGCTCATTAACTCAGGTACCGCCCATCTGAGCTTTTGAAGGCCCAGGGTAAGAGAGAAAAGATTTGTGCAATGCCTGTAGAGAGAGAGAAGAAAAGAGAAGGTTTGTGTAACACCTGTGGAAAGAGAGATGATGCTGTCCCAGAATTCCCTCAGCAAAACTTTTTTCTCGAAATAAAACATTTAGCTAGGTCAGATGAGCCACGCTGTATGAACATCTCTTCCTCTCTTGTTTCAAATTGGGCCTCACTTTAGAGAGGCAGGTGCATGCTTTTGCATGGATAAATCCCATCTGCTCTTTGAGGCTCTGCTATCCCACTGTGACCAGCAGATAACCACAAACTTTTTGTCCCAGGGTCCTCAGAGTGCAGCAGTGCTCCCAGCCTGCCTACTGCCCTCCTGCTTTCTCCTGTTTCAGCTCCATGCTTTGGCTACAAGACCTTTTATTACTAAGATTATCAACTTGAAACTCTGCTGGGCTCACTGGGGTTTGAGCAGGGTGCTCAGTAGGGCTTTTTCAGCACTGCTGCTTTGTGAATACCTCTTCCCTTTGCATGTTCCACGTGATTAGCCCCTGCTTTGCCATTTACAGCCCCTATTTCTAACCCCACCTGGAGTAGTTTGCACAGCTTTTTTGCACAGGAGGTGCAGCCCCTCCTCTCCTCCCAGGGCAGGGTAAAACTCACCCACAAGGTGCTGGGCAATCCCAGGGTTCATTGAACACGTGGCACATATGAAAACCTGCTTTCCAACCAGGCAGCTTCCAACATCCAGCTGATCCTTTCTCCATAAAGTCAGCATTACTCTGCCATTACTGAGAGGTGCAGGTTGTTCTGTGCTCAGCTGTAGCAAACTGCAGACTCCTCACCCTTGTGCCTGGGGATCCACCAGAGGAAGAGCTTTGGGTTGTTTATTACAAAACCCTGAGGGCTCAATACTTGTGTAACTTCTCCTCAGAGAAGACTGAGGTCTCTTGGTAATCCCTCCCCTGCAGTGGAGGTCTCCAGCCTCATCTGAGAAAGCAATTTCAGCCTGCACTGCAGTCCAGGTTTCCAGGCTGAGGTTCTCCATCACCACAGGGGCTTCTTCTACACTCCCAGTTGCACACCACTGCTGGCTCTGTTAGATGATGGTCCTCTCCAGCTGCCTGCCCAGCTCCTGGGCAGCACAGTTGCCCTTTCTGCACAAACACTCCTGTGCTGTGAGTGTTCAGTGCCTTGCTTCCTCAGGCTTGCAGTTGTGTGTTCCATTTAAACCCTGGTGCCAAGCCAAAACAAACTGCTGGTACATGTACACATGAATCAGTTCGTGTGTCCTTTATCTGATCACATCTTCTCATGCTGAGCAATAAAATCCCAAACAAATGAACTGCTGGCTTCAGAGAAGCGTGGCAGACAACTGCAGCTAGGAGCTGATTATCAGGAGAGCAGCAAGCCAGGAGCAAGCAGGTAACACAGAGGTATTCAGAGGAGAGSTGGGGTTTAATCCAGCACAAGGCCAGTTTAGGCTGAGGGTTATAGAAAGTAATAATCTTGTCTTTTTATTACTATTTTTATGGAAAATTTCTTGACCTGGCAGCTGTACAAACATTAGACCCCACAGAACACACCAGAGCCRTCAAGTTTTCAAGGTAAATGAATGCTCACCAAACCTTGGGAATAAAATGCAAACATCAGAGGAAGTTAGACCTCGAACTGCTGTGTGCACCACCTGGATCTCWGAGGGAAACAGGCTCATGGATTTTGGCCGTGCAATGCTCACCGTGCTGGCTACTCTGGATTGATGCTAAACTCGGTGCTCTGAAAGCACCTTTGATTTCTTTCCTGTTGAAACATAAATTTAATCTGACTTTGATAAGGAGAGAGACTCTGCACAACTGAATTTCGCAGTGATACAGATCTTTTTTTTCTTATAGTCCAGCTGAATTTCCAGTTCAGTGCTGAGCCCTCMCTGCTCTCCTGCCCTGCTGTACCCCCTCATCTGCTGCTGGAGCTGCGCTCTGGGTGCAGCATCAGGTGTGCAGCACGCTTGGCAAAGCCAGGAGCAGCACTCACTCCTTGGGAGGCAGAACCGAACACRGCAAAGGTGAACAGCCCCATTTCCCTTCCCTTTAACAGCAGGGCAGTGACGCAATGTCCCTAATTAGCACTCACAGCTGGCCGCTGCWGGATTGCTGGGAGATGTTCAGAGGCCCGCAGGTATTTTGCCATCCTCCCCCTTTCACTGCTGGTTGCTTGCAGTGCTCCTGACTGCTGTTACTGGAGCTGCAGAGCCAGCTGTTACACTCTGGTCCTTGGATGAGGTCAGAGGATTTTTTGTCACCTGRGTGAACAAAGACGTGGGCAGAACACAGAGAGAACCTTCCACAGATGAGTCTAAGCTTTGTGATGTCAGGAATTAAAAATAGGTTTGGGTTAGGGGGCAGTGTAAGTTCCTTCCTCCTGTAGCCTAGATCTGGTCTAATAAGAAAATGTTGGGTGTGATTTTCAAGCAGAATGAATATGTGTGAGAATTTACCATTTAGACCAGGGCCCTTAGTCTGTAAGAGATAAGCAGCAGCATGATTTCAGTTCAAACAAAAATGTACACACACCCCTATATAAAAAAGTGTGCTATACACATTAACCTGTGCACTCACATACTCCCATGTGCATGCAAATAAAATTATTGAAGGCATGGACTGAAGAGAGAAGGAAAAAAGTAGAGGAAGATGCCAAGTTTTCACCATCTGTAACAAAAGTTGAATTTAGAATGACTGCTGAGGAGACTGCAGTGTAAAGCAGGGATGTTCCCAGAGTCTCTGTCTCCCCTAGCTAATGCTGCTCCCTCCTTTTTGGCCTCAGCAAAATAAATTAAGCTTRAGGAAATGCTTCCCAGCCTCAGTGATGCAGGACTCCTGCAGGGCTTTGCTTGTGAGGAGCAGCATTTTCCACCTGGAGCAAGGCTGTGCTGGGAAGGGCAAATGCTGAAGGCAGCCAAGCCCACTGCAGTGCTGGGGTCTGCAATCCCCGGGGAGTTTGGGATTCTCCCAGAGCTGTGGGCTGGCTGCAGGAGTGGAAGGCTGCTCTTGTCCCCAGTTACTGACACAGAGCACCTGTGTTTTCACTCAGCAATACTGCACGAAAAATATCATTCAATTCTATGAATGGCAGTACTCAGAAAGGCAAGAACTCTTAAAAGAACAAAAAAAAATAGAATATTCTGCAGGTTGGGGTTTTTTTTTAGGAATCATCCTTTCAAATCAGCTATGACACACCTAGCAAACCTGTAAGGCTTGATAGGGCTGAGTGGTGTATTAGACTCTCTTCCCAGGGCTCTTATCTTAATTTTATCRCAGCTCTCAGGAAATTAAATGCATTTTATACCATTCCTTCATTTGTGATGTACCTGACCTTGGTCTAGATTTATTTTTTTCCAGCTGGCTCAAATTGGGCACTCATAATCCTTCCTTTCTGCTGTTGCTGAATCCGAAATATCTGAATTAATGAAGTCTCTTGTTTCGCTATCACATGATCTAGGCTGCCAAAATATTTACTTTCTCCCTGAGTGATGCACAAAAGAATGAAAATGTAAATTGTCTACGTGCTCCTTCAAGCTCTGCTTTCCACACAAACTGCTCACCTTGCTGCCTTCCACCTTCCCAGCTCTACACTGCCATACACAAAGAATGCTCAAATTCTGTCAAATTTAACCACAAGTACAGATATAATCCTGGGCATGATGGGCTTTAGACCCACTTAAACTGCAAAAATCAGCTTAACCAAACTGTCTGCTTATACAGTATCTTTGGACTAAGTCCCTCAAATATACAGCTCCCAGCTCTCAGGATAAACCCAACGATATATTAGGAACTCAGCTGAAACCATAAAGATTAGGGATAGCTAAGGCTTTAAAGTCCTTCTAACATTAATTTGRAAGTGGAACCTTTCCCTAATGGGAGAGGAGAGATGAAAACCTAATAAGAATACTTGTACTTTATGCCTCATCTAATGAACGATCCCATAACAAATGTTAATAGTTAAATAAGGCAAAAGCCATTAAAGTGCTGTTGCTCAGGCCCTGCTGTCAGCTGGAATAACTCCCTATTTTCAATGAAGTGAAAGCCAACTCAGGAACAGCAGAAGATCTGATCCACTGTGTTTGGAAGGAGGCAGACATTTATCTCATCAGAAAAGCTTTCCTTCACATTTTCTCCATTTTTCAGAACACACGGATGGCTGGAGCAACTTCCCACTTTTCAGCTTGCAGCCTGGTGAAAGGAGACAAATCTCATCTCTTTGGTGCCACAGAGGCAGGCAGCAGCCAAGGGACTCTGAGTGCCCAGGGATCTCTTTGGGCAAAGTAGCTGTGTGTCCTGCCTTCCAATAAATCTGAGTTTAAGCACACAAATAGTGTTTCTTCCACCCCAGTCTGTAGGAAATACCCTTGGGATAAGATAATTAGGTGCAAATAAAGACTTCATTGGGATCAAATCAAGGAGGTGTGTTGTATTCAGCACAGAATACCCAGAAAAGGAATCTTATCTCTTTATACTTCCCTTTGGTCTGGAGGGTTCTTGAGAAATTTGGCTGGGATGACAGAAAACTCACGGAGTTCAAAGAAAAGATGAGCAAATTTTCTGCAGCTGGAATTGCAAAGGCAGATCAAGTAGAAGCAGACAATATAGCAGATAGACAAATCCCCACAAATTGCCATTTTGGAGGTTCAGGGAAAAACCTTCCATCAGGAGGGTGCTGCAGTGCTAGAGCAAGCTGCACAGGCAGGGGATTTTAGGTTCATTCTTGGTGACTTTCAAGACACAGACAAAATCACATCTGACTGGCAAATCAGACTACACATCTGCAGGGTGATTCCTGCMACAGATGTGCCATTCTTACCCAGCTTCCTCTGCTGGTAAAACCTTCCTTCTCCCAGATGAGTGGAACTTTTATGGTATATCACAAAGTTCTGACAAAGCACGGGTGTCTTTGAGCCTCTGAGGAAAACTTTTGAGCAGAAATAATTTTTCTTTGTGGCGATTTCTTTTTGTTCTTCATGTCCTCTGTGTATTGAAAATGGAGAAAAAAAGTACTTCAACCATCAATGTAATATAAAGGAAAGAGAAGGATGAACTGATAGCACCATATCTTCTGCTTTCACTACAGGAACTTTGTCACATTTGAAAGAGRAGTTCTACCTAGAAAGCCAAAAATTATTTATCATGAGTAGGGATATCARGACCTTTGCTTGCATTAACCCAAATGGAGGATGGGCCACAGGCTCAGCTGGTGCAAGTTCAGCATCTAACAGTCAGTGGAAATATTGTGATTTACACCAGCTGGGATRTGGCTTTCTGTTTCTATTTTAATAAATCATCTGAGAGAATGAATTTCTCCTTATTAGCCTGGCATGATTCTATTGAGATGTTTAACCACACTAACACAGTGACTATGATTTTAGTGCAAACCACAAATGAAACATCTTCTGTGCCACATAAAGGACATCTTCTAGCTCAGACTGATTTTAGAGGTGCTAATTATATTAATGTTGCAGGAACTGCAGTAATTCACTTCTAAAATCCATTTAATTTCTTTTTAATTACTCATGTTTACCAATTCCTTTCGATTCAGAAAAGGCTCAAAATTGCAGTTAGCAAGGGAGGCTTGAAGTGGAGTGATTAAGAGCATCTGGCATATACATAATTATACCAGGCAATTTATTCCACCATTACCATTTCACTATAGCCATGGAAATGAGCTGGGGCTGGATTCTATCACTTTTCTGAACATTTACAAGTACCTCACTGCACAGACAGCTCCACTGATATGGCTGGCAATAATTAAAGTGTATAACACCAAATCTTGGGAGRAACAATGGCAGATTCTTTCTCTTGCTAAGTAGGGATGCCAGCCCCAGATGTGTGGTCAGCTTTGTCCATCAACAGGTTCAGGCAAGTTTGAGTTTATCTGAAAAAATGTTATCTGAATGTAACTTATATATAGCTTAAGAAAAGTATGAATCAGTACTAAAGTCATCTTGATTCTGCWAAGATTTTGTCTTTGGAAGAAAACAAAAGGGAAAGTCAGGCTGTCTCACACCCTTAATGTTTCAGGGGTCTTTGAAGTTTTACATTTCATTATTGCTTTAAAATGTTACACGAACATACAGGGGAAATTAATTAAAGGATTTTATTTTCAAACTATGTTCAACTTAATTTTCTTCGGTGGGACACTTAAAAGATTTACATTACTTGAAATTTGTGCAAGGCTGAACTTCCAAAGCAACTCAAAGAAGCACTCTGATTTCATAAATATACAGTCTTTCATTATGCAAATGGTGAGACTGGTTGATCAGAGTGACTCCTTGTGGCCAAGGTTCTCTTTATTCCATAACCACCATCTTTTCAATCTCTTTGTGCTTTGCAACCACTGAGCAGGCACAGTTCAGACCATCTCCTGGGAAGTGCCACGAGCCACAGGGTTACCAACAGTTCCTATTTCCTATGGATAACATGGAAAAAAACCATTCCTGAAGGTATTCCAGGAGGATTTGACCAGTGGCAGCAGTTGTAATAACCTAGGAGAAATCATCTTCTGAGAGCATTGCAGGATCATTTCACTGGTGTCAGGAGTAACCTTAAGACCCAGATGACTGCAGAGAGCCTGACTCCTCCTGTGCAAAATTTTAACACAGAAAAATGAGCAAAAAAGAAACCAGTGAAACCTAGGTTCCTTTCTCTGCAGCATTTCACAAGAAAAATATTGCTATCCCRTTAATTYAGCATCYCARTAGTCCAATTTGGAAGTTCTGCTGTATGGATTTCCATGAGACGTGCAATGGAAAAATCCAGCCCTACTGTACAGTCAGAACAGCTCCAGCTGCAGTGAGCCAGGGCTAAGGAATGACWTTTGAGAGGGATATTATTTGGGAGTTTGAAAGTTTTGAAGTGCTCAGTCTGTTACCACCACCACCATCCAGGGCCAGCACAGCTCAGCACTGTGGCCAGCTGGGGGAGGGACAGCTCAGCCCAGCTCCACCTGCACTGGTCACCTCATTTCTGTGCATCAGCAAGGGCTCAGAGCAGGAGGGCTTGTGCATCCTCACAAAATCRTCCTCTCACAAAAAGAGTGCTGATCCAGGCCACCAGACACTTGGCTTTATTTTTAAGGATGGCAGAA
Organism: Alauda arvensis; assembly: GCA_902810485.1. NCBI lineage: Eukaryota > Metazoa > Chordata > Aves > Passeriformes > Alaudidae > Alauda > Alauda arvensis. The sequence goes on from CADDXX010000153.1 coordinate 670,565, forward strand.
CTCTCCAGTTTAATAGACAGCATTGTCCAGGACCATATCCTTGTGCCATTTCTTCAAGTTCTTAGCCCAGGATCTTCTTTTTTTTTTGCTGTCTCCTGTTCTTATCTTTCATTTTTTATTGGCTCCTATTGGCTGCCATGTGGAACTGATTTCCTTTTTCATTCAGGCAGTCTGTCAATTCTGCCACAAAATTGACCCTTACTTATCTTTTCTTGTGGCTTTGTGTGCCTTTTGCTCCATCTTCCTGTTGGTTCCTTTGTGCAGTTTCAAAGCACCTCACGTTGGTCTSTATTACTCTTGTGAATATGAGTAATGATTTTATTGAAGATTCAGCTTTTCTCCTGTGTTCCCTGTCTGCCAAATATTGAACCAAGTTATTTCAGAGGCTGCTTTTCAAATCCAGGCACCAAAAATGCATATGCTTCCTCCAGACAGACTTTATAGGATGCAGTCCAAACTTGATTTGRTTTGGCCCAGCAGCTGCCTCTGCACAGGAACATTAGCATTTCCCTGCATAAACTGAGCCTTTAAAAATTCATTGAAGAATATTTTATTCTGAAAGAAAACCCRAACCCAACCAAAAACCAAACAAAAAAACACCCCATCACAACATTTTTATACAAGATGCATGCTCCTACCTCAAATTTAGATTTCTTTCCATATATATCTTGCCTGGGCATACTTTCAAATTTCTGCAAGGGAATTTCTTTCATGCTCTTTAAAAGGCTGAATGGAAAGAACTTAATTTTTTGTTTTATTTATTCTAGTGGCTGTTGTTTTCATGTGAAATACTTCATTGACATATTTGCATCTTTCTTGACATGTGCAAATTTTGCATTGTGGCCAAGTCATGATTCCATTCTTCCTTACAGGGACAAAATGACTCTTTGTGTTTCAGCTGTGGAACCCCTGATTTAAATCTTTCTAATTGAGATGTTGTGTTCTAAGTCTGGCCTGCACAACTCAGTGGCTGTCAGTTTTCCTGGTTGACACAAGACTGTGCACAAATGGCACCTTAAATCTCCCTTCCTGCAGGCCATCCTTTGGTCACCAGCTCCCAACCCACTGAGACAACCAGGAGAATTTTCAGGACATGCCTGGTGAAGATGCTCAAGCACAGAAYTGTGCCAGTTATCCTTACCATTGGGGTAAAGAGATAAATATTGTATTTTCTTTTTATATTTAATACAAAAAAATACAGTATTTATTGTATTTTTAATTTGATATTTATGGATACTTCTGACTACAGCATCAGTCCACTTAGCAGAAATTTCTCATGAAGACAGGTTCAATGGACTCGTCAGTCCACCCTAAGTTTTTTGGAACTACAGAGTTGGTGTGAATGACATAAGATGAAAAACAAGTGAAAAAAAAAAAAATAAAAAAGGTAAGGAGGGAAAGACAACTGAAGTAAGTAGCAAAAATGGAAACTCAAAAATTACCCAGTCCAAGGATTTTATTTCTAWTAAGTGCTTGTTTTCCTAGGTCTCAGATAACCCCATTTCTTACCCTGTGTAAATACAAACATGCCACTRCTTTTCACTCTATSTGCTTTGYAGACAAAATRGAAATGTTGGYCCTCRACAATGGCAACTTCCATTCTTTCAYCAGATTTAAACACAACCTTTATGATGTTATAAATCAGTGTTGGTGTCAAACATTGTTGAGGTGTGCTGTTTTTGGCTGGGTAGAGTTARTTTTCTTCWCAGTAGCTGGTAGGGGRCTGTGTCKTGGATCTGTGCTGRACACAGGGTTGAKAACACAGAGATGTTTTTGTTATTGCTGAGCAGGGCTCACAAAAAGCCAAGGTCTTTTCTGCTTTTCCTACAGTCCCATTGATAAAGAAGTTGGGGGTGCAGGGGGGGTTGGGAGGAGACACAAGTTCCACTTSTTCCTCTCTGAGAATTCATGTAAGGAGGGGTTGCTTGGGATTTTTGTTTCTGGTTTGATTATTATGGTGTGGGGTTTTTTTTCACACTTCTTTTTTAGGTAAAAAAGGTTGAGGAAAAAATGTAGGGCTTTGAAACAAGAATAAAAGAGGAGAGGAAGCATATTTTCCTTTCCTGTCTTAAAATAATACTGGCAAGCCTTTCTGCTTTGTTTTGCTTTGCTTTGCTTGGTTTCAATAGAAACCATGAGCACGCTTGGATTTAGTGCAGGTGTGTTCTTTGGGGTTACAGCTCTGCCTTTCCCTGCTGCTGTGAAAATCCACCCAGCTGTAAGGCTCAGTTTAGTGGGGCTTTTTTTCCCCTGAATTTGGCTGTTGGTACTTTTGAAGGTGGCAGTTTCCCCCTCTGAAGGTTTGCACATCTCTGAGGTGTGTGATCCCCATGGGGCAGCCCCTGCTGCAGCCAGGGGTGCTGGATGTGGGGCTGGAATTCCTCTTCCATCACTGCTGGAYCTCACTCAAGTGGGTGACAGAAAGGACAGGGTGAAGGAGGTGAAAGGCACACGAGACTTGAAGCACTGGTGGGGCAGGAATTGGGGCAGGGAAGAAAGGGGGAGATGAGTTTGGGAGGAGGTGCCATGGAAATGACAGAAGGGAGAAAGAACGAAGAGGCAAGACAGGGTCTGAATTAAGGAGAAGGGTTTGAGACAGGATTGAATGACACAAGAGAAAAAAGAGAACAAAACACCAGGTTGGAGGTGGAGCACTGAAGAGCTCAGGTTTCTGGACAGAAGAGCAGAAGGRTCTGGTTGGGATTTCCAAGGAAAAACAATGAAACTTCAGAAACTTCCATTAGAACTCTCTGAACATCTCCAGACCSCCCAAATTCTGGTGATGTTACCACAGTGATAATCCCAGTTGGTGAGGGACAAGCTACTGGTGCTCTGGAGCAGCAGTAAAAAGRCTTGAAGCCACGCTTTGCCSGTGAGGAGACAAAAATTGGGTCCAYTCAGGTGCTGAAGAGTCAGGAGGATTGGATGGTGWTCAGTCAGTGAAAGACCATATCACAAAATATCTGGAGAAATGGAATTTGCATGAGTTCTTTGACCTTAGGAGTGCAAAACTCTGCACTTGATGGCACTCCTGGGAAGTGACACTTGTCCCTGTGCCAAGGGATGGTCTAAGGGTTTTGAAGCACTTCATGGCTGGGGTTTTCCACTGACTCTAAGTGAGCTCAATACCAAGCTGTGCTAAAAGTCTCATTTTATGTAAATTTTCTTAAGGGAAGAAAGGCTCCTTAAGGTGAGGAGAAGCAGCAGTGTCGACAAGACCACACTGAGGTGGGAAACAAAGCAGAAGAGAAGAGAAAAATCTGCAATTTTTGTCCTTAGAAAATGCAACATATAGCTATTTGGAACTCTAAGGGTATTATAAATCCATTTCACACTGCACTTAAACTTGTTCCATTTAAGAATTAGCTGATAATACCATTTTCCATCTGTCTTTTTCCTCTTAGTTGATGAATAGGGGCAARGAAGTCTTTATCAGTAAATAATAAAGCAATTACTTTTTAACAATTTCAATTTCTCAGTTGAAATAAATAATGAAACAATTATTTTTTTTCTCTAGTCCTTTACAGAAAATCAGCACATCCTGTCTCTGAAACATGTGTAGCTCACAGGCTTTTACTTCTAACCACAACAAAAAGACCTTGCTTCCCTTTTTACCACTGCTACCACTTGCAGGGATGGTAAATGCTTCAGCTTCTGTAACTGCTCACCTCACATCAGCCTACAAGGTGAACATGAATTGCTTGGATAGCACAGCTTTTAGTTTAAATCTCAAATTCTTCTTTGATTAAAATACTTCCTACCTTCTCCTTCTGTACTGGCAGGGTTCTGCCTGCTGGCACCCAAACTGCAGAGAAAAAAGGACACAAACCTGGGACAGCACAGCACGTTTCAAACGTGCCAYCAGCCATGTAAAAAGTGCCATTTTTGGAGGGATGGGGTAAGCAAATATCCTGTTAAATTCAGCTGACTTGGTGTTGCTGATTGGAGCAATAAGCCCAAAGAAGCTCTCCAGGTTATTGATCTCTGCCATGCATTGTGTGCATTTAMACAAATCTAATTAAAACCCTGGGCCTAACCCAATTACCAGCTATTCCCTTAAAGCAAGTTTTATATTTATCTGAGCCTGGCTGCACCAGCAATGAGAAATAACCCTGGATTTGCATACAGTTATTGTGTAGCTGGAGTGGTCAGAGAAATGCACTGAGGATTTTGCCTTTTTCCTAATGGAGCATGTACTTGTGGATCAGGACTGGTTTTGGCTTTATCAGGTCACTGAGTTGTACTGCACTGACATATTTCTGCTTTCAGATTGCTCAGGACAAGTTAAAGGTAAAACTTAAGATAAAGTTTCACCTTTAGGGTTAAAGTTAGCTGAGGGACAACAGAAAACCCTCAATAAAACCCAGCATAAGTCTTYCTACAGTAGTTCTACACCATGGTTCTGACTATGTGTAATCTTTTCTACCATTGGATGAAATATAAGATTCAGGAGGGGGAAACACTCGACTAAGCTTTTCTTTCCTGGAGTAGAGCCAGCCCTGAACCTCCTTGTCCTCTCCAGGAGCTCCCACTCATGGCTCAAATCTTTGCTCTCAGGTTTAGGAAGAAGAGCTAGCACAGAAGAAACCTTCCTAAGCCTGGGGAAAGGGAGAAKGAGGATAAATCTGGTTGAACCATGYAAGRGAAGGGGTAGYRAAGCAGGAAAACCCATGCAGAGTCAGTGAGAGGAGAAGAGGAAAGGAGAATGCAGGGAGGYAGAGCACAGGTGAGGGTGAAACAGAGCCAAAGTGACTGTGAGCACAGTGTGACTGGGGCAGCACAGAGTGACAGTGAGGAGAAAGGACACACATTTTCTCCAGTGAATTATCCACTGTTCATCACTCTAAAGCAGGAATGGATKCTGTCAGGTGGAAAGCCCAGGTAAMTYCTCACCTATGACTCTCASTAAATKACTTYTCCTTTCCTTTCTCCATTTCCMTGCTCTTGGGGACATCWTAGCTGSTCAGCAGCTTAGAMACTGTCCCAATCCAAGYAGCACTTTCCCAAGCAAGACTTCAGCTCCCAGCAGAGTGCCTGCAGAGCAGAGCTGCTGCTGCAGAGCAGCATGACAAGGAGCAGYCTCTCCTCGTGCGACCTTTGCGCGTGGGTTTGGTGCAGAGCTGCAAGCATCCCCCTGGGGCAGATGAGATTGATGTGGCAGCTGAGCACATGTACTGCCCAGCTCCAGGATGCCACTTCCTTCCAGCTGGAGAYAAGTTTATGAGCTCGAGCAGGCAATAAAAGCTCCTCTCTCCATGCTAATGAAAYGTCCAAGTCCTGATGGATTAGTAGTTTTCATATCAGATTATACATGCATTTTTTTGCTGATGAAGACAGAGAAGTCACTCCTATTAGGCCTTCAGATTCTGTTAGTAAAGAACATCTTAATAGAGCTCAGTGGCTGTGGGATGCAAACAGGGCAGGAAAGGCAGTAACACGTGCTGGTGGACTGCTCAAAAACTCTGCTKTCCTGCAGCTGGCCAGAACACATTCAGGCAATGTGCAGGAAGCTGTGGCTGATGTGGACAAACCCTGTGGATTCTTTCCTAGAGGACCATGCACAGCCCAAGTCCCTGGAGCTGTTCTGCAGCCATGGTCAGACATGGAGCCCCTGGAGCCATGGAAGAAAATTCTCCCACTTCCTTCAAAGAGTCCATGCCCTATTGATTCCAGAATCTACTCCATGTGCCTCTTGGTGAAGCCTCGGAATCAGCAGTGACCCCAAACTCAATGCCTCATCACTAACTTTCCACCCTGAAGAACTGCAAATGTTATTTTGGGATGCAACATCAACASCAATTCCTCCAGAAAGCTGCTTAAGCCAGGTCTGTGCTGCTAAAGGACACAGCCTCGGTCACCAGGCACAGGTGGAAGCAGCTGGCTCACATCTCTGCTGTTTAGAGCTCACCCTTTCTCTCCTGACTTTGTCTAGAAGTGAGTTGCACGGATCGACAACAGGGTTGGAAAGTGAATTATCAGCTAAGCAACATCAGCAAGAGATGTCCAGCACTAAAGCTGGTTCCATGCCTTTCATTTAGCAGCACAGATRTTCCCTAGGAGCCTGGCAAAGGGTGGCACATTGCTGTGTGCTTGGACTACACTGAAACTGTGGTGCTGGAGAGCGAGGTCCCTGCACAGGGCACTGACCCAGCACGGCCACTCCRAGACTCCACTGGCAGGAGTGAATTCCTGGCTGTGGATCCCCCTCCTGCAGCTCCCCACAGGTGCCCAAATGCTGCATCTGARAGCCTGAATCCCCCTTGCAGCAGTGCCTTGTCACCTGTCCCTCTGCGCTTTGCAAGCCAAACCTTCAGTGTCTCCTCTGTGGAARTAGTTTAACAACATGCAGGACAAAATTGACTCAACCAGAGGGTACTTTGCTGATATTTTGTACTGATGGCTGGGGGATTTATTTGTTTGTTTGTTTTGTGGGGTTTTTTTTTGGGTTTTTAAACATTTTTCATATTTTTGAAACATTTGCATGTGTTATTATGGACCTTAATACAATGATGCCATTTTCCATTTCAATCAGTGCCCCCTCTTGCTCCCCCTCTTCCATTTCTSACTGAGTCCAAGGTAACTTTTAGAAAGGAAGGAAAAGTGATAGATGAATTATGACATTTGAAGTCGGAGAAAAAAAAACTCTGAAAGGAAAATGTAATTAAGAAATAAATTGAAAAATGGAAGCACCTGTGATACAGTGACCAGGAATGATTATTTTAGGGGGGAGACCATCACAGGCAGCCTATTTCTGTTTCATTCTGTTGCTTTGGGATTTGGACTGTTTGCTCATTTATTTGKATAAATGGTAAGCCTATTCTACTTGCACTGTTAGATGTAATGAGTATTATTTTGCATTTAATTAAAACGCTTACACATTCTCACCAATTGAAAAGTTTCCGTTGCTTTTCAGAAAGTGCTGGGTCATTTGATTTATAAGACATAGTTATTAACTGCTCAGCAAATACCTGGRATGGAAATAATTTTAACTGTTGGGAAAAGCACTGCTGCTCCTGTAAAAACAGAGGTTTCAAAGAGACTGAAATGTCTGGAAGAAATTCAAAGTGGGAAGGGAAAATTCACAGGAGGGCAGCTGCAAAAATGGTGAAGTGACGCTTTGAGTGTCATTTGTATCAGTCATTTTGATCAATGACTGATACAAATGTCATTGCACATGGAAATGTGAGTACACTGGGACAGGAAGCACAGCTGAACCTCTGTAAAGTTTGGATTCAGTAGCTGAGGTGGGATGATTTGCAATAAAAGAACTGATATCTGAAAAATGACAGAAAGGGACTGAGCTGAAGCTTTGCACCGTCAGAATCTGCGTGGTATAAAAGGGAACCTTCTCCTGGTGAGTTTGCTACTTTTACAGTAGCATTTAAAGTTGCTTCATTGCTGTGGGAGAGGGTGAACAGAGCAGGAGTCAAACCAAAAATTGACCCAAAGTTCAGAATTGAARGTGAGAGAAACTCTGGCCAACAGCAACCCTGTGCGTCACTATCACTCTCCTCTGGCTGCCTCCTGACATTTCTTCTTCTGCCCGAAAGCAAAACTACTCTTCCCAATATCAGGGAAAGATTGGCTAAACATCCAAAAATCAGGGGGGAGGGCAGTGGCTCTCTCTGGAAATGCCTGCTCGGTTCAGAGCTGCACCTGACAAACTCACAGCGTTGAGGTCTATCTGTCCTGGTGATGTTTTAAAAATAAAGCAACTCCGTTCTCCAGGGTTTCTGCCTTTTGGAACAAGAAGGAACTGGAGAGCTGCCACAGCTATCTCTAAACTACAAAGGATAAACAGGTCCCTTCATGTCTTGATGGACTCAGTGATGGAAGCATGCACAAGATACCTTGATATGATGGGAACAGACTTATCCTGGGATRCTGCATGAGCACCACAGCTTGTCTCCAGCCCCTTGTCTCCAGCCCCTCACACTTGCAGGTCCCACTCTCAGGATCTGGAAGCAAGGTCCCATGGAAGATCATGTCTGACAACACAGAAGTACATTTCTCAGATGGATCTGAAGCCRTCCCATCACCACAGAGCACTAAACCCTGTCACTATTTCTTTCCAAATGTGCAGGRAAYTTCTGACCTCTTTTCTTTTAAATTWTCAGWGGCACAGGGAACCTTTGGTAGAAATKAACACTGTGGCATAAGAAGGGCTGCCAGGATGTGCCAAGATTCCTACTTCCTAGTCAAGCTAGCTTTTTTTTTAAACCTCTAAAGACAGAGAGATGTCTCATGTCTAATACTTATACCTCAAGTGATTTCAACATGCCTYAGTTGAAAGGCTGAAGAAAAACATGATGAACAAATTGGGAATACAAATACAATGAATGCTAGAAGTGATTTCAATTCCCAACTTCTAACAGCACTTTCAGGATGCTGTCCACTTCTGTGCTGTTACATACTTAGGAATAAAAAACAAAAAAGGATGAAGCTGCATAATACCACCAATGCATCACAAGGGAAACCAGGGAAATGGATGAGATGACATTAGTCTAGGTACTGGGTTTATTAAATCTAAAGTACTTGTAAAAAAACAGAGAGGAACATTTTAAAATTGCTGCAATTAATTGTTACCAGGACTCTGAGGCTCTGAGACAGCAAGAACCTTCATAGAGAATAACTCAGATGAACTTACAGCATTTATTTTGTCCTAAGCTTCCATAAAAAACATGCACAGAGTCTGCTTAGGAGTACATCAGACTTGGATGGACTCTAGACCTGGTGTAGGCAGCAAGGTTTCAAGCACTGGTGCCTCCAGRGCTGGGCAGATTATTATGGATGTGGACACAGCAACTGTGGCAATTAGAGCAGGTGAACGTTTTGTGAAAGTGTTTTTGCACTAGGAAGAATTACACTTTAGCAGATTGAAACCACATTCTGAGCATGAGGTCATACTGAGGGGAAMAGAATTCCAACAGCAAACCAACACACATTAAGTGTTTTCAAAACAAATGTTTCAATATTGTTGTCAACAATATGGAATTAGGGAACTGATGTGGCTGGAAATATCCCTGGAAAGCCACCTGGTCCCACACTCCCATGATCAAGGAGAATCTCCTAGGGCAGGCTGCTCAGGGCTCTGCCTGTTTTTCACCCATTCCCCCAGAACATGATCCACCCAAACTCCTCAAATGCTTCTGAAACAAACACTGATGGTCAGGACTGAGGATTTGTTAAAGTTACAGTATGAGGTTTATTGGGACAAGCTCTTTTTCAATATGTTTAGGAATTTATTGGCTGATGCCAACAGCTACAGGCTGTTCAAGGAAACCCTAGGTAGTTTTAAGGATTTCCCAAATATTTGGCTCAGTGGAATCATGGGGAGTGGGTGGTCCTTGACAGACTGCACGAAGTACATGCACAGAGTGGAGGTACACATTTATGAATATTCATTTTTAGTTCAGTTCCATGGGTCAGGGCTGAGCTTTTACCACAGTTCTGTGCGTGTCAGCCTCTGGGGGTCTGCAGGGCAGCCCAAGGACACAGTTTGATGGGAAGATTTCTTCAAATGACCACTTGATGTCACTTGTCACCATGCTAATAATCTTGTTAAAGTCCACTTCTGGGCAATAACTAAAGGTTCTTAGGAAAAGCTGTCTGAAAATGGGAAAGCAAAGTGCTAGAAAAGTCCTATAAAAAGGTCRTATTTATTTTGCTTTCTTGTTCTTTTAAACCAGTATTGACAATTGCCAARTTACTKACAAATCCAYAATTTCTTTTSTCTRGAGAACCCCAGGATCATAAAATCTTTAGGTTGGARAAGACCCCAAGATCATTGAATCAAACATTTGAYTGATCACCACCTTGTCAACYAAACYACAACTCTAAGTGCCACATCCAGSTGTTTCTTGAACAGCTSYRGGGATGGTGACTCCACCAGAGCCCATTCCAATGCTCAACAACCCTYTCCATGAAGAAATTTTTCCTGATGTCCAAGCTCAGCCTCYCCTGGCACAGCTTGAGGCCATTTCTTCTCATCCTGTTGGTGGCTGCCTGAGAGAAGAGGCCAACCYCCACCTTGGTATKGGTGCCCACTTTCTCCTTCAGAAATGATTTAGAATWATTCACTAAGACAAAGGTTTACTAAATTGGGATGTGCTCCTTTCTTATTGGATGCCCAGTTCTGAAGAGGCATCAAAGGGACACGGATGTTTCTGGATTTCCCTTGCACAAATAAGATCCCATTGGCAATCCAGTGTCACCTGTCCCTTCAAAAGTTTTGGCTAAACCTTAGATTTTCTCTCCCCTGCAGCTTCACTCCTGACTCACACAGAGAATTTCACATTTCCCATGCACATGACATGACAGCTCTGAAAACAAACTCAAGATTCCATATTTCCTCATCTATCCAAGATAAAGTGAGTTATTGTTCCCTGACATCATTTTTTATACAYCAGCATGACCTGAATCCCAATAGAATCACATGATCAGGGCCTTAAGGTCTCCCCTCTTCCACTTTCCATTTATGTGCTGCTGGGACATTGACTTACTTGTGACAGAAACCTTTGTCCTGAGATTTGTATATATTGGTTTTTATCTCCTGGTGTTCACCAGCCAGGTAGTCCTGTACCAAAATAGATCTGTCTGTAAAATGAATGTTAATCCAGAATTTTTTCAATCCCAGAGCTGGTTGAAATATTTTAGCCAGAAGAAATTTTCCCTGCAACTTTCACTGCAAGTGAAATGCTTCTCTGGATACTGTTTTCGAACTATTATTAGATAGGGAAAAAAAAGKAGATGACTTATTGAGGTTGTCCCATTTTGTTTTGAAAATGTCACAAGGAATTTGTTCTTACTTTAATCACAGCAAAATGAATAAGCCATATTGAACTATATTTATAAAATATTTTTATTGGTTTTGATGTGTTTTTAGCATTTGAGTGGTTCCAAATTTAAATTGTTTTGGAAGCTCTCTTATCCTAAATTTTGGAGAACAGAAYAGATTCTGCTTCTTGTTTGCCTTTCAGCATTGGTATTTATCACAGAAAGGAAATAGCCAGCCTGGTCATATAAATGTTGGGCACTTGTTCTCATTTGTGACGTGTTTTATTTGGAGACTACACAATTTCACCCAGGTAACAAGCTTTTCCTTGGCAAGGCAGTCTAAATCTGTACCAACAGGCCAGTGACACTCCTCATTCACTGCAAYCAACTGAAAAGAGCAGAAATTCACTCCTTGTGCTTGAGGGCTGCCTGAGCCCCTGCAGGTGTCTCACTTCTGATTTGTTGTGCCTTCTCAGCTATCACTCTTCCTGCTCTGACCTTGCATYCTTGGCTAGAACCAGGATGAGCTGAGGCAGATCCTCCTGAGAGGGGTGGTGGGTGAGAGGCTGGGCAGGAGCTGGCAGTGTGYRCTTKCAGCCCAGAAAGCAAATCCCACCCTGGGCTGCATCCCCAGCAGAGCTGGCAGCAGGGCCAGGGAGGGCATCCTGCCCCTCTGCCCCTCTGCTGATTCCTGTATTGGGATTCCAGTACGGGAAGGTCAGAGGAGGCCACCAAGATGAGGAGTGGAATGGAGCAGATCTGCTGTAAGGGAAGGCTGAGAGCATTGGGATTGTTCAGCCTGGAAAAGAGAAGGCTTTGGAGTGACCCAAATCCAGCCTTCCATGTTCTGAAGGGAGCCTATGAGAGAGAYGTGGAGAGACAGGACAAGGGGGAATGGCTTCAMATTGAAAGAGAGTAGGTTTAGATTAGGTATTAGGAAAAAATCTTTACTGTGGTGAGGCCCTGGMACASGTTGCCCTGAGAGTGTTCCAGGCCAGGTTWGACAGGGCTTTGAGCAACCTGGGATAGTGGAAGTGTCCTTCTCCAAGAMAAGGGAGTGGAACTGGGTGATTTTTCAAGTCCCTCCCAACCTAAACCATTCTTGGCTTCTATGAATCCATAACTCCTTCAAGAAACATGAGGGAGGTGCAGAACCTTTCCATAACCTTCAAGATCATACATACAACATCCATAACTGTCCATAATAAATTTACCTCTACCCAGTGGCTGAGGTCATCTCTTCTTTCGTGCATGTCAAGCCAAAAAATCCCCAAAGCTGGCTGTCTGCACACACACCATGAAGTTTTCTGGAGAGCTCTTTGGAGGCGCTGAGTGGAGCCACAACTTGGAGACACCTTCCAAAAATATGTGTTGTTCCAATACTGAATATTGCCATGGTGGGGACAAGGGGAGGATGGTCAGCAAGAGAGCCAAGCTTGCAGGTTTTCAAGCAATCCAGAGTAAATTTGCTGTATATTGAATCTGACTGTAAATTTGGGCTGGCTGTGACTCCTTCAAGAGGACCAAGATCATAAAAATGAACTTTACATAGCAGACATAAGCACYTTTTGGACATTTTAAACTCCTTTACTTTCTACAGGAACAATAAACTGGAGTATTTTCAAAGATCAAGACGTAATTTTGTTTGAGAGAGTTAAGAAAAGTATCTTCCATGCTCTTATCTCTGGAAGGTGGTGTCTTGAACACCACAGTTTTTTTATTTGGGGTCATTTCTATATTTTTCTCCCTCTTTTTCTCTCTCCTTTTCCTCCCCAGCTCAGACCCATTTCCAAAGTTCTGGTCCCCCAAGAAATGAAAYATATTTATTATATAATTATCATAATTAACTCTCTTCCTTAGGGAGGTAACTTTAGAGGCAGACTGCCTTCCAGCACCATCCTCTCTAGCTGCCAGTGTTTGCAGTTCTGTAGTGCTTTATAATCTCAGTTTCCACAAACACTGTGCAGATATTGGTGATTTATTCCTGTAATTAYTGTGCTCTGGAAGCTGTACCAAATGGAGTGTGCAGTGCTAAACATTGTGAGCTAAATCCCGCTGGTCAGGAAGGAGAAAAGCAATGCCACTGAAGGATGGCTAAAGCACATTTCAGCCCTTGCTTGGCAGTCCATCAAGCAAGATGGTCTACAAGACAAAGCTGAGAGAAGGAAACACACGCAATCCATCTTCTTCCAGTGCAGGCAGTGCGTGCAMGCTATTTATCTTGTGCTTTAAATTGTGTCCCTTGGCCCATTGCCTTTAAATGAGAGCTTATGACAATTTCTAGGCCCAGGAAATTTTGCTATTTCATTGCAAATTGGAATGAAAGCTGCAAGTATTTTAAGAAATCATGAAAATAATTGGTAAAGCCACTTTGTTGCACTCRGAGTGTTGGGTTCCAGTGCAACCTGAGATGTGATAATGGTGAAAACTGACAGAAAGCAAAAGCTTAACAGAAACAACAGAGATAATGATCATATCCTACCAAAAAAAGACATTCTGCAGACACAGAAATGATCAAACCATCTGTTCCCATAGAAAAGCATATTTGCAGATATTTTTTTGTTAAAAGTAGATGTGAARACTTATTTATTTACTTGGGATTCCTGACTTCATGGGTTAGGTGAAAATGCAATGTAATCTTAATGAAAAATAAAAAGCAAGAGTCAGCCAGGCAGATAATTGCTGGAGCCAATATCTTCAGAACCAGAACATGCCAGTGTTCTCTTTCCTCCCACCAGGCTGGCATCCCAAAAGGAAGGGGGTTGGCTCTTGCCTRACGAGTTTTTCAGCTCCCTCAGCCTTTCCCCATGAGAGAGGTGYTGCAGTGCCCCAACGACCTGAACATAAATCCAAATGCCACTCCTTCAGCTCAGTGATGTTGTGTATTGGATCACCAGTTACCCATAATTATTCCTCTCATTAGCAACCATTACATTGCATTTTCCTTCACTTCTTTTTTTTTTTCTTTTATTTTTCCCCAGCTATGTTTCCACTTGCATTAATGCAAAAAACTCTTAGGGCTAAATTTGATCTCAGAGAGTTGTAAATCAGGCCAGCGTCGTAAATCAGGTGTCCACACTGGTTTAACAGCCACCTAAATGAGATTGGAAGAGACTTGCAATTTTGTTCTGTGGAGAGAAAGCTCTTTGCTTTTTCAGCAAGTTAACTCAGCCTTCCTTCTGAGAGATGGCCACACTTAAATATGAATCTGCGAGGAAGCGAAATGAGCCCAAGCAACACGCAGCAAGCTCTGAATGCAAAGCAGCCACCAGCAGCTCTCCCAGCCAGCCAAAAATCTGAGGARCTGCACTAGCAATAGTTAATGTTCTGTTGAACACCTTTGAACTGTGATGAAGCAAGCCTTGGGAAGAGTATTGCTTTGGTTAAAATCCCAAATTAAAATGAAAGATTGTGGCACAGGTTCACAGCTGTGTTTCAYGTCCGTGCTCATTTGGAGGAAGCAGACTTGAAGGCAGCAGTGGAAAGCAATTTATTTACTCGATGTACTCTGGGCTTTCCACCCAAAGGCATCAGGAAGGCACACAGGTAGTTCATTAGGGCTGAGGATATATGGCAACTCAGYTGCAGACATTAACCTTATAACTTCTCGTATCAAATTCTTGCCAAAACTTCACATCAACACATCCAGTCAATTACTGGAGGTGGAGAGCAGCAAAGGCCAYCCAGAGTTCTCCCTGCATTGGTAAAACTCAACCAAGTGTCACTCCATGCAATTCGCCCTCTGCAAGCAAAACTCTGCTAGAATTCCAGAACTGGATGTGCCCAGGGTGATTAATGTGGCTCTTGGGCACATCCAGTTCTGAAATTCTAGCAGAGTTTTGCTCTGGGATGGCACAGCACAGACCTCCAAGTGCTGAAGGTAATGCCTCAAGAGGGACTGGTCAAAGAATCCTTTGGCTGTCTCTACATTGACATGGGAGCTCAAAAAGGAAACCTGAAATAAATAACTCAATAACAAAATAACCTGAAATAACTCAAGTGTCTCCCAGCTCTGTAGGCCAAGAGGTGACCTGCACAATATTCATCCTATTGCACGTGTGAAGGAGTCATGTGTTGGGTCTGTGCAGGAAGGGGTGGCCCAGAGGGTGCTGTGATGTTCTGTGCACCTGGCAGTGCAGTGGGGTGTCTGTCACCCTTGTCCTTCCCTGAAATGTCCCGTGGCTCTGTGTGAGCCAAGAGTCCTTCCATSCTCAGAGTGACACCACTCCCCACAAATAGTTCTGGGCTGAGGTACACCTTGATTAAAATCTCTTCATAATCAAGAATTTTGGGCCATAAATCCTATACTCTGTGACAAACACAGGCTGGAAGTGATTTACAGAAGTCATCCTTGAAAGGAGGTGGCTTTTGAGAGAAATTTGCAAATAGTGGTTTCCTTTTTCACAGGTCAGAATTTGATTTCTGTGTCGATTATGTGTTTGACACAGAGACAGATCTCAGTAATTAATATCTCGTGTCAAGCTCATCTTACAGGGCTGAAATAAATCATGTGAGTGCCACTCTGATTCATTTGAACTCTTGAACTSTGCATCATTTTCAGAAGGAAAAAGCAGGCTGACTGTATTTACAGGACAGAAAGCACAGAAAGCCACCTATTTGTTTTCCTAAGAGGTTTCCTAGGGCACACATCTGCACAAATTCAATTTACAAAGGATTTTTGAAAGCCAGGATACCACTCTAAAGTGCAGGACTATGAAGATAACAGACCTGCTATTTTGTAAAAGGATTACATATTCTTMCTGGTCCCTCTGGAGACAATCTGCTTTGTACCTGCTTTGTTCCTCACCTTTCCAGTGCTCCTCTTCTTGGACTCCAAATACTTCTCAGATTTCCTTAACCTTGTTTAATACCCACAAGACCATGTGTGGGCTACATATTTGTCCCTAAAAAAACACTTGACTGATCATTTCTGCAACATCATGAGCTGCAACATCTGCAGTGCAAGAACAGTGAAGGTAGTGAGAAACAAAAATCTGCTTCTTTTCTTTCGCAAACCATCTGAGGCAAGGAAGTCTCAAGCTCAGAATAGGCCTGCTCCCCACATGAGGAGCTCAAGTTGCCTTAAAAGGCATAAAGAAAATGAAAAATCCTGCAGTGAATCAGAAGAGGGAAGAGTGAGGGCAGTGGACACCACAGACTRAAGTCAGGCATCCTGCCCTTCACAGAAGTCATAGAAAATGGGGGTGAAAGCAATGAGAGAGGAGAGATGCTAACAAACCAAGGAGAGCAGTGGTTTCCTGACTCCTTGCTCTCTGTTGGTCGGCAAAGCTCGGCAGGATGAGGTCAGCCCACAGTATCCCCATTTTCAGCCAGACACAAAGGGAATTTTCTGACTCTACCACAACTTTCCRAGGAGCTGCTGGCTGCAGCTGTCCCTCTTTGGTTCATTGCTATGTTTTCTTATGACTTGGTACATTAGTTTCTGAACATTTCATCTTTTTGCCACATGATGTGTCCACCCCTACATGTGCAGAAACTGAGACTTCAGACAAACTCTTCCCAGACCCAACAGAGGGCACTTGATCCTGAAAGCAGTGATGATGGATGGGAAACACACTTCTTTTGTCTCCTTGATCAGAACCTGCAGGGGACATCCAGGCAGCCTAAATTCTGCTCAAGCCCCAGAACTGCTGCAGCCTGTCTGCTCTCCAGCACTGATCAACCCTTGGATCTCAGTGTGCTCTGAGGTGGCCAGAAGKTTCCTTGTGTATCCATAAGAAAAGGCAACACTTCTTTGGCTGAACTATTGTGTTTAGGCCTCCAGAGCCTCAAAATTTTATCTTTGGTGAAAGACGCACTCAACAGGGCAGATGCCYCAACCAACAAAGGATGGAACAACTGAGCTGCAGGTCTTTGCTCAAAGGGGTCCCATTCCATCTCAGCTGGCTCTGTGAGAGCACCAGAGCCATCTGGATACTGCGGGGTGGGGCTGCTGCAGGGGTGAGGGTGGGGACTCACTTCCTGCCTTTCCTGGGGCATGGAGCAGCCAGAAGCAGGAATTGCAGGGCAGGGGAAGAGCAACTTGGAGAGAAAGCAACGGTGACTCCCAAGTTTGGGCACTCAGATGCCTGTGCGTGGCCTGGAGCTGATCCAGCTGGATTTTCTCCTGGCTGTGAGGGCCTCATGTCAGATGCTGACAGCTGAGCTACGTCTGTGGTTGGTGTRAGGACAAATTTCATCACTGCTCTCAGTAAAGATGAGCCCCATGAACCCACTGAGGGCAAAACACTCACATGGACCTGACATTTACTTTTCAGAAAGTATTTTAATAGATATTTTATATTTCTTCAGTTTACTTCCAACTAATGATTTGCTTCATGCTCCCAGAATTGGGCCTGAAATCAGACAGGCAGAAACTAATGCAAKGAAATTGGCTTAATGTCCTCCACAGCATTGGAATAAAATTTGAACAGAGTGCAACAGAACTAC
Organism: Alauda arvensis; assembly: GCA_902810485.1. Classification (NCBI taxonomy): domain Eukaryota; kingdom Metazoa; phylum Chordata; class Aves; order Passeriformes; family Alaudidae; genus Alauda; species Alauda arvensis. Next base: position 687,791 of record CADDXX010000153.1, read on the forward strand.
AGATAGTACATTTATATTGAAGTGGAAGAAAGAAAATTCTTCACTCAACAGAACTGTCCTAAAATAAGCACAGCAGTATCAAAGCCAATTATGGAGACAGTGATGTAATGCAAAGAAAAAATAGGGAGCATTCTATGATGTGGTTTATGAACAATTTATCACCACACTTTTGCTCCATCAGGAATACAGYCCAATAAGCTACTGGCTTCAACTTACCTTTAAATCTCTATATCTGACCCAAAATGATGGAGCCAGGACCTGAGAGTGGTGATGAACTATTTCCAATTATTCAAAATCAACAAAGGGTCTTCTAACAAACACATTGAATATATTAAACTGAATTCATTTCCTTTGATGGATTCCCAGGGCTACTAAAATCAGTAGATTGATGGAGCAGGGAAAACAAAAAGAAAAATCTGTGTGTTGAAGTGACAGCACAAATCCATAACCAGATGCMAAACTGCAGACCCCCAGCAGCATGGGAAGGGAGCWCATKAGGATAAAGAGAGGATGACCACTGCTGGAGGAAGGAAAGGAGCATGGATATTGGGCATCCTTTGCCTCATTGCACCAAATTGGCACAAAAGCTGTGTTTACTCTAAAAGATCACTGCAGTGGTAGAAGAATTTGAGAATCCTGTTTCAGACAAGAGAAACCATGGTGAGAGTGCTGGAAATGCTCAAACACATCAAATACAAAATGAATGGTCACTTGAGGAAGGCTTTAGCAAGGAATAAACAGACAAGTGCACACATAAAATTAGCCTGATCTTTCCTTCTACAAATCAAGAAGATATAGCAGGAGAGATTACAAGCCTAGGCTTGGTTTTGAGTGAGCTGGAGGTCCAAAGCTGGCCAAGGATTTGTTTGATTTCTGATTCCRGACTCACATTCCCGACTCTTAGGAAGGAGGCTGTTCAGGGAGGCATTTAAGAGCAGGACACAGCAGCCAGACCAGACATTTCTCGTTCCAGGATTGCAGAAAGTTAAATGAAATTGCATCAAGGTCAAGCCACCCTTCCTTATTGCAAAGATGCTGTGAGGATTGAGACTCTGATGTTACTGCTGGAAAAACCCACGGTCAGGTGGTGCCAAACTTCCATCCTGGGACTTGGACACCAGCCCACCAAATCCCTGCCTCCCACCAAAATTCTCCTTATGAAAGATGCTGAGCACCCACAACGTGTTAAGGGACACTGTGATCCAGGTCTTTCCATCAGTGTCTCTATGTCCTGCTTGTCCAGAACATGATGGGACATGCAGGAGGGCAAGAGGCTGCACAACCACCAAGTAATCTTTGATTCTAAAGTCTGGGGCAAAGCCTGAAAACCTTGCTCTAGAGAAAACCTCACTATTYTGCAGCTTAGCCAGAAATGTTCTGCAGTTGCAGCACACAGAGCAGCCCCCACTCCAATGACACAAAGAAGGAATGCAGACACTGATTTCCCCTGCACAGACTGCRAAGAGAAGCACAGATTGATTGAGCTACAACACACAAGGAGCTGCAGGCAACCCTCACACAGGGCAGGGACACATTCCTCACACCATGATAAATGAAGAAAGCAAACAACTACATTTGTTTGGAGCCTTCAGCATCTCCCCGTGCTCAGAGGATCCTCAACTTCTGCATCCCATTTCCTTTTGTTTAACTGCTCAAATTCTCTCTTTCCTCCTTTTTCAAGAAGATTGATGCCGTTTTTCACATGGGCTTATTTGCTATAACCCAAACAATAATAACTAAACTTGCTGGAATGTGGTGCATTCATTCTTTTGAGTTTCTTAGCTCCAGAGCCACCACAAAAAAAAACCCCCAAAACTCAGAGCTGAAGAAGTAATAATTTTAGTTACATCAGCAAAGTGAAGGGCTGATACATTCCCTACTGAGAGACAAATTAAAATAAGCATAAAGCAACAAGAAATTTCTGACTTTTCCATGTGTGTTTTTATTTCCATGTCYCTGGTGGCTACCTACAAGGAGGAATATGTCAAAAGCTTCAAAAGCTTCCCTTTTCCCTTGAAACCCTGAATTTCAAGTCGGAATTATTTTATTAGTGCCAGCAGATGCTCCACCATGCTTATTTAACTCATGCAGCATGCATCCTGCCTGCCAGGCTTCCTGGGATGCCTGTCTGAACCTGGGCAGGAGAATCTTCCCTCAAGAGGAGCCCTGTGGGAATTGGAGAGTCCTCAGCAGCATGGAGGGATCTGAACTCAGTTGTGTGTGTGTCTCAAAATGAAAACCTTCCTGCTGCAGTCCCTCCCTTCTGAGGACACACCACCAAGTCTCAAATCTCCTGTATCTCCTGCTCCCTCACTTGGCCTGCTCCCATCACACTGCATTCCAATTTTCACTGGGCATCCAATCTAAACTAAGAGGATAATTAGCTCAGATGGTCTTCCAGAAATGGAGGATAATCAGGAAGGATGGGAAGACTCACACACTGTGCTGTGGCATTTCCTCGCTGCCACCAACCTTGTGATGCCAACAGGGCGTGCAGTCCTGTCTTCTTCCCAAACTGCAGGGCCATTACAGCGGCAGTGAATTTGTCTGTACACCTGCCTCCAATCCTGTGAGTAAATCCTGCTGCTCTCTTTGGAGGAAAAGCTGTYCCCAGTTTCCAGCCTGCCACTCTGCAGACAGTCAGAGCCCAGCATCTGCAGCTCTCAGCCAGCAGCAATCAAAGCCACGCGCTGTTCTTTGCCACTCCACTCCTCCATCACAGCCCCAGCCAGGCTTGTTCTCCACTCCTGTGAGTCAAAAAAGGGACAGRGAGCACAAGTTCAACTTGGGGAATGTTTTGCAGGTAAGTTCTGCTTTGTAAGCCTGCTTGACTTTGTTCTCTGCCATCTGAACTGCCTGCAAAGGAATCAAACGCAGCCTTTCCTAGCAACAGGGTGTTAGAAGAGATCAGTCTTACAATACCTGCAGTGYCTAACAATGGAGTATTGTAATAACTACAGTCAGTCAGTTAAACCTAAAAATCCTAAAATTAGAGCCTACAAGGATTTAAAGGGATGATTTTCCACTTGAAGATTTTTAGACTTGAACACTTTTCTCCCAGCCTGCTGAGGGAGCAGCTTGTCTCATGAAGAAAATTGTGCTGCTCCCCAGTTTCTCCTTCTGGGGGCTGAAACCTGGATTTTCCTGACACTTCACCTTGCACTGCTGTTCTGTACAGTGACTCTGTTGTAAATGCCATATAAGAAGCAATGAATAGTGCATGGTTCTTTTTCTCCAGCAGCAGAAAAATTATTCTCCAAGAATAAGATTAGCAGTGGTTAAACTGTTCTAAACTACGGCCAAAGCCTTCAAAAACAAYGGCACCATATCTTTTTGCATGTTTGGGAAAATCTAAGAGCTTCCTTTTTCATTATTATTATTATTATTTCTCAAAATWGTYTGTGTTCAGCCTTCACCAGGAGTGCTGAGGCTACAAATGCTTTTTGGCACCTGTAGACAGCAATATCCCTCAGAGTCTGATGGCAATGTACTTTTCAAGCCTCATATTCATAAATCTCCTAAATGCCCTGGAGATAACCAAGTCCCACTGTGTACCACTATGATAACCCGAGGCATAAAGAGGGTAGAAAACTTTTCATGCATTCCCAGCTGAATCAGAGCTGGGTATGGAACCTCCAAGGCCTGATCACTCATTTTTGTCCCAACCACTCTCCAGCCACCCTGTTCCCAGTAACCAAGCTGGATTTCCAAACCTTAGATGCTGGTTCTTTTTGTTACCTCCAGCAAAATCATTCACTGGCAAGACTTAATCCATTGCTTATGTAAATGGGAAAGGCATCTAAAAATCTTAGCATGGAGAACTTGGATTTTCATCATGGAAAATCCACCTCCAAGTGAGGGAGAGGTAGAACTGATTCCTGCACCATTCAGTTGTTCCCTTCCCTTCTACAGATCCACCTTGCAAGCAAATGTCTGATCCAGCAGCCACCCTGCTGCCTTGCAGGCACTTTTGGAGTCCCAGCCTGATGCCAAGTGTGCATTGTGACAGCAGTGAGACAGTGGGAGGAGGTGAGATCTCACAGCAGYGTACAGGGAGAGGAGGGGAGAAAGGAGGAGAGGCAGTGGAGTAGGAGCACCACTGACAGGCTGGACCTCCTCAGGTGGAAGCAGTTTGGATGTGCCTGCTGCAGCACCAGCCCCTTTTTGAGCCCTTTTGCACAAAATGAGGAGGACAGGCATTTTATACTGCCTTGGCTCCCAGCCAGTGGTGGGCACACAGTCAGGCTGGACACTGATGAATTTGGCCAGAGGTCTCCCAATTGAATTCAGGCCTTTCCCAAAGCAATTTCTATAAGGTGACAGCAGCAGATGTATTTYTCATTTTAAAACAAGCAGGCTATTTAAACGGGGATTAATCCTGGACTGGAAGAAGAAGAAGAAGAAGAAAAAGACAAAAAATCTTAGGAATAAGTTTTAGATATTGAATTTTTGAAATCCATGTGTGTAAAGGTCAATGTCCACTGCATCTCCTTGGGCCATGTCCTACAGCCACTCACACACCTGGGTATCCAAAAGGGAGGTATCCAAAAGGGAGGTGTCCATGGGCTGTCTCCTCAGCTGAAGACTCCTCCAGAGTACAATCCAGGCTCCCAAGGGCAGGGGGGCAGAGGACAAGGCTGTTTAGTGGGGAGCTGCTTTACTTTGCTAAATAAAGTGAATAGCTGCACAACCCTCCTGGTGAGGAGGTGGAAGGAAAGAGAGTCCTGAAGGCTTTTAACCCTCTGTGAGTTCAGTTGCTGCTCTGAGAAGACTGGTCCTCAGCCTGCCAGCTGCAGTCTCTGGCATGGGAAGAGCTGGGACTGCACAAATGGGATGGTTTGTTGCCATTTTCGCTCCCTTCTTACAGGCCAAGCTGACAGGATGATGTTATCCTTCACAGGGCTCTGCACCAGGGGCTCCTGTGGGGGAACAAGGAGGGAGAGGTGCTAAGGAAGCTCCCCTGAGAAATCACCTGTGGGGCTGTGGAGAGGCCACAGAAGGAGCTGAAATTCCAGAGACACAGGCTCTGCCAGGATGCCCTTTGATCACTTCTTGCTCCATTCACCCCCAAACTTCCTTACTTGAAGGAAACACCTGTGACCTCAGATGCCCAAAACAGACCACTCAACCACAGCTGCCCACCAAAAATGGCTTTGTTACTGATGGGAGGACCAAGGAGAGAGTGAGGGCTGTTGGTTCCTATCCCSAAATCCAAGGGTCAGCTGATGCAGCACCTGCCAAGCTGCCTGAGCATCTGGAAGCTGGGCAGATGCAGCCCCTGGTCTGCCTGAAGCTGCTAAAGGAGCTCATGGCCAAAGGGGTGAAAAGAGGACAGCAGTGAGAAAACAAAGCCATTCCCTGTGSAGTGGGAGAACCTGGCTCAAAGAGAAGCCCTGTTGCAGTTTTRTTGCTCTGGWGTGAMACTGCATGTCCAGGGGACACASGCTGCAGTGCTGTTTTCCACATTTACCTCACTCTTTTGTTTATGAGAGACAAAGAAGAAGCACTTCTTGCAGTGCTGCTGAAGGGAGACATCCTCTCCAGGGAGTCTGACTAGATTTTAACAGCATTTGTTGGCCAAAGCTGCCAGTATATGTTTAAAACTCTGCACTCTGATGAAAATCAACTCCCAGCAGTTGCTTGAAGGCTTCCATTCCATCTGAGGGATTTTTTTTTTTCAGAAGTCCTGGTTGACCATCACCAGCATTTTACTAATTATYTTTAAAAATAATAGGTCCAGCAGAGGATTTGCTTGGGTATGTAGAAAAAGTAAAAAAAAAGATCTAAAACCATTCCTTGTCAACAAAGAAAGCACAAAACAAACATCCTAAAAAATGACAGACACTCCTGGTCAGGCARCATAACAACTACATAATTACAGATRCACTGAGGGAGTCAAAGTCTTGGCAAAATTAAAAGCAATTAAGACAATTAYCTGATTGTCTTAGAGAGCAAACCCAGCACTGATTTGCAGMGTCATTGTGGAAATACTGACCAGAMTGTSTCTGCTTTAMACCCCCTCTAAGGCTCTCTCATGCTCTATTTTCACCATCCTAGATCATCCCTGAGAATAAAGCATTTTGTGTGATCTGTTCTACACCCAGGCAGGTTTGTMAGGGGAGACAGTAGCCAGTGACTTCTTTTTTTAGCCACATGAAAAAAGCCTCAGACCTCAGGTACCTGCAGCAGGTAGTGAGAATTTCACATTTCTCTCTTATCTTGCTGCATAATTCAATTTGTGGTTGGTGGAGTTCTTTATTTCCCTGCTTTCTCTGGACACCAAAGAGCAGCCAAATATCAGCATGAGAGAGAGGCTGATTTTCTGGGGCTCTCAATGAAATTTTATYCTCTGAAGTGTGCAGGGCTTGCACTCTAACAGGTTTGGGTCTAGAAGGGAATTTTTCCCCTAGATAAGATAAGCAGGAATTTTGAGGCATTTCTGGCTTGCTCCCTTCATGTGCCTTTTCTCTCTTCCATAATCTCMAAGAAAATCTGTTTATTGAGTTCTCTGGTATCAAAGGAGTGTAAAGACATTTGTGATTCCCTCARTCTCTTCTGTTCTCCATCTGTCACACATTTAAGGCATTTGCTTACTCACTACAGGCCCAAATGGGACAGGATTTCAGTGCTGCCTGGTGTGAGGAAAAGCCTGTGGATTTTTTTGAGTACTTCTTGGTGTCCTGCTCTTMCAAAGGACTRAAATCAATGCYYTGGGGTCYCTCTTCCAAGCCTGTGCTTTTWTATTTMRTTTACCTTTCATTAAATGCAAAACATACAACAAGTCTTATGAACGAGATGAAATATTACCAGGCTGCTGAAATTGTACTGCAGCTGTACATGAGCCTGTAAGTTCTGGAGTATCACCTGAAAATACCTAAAAATTGGATTCTAATGGTTTAAGAAATGCTCTATAACATGCTTTTCTGCAATCATTCTATTCTGACAGTATCATGAACACAAAGGCTTGAAAAAAGAGATATTTTTGCTAAAACTATCCAGATATTGTTTGCTTCAGGCTATGCTAGCAACATGAGGTTTCCCTTAGTACAAGAGCACTTTCAAGCAGCATTTTAACCACACAGTTAAAAAGGCCAGTCTTTTAGGAGCCCCAGTCTTCTACGAGGATTTTATTTGCCACTCATCCTGATTACCACCTCCCACCCTGCAGATTCTCCAGAGCAATGGCTAATGCTACAGTGCCACTTTATATAACATACTTTACAGGCAATTCAGTTTCAGTCTCTGAAAATAAAAATTGCATGGAAAAATACCTTGCTTGTTTTTTCCCTAAGAGACACAGCAGTGAGCGTGCTGGCTTTCTATTCTGATCATTTGTGCTTGCTTGTGTTTCATATTTGAATGATACTGCACCCACAAGGGCAGGACATGAATATTCACAGAATCACAGAGTAATCAAGGTTGGAAGAGACCTTCAAGATCATCCAGCTGTCAGCCTAACCCCCCCTAAACCATATCSCCAAGAACATCTGGATTGCTCTTGAACACTTCCAGAGGTGGTGTCTTCACCACCCCACATGGCAACTTATTCCAATTTCTAACCAATCTTTCAGWAATTTATTTTTWAAAATAKCTAATCTGAACTTYCCCWKGGCACTCCTGAAGGCCATTTCTTCYTMTCCTTTCACCTGGGCCATTCTCACSAGCTATTTTGCCTAGCTGGGMTCTCCCTGCCTTTGTWTTCCCCAGCCTCTSCCTTTCTGACCTGCAGTACCAAGCTCTGTGAAAGGACAAACCAAACAATACAACTGGAAATAGTCAAAGCAGCATGCCCAGGCTGTGTCCTGCAAGCAGACTGCCCAGTTTGACTAGAACTCATTATTTGTTCCCTTAAAAAAGTCACAAAATTCTGACCAAAGCTGAGAAGCTGTGAAGCACTCCAGAAATCATTGCACCCCTCTGGTCAGCAAGGAACTCGTTTGCCTCACACCAGGTGACAAATCTCAGGTGTTTTCAAGGATTACCTTGAAGTCTCAGAGACAGAGAAATGCAGTATTTAAGCACCAGTATTTGGAAATACCCTGTGGCAAGGCACTGCTTGGCTTTCTGCTTCCTTTAGACATGGGCTGCCAYCCTGATGGATTGAAGTGCTCTGAGCAACTACACTGACAGTGACATCCCCTCTGTCCTTGGGGTCACCACTGGCTGCACTGGCCCAGTCAAGTTCATTCAAAGCAACATTTTTCTCACTTAYACCTGCCAGTGCTGCAGGGCTGCARGCAAAGAACAGCCTTGACAGTCTGTTCATCAAAGGCCAGGAGAAAAGAAATTAAGGAGCTTCAGCAGCCCTCACCAGCAGATTCTGACCTCTGTGTGTTGGGGTGAGCTTGTTGCTYGTGAAATAATATCTGCAGAATTTTTTATTTTGCCACAGGCATAAAATCAGGCCTCAGCACCATGTGGTTTCCTCTAGAACACCCCTAGTTCCTGTCGGAGTTATCTCTTCTGAGATTAACCCCGGCAGTGTAAATTTTTCTTCTCACCGGCCCATGCTTGAAAGAAGGAATCAGAGAACATCTGAGTTGTGGACTGCAGATGTTTATTTTACAAATCTTATCTCTAAGTTCTTTGCGTCCAGCGTGAAGTTCACAAGCAGCTGGAAAAATGGTTTCTCCCCCGCCCACGACAGTGTCTGGGCTTTTATATTCTAAATTACGTTAACATTGTTTTTTTCTAAACACCAATAACTAAAACCCATGTCATGCAGTGAAATTTTACCTTTACCAATCCTAAAAACCCAACACCCTTTGCAAAGAGGAAAGAGGAAAAGGAAGACAGAAACATGTGCTCTTATCACACTGATCTGCCTCCATCTTTACCTCATTGATGTCTATGTAGCAAAATCTAAAAACCTTCTACACACCCAGTGACATAACAAAAATCACACCAATCAAACCCTTGTGACCTCCAAATCCTCAGACAACCCTGGCAGTGCTTTTTCCATGGGCTGAGACCAAAAGTCACCACTGTTTCTGGCACAGGCCAGGGAGGATTCACCCCCCTGTCCAGGCTCCTGCCCATCCAGGAGAACCAGAGAGATRCTCTGGTTTGCCACAGTTCCCATCAGTGTATCCCAGTGCTGTGAATTCCCAGGATCAGAAGATCCTAAAGCTTAGTGATTAAATCATGATGCTCTACATCCAGGCATTTTAGTGTCTGTGCAGTGTAACACAAAACCTTTCCTAAACTGACCCCACTTCAAACAGGCCCCAATTTATTGGGATTGAAAGGTTTACAGTCTGAATGAGCACCACTACACCCACAGCACAATGTTTTGTACATTCCTGGGCTTTATCTCTACCTCAATACAAATGTCCTGTCACAACAGGTGGTTGAGGTCCAACCAAACCAAGGACCCTGATATGATGTCTATGATTAATATTGAGATCCTTCTGAAAGATCATCAAAATGTTGCCTTGCAGAGAGGGTCCTATTAGACAAAAATAATGWATTTATTTTTAATAATCAATTTCTGAACAAATTCTCTTCTTACAATAGAAGCACAGTTGCCCTTTCCCCCCCAAAAAAGTGCTTTTCCACCTTTGTATGCCTGTGATTTTGAAGAAAAGATGCTGAGGAAGAGCATTTTTTAGCTGTCCACAGAGATAGCCTGAGTGGGCAGTCAACCCCAGCTATTTTCATCAGGATATGAACCTAGGCATGACTAACAACAAACAACAACCAGATCAAAGCTCCTGGGTTTGTATCTTCTTGTTCAAAAGATAGCACATACCAATTGGAAGTGTGCAGATTTTTTTTATTAAATTGCTAAATCTCCACCAGCATGCAGATGTCCATTTCAGAGTAAAACTCTGTATTTCAAACACTACAGAATCAGGCAAGGATGCAGCATTACAGCATAGTTCTCAATCTTGATTAAAACAGTATAAATTGGAGGCCAATTCTCTMATATGGTCAATTAACCCAGACAGATACTAAAGCAACTGAGAGCCCAAAAGCCACGGAATGTCTTTATAATGCTACTTTAATTATGATTGTCTTTGCTGTCTTAAAAAGAGTCATTGTGTAATTCCACATAATAGCAACGTGCAAATTTGTTGTGGCATTATTTCTTTGTGTTTTCATTTGCAGCCTCCCAAGACACAAATAGTGAAAGAAAACATCAGTTCCTAATGGTAAGAGGCACAAACAGATCTGCTCTCTGGTTTCAGAGCAAGTCATGCCTCTCCCTTATGTTTGCCAGCTGCACAAGGACAAASCTCCTCTGCTCAGCACTGTGGGACCCACCTGCCTGTATTATCAGAGAAACACAGATCACAGAGTGGTGTGGGTTGGAAGGGGCCTCAAAGATCATCTGTTTCCAGTGCCCTRCCATGGGCAGGGACACCTTGCACCAGACCAGGATACTCCAAGCCCCATCCAACTTGGCCTGGAGCACTTCCAGGGATGGAGCATCCACAGCTTCTCTGGGCAGCGTGGGCCAGGGCCTCACCAAACTCACAGAAAAAAAATATTTTCTTAATATCTCACCTAAATCTACTCTCAGGGCAAAGTCTGTCGCTGTAGGACATGAAATAAAAGATGAAAGACTCCAATTTCAGCAGGCAAAAATACAAAAAGACTTTATTCTCTAATTTCACTCAATTTTTATAAGGTGTTCCGCTACAGACCTGACACGATTGGTGAATAGGAATGACACCTCTAGAGAARCAGCCAAACACCACCTGGAGGGAATTGTTTTGGGAAAGGTAGTTGTYTTGCCAAGATTGTTTTGAGAAGAAGCTTTCCAGAGATTTTTTTTCCCTTGGGAACAAGTTAGCAGGCTAAAATCTTTTAGMTTTAGAAATATCAGGCCCACAAAAGCCATTCCCCCTTGTCCTGACACTACTTTTGTAACAAGTCCCTTTCCTTGTAGGCTGACTGCAGGTACTGGAAGGCTGAATTATAAAGGATAAATGACAGGAATTTAAACACATTTCACTGAAGACTTGAGTGAAGAGGTTGTGTATGAGATGAACCTCTCCAGGGGTGTCTGATGATCCATCATTAGAATGCCTGCCTTACCTCCCCTGGCCAGCCTCTCCCAAAGTTAATACCTMTGGTCAAATTATAAATTTTCTTTTCATGCTTTTTCTCATTTTCTGAACTGTATTTCCCCTTCCAGAACTTTCTATGYTTAAATCCATCAGTAAATTCATTGAGTCATTTCATTCTATTATTCACTTCCTTCCTCACTAACACAGAAGATGAATCAAACTTCCATGCTAACCCCAGCTTGCTGTGCCCCCTTCTTGAAGRGATCAGAAGTTCTTGCAGGAAACTCACTCCAGCATTTCTGATTTGACACATTTAGGTGAATTTAACTASCAGCTTGTGTAAGAAAAGCAAAAATACTCCTTTGACACTGAGTCAGAGGCCATCCAGGCATTTCTGAGGCAYGGTCTGGCTGGGAGTTTGCATAACATGAAGTGTTACAAAAGCACAAAMACTTGATGGCTGTGCAGTTATTTTRCAATATCCCTATAGGGTACASAAAGAGTGGGTGCCTGACAACCTGGGCAAGTGACTCCCACTGGAGGAGTGAGTGCCTGCTTTTGAAGACATTATTTTCTATTTCAGTTTGGAGAGAGTGTTGCTGGTTTTTGTTGTTGTTGCTGTAGCTGACTGATCCTGTGTTTTAGTGATATATTACTCTCCCTCTCCTGCCTTCACCAATCACTGCATGTCTGTCAAAAATGTTAGAATTGGTTGGCATAGCTGCCTCMTGAGTGGGAACAGGCCAGGTCTTTTGGAAATCCTATGAATTTTCATAGCCTGARCCAGTTAGGTAAAGCATCTGGCTGAAATTTTAGTGCTCTTTAAGGCATTGAAAAAAACAAAATCAGCCAGCACTTAACAGGTCTGAATTATTGAGGCTGGAGACAAAAAAATCCCAAACCTAATAACAAAAAACCAGTCAGTCACAGAAGACAATTGTGAATTCTGAGAAAGCAATTGGAACATTTAATAGACTTTTTAAAAGCCCTGAATGAAGTCATGAAGTCCTCAGACACTGAATTAAGATATCCACAAAAGGCTCTTCCGAAGTGRAGCCTGGAATGTTTCAGAAGTAGAATAAATTTCAGACTTCATACTCGGAGCTAAGGCTTCAATTCCAACTTTTAGTTGCTTCWCTTCAATATTGTCTAAACTCACTTTTTTTCCCTGTGTGTTGAGATTTAGAATTGATGCTGTGCTGGCAGGAACAGTTATTAGGTGCTGAAAAATTCAATCATGCAGAAGGGAGTGGGGTGGTGGTGGGGGAATGAGCAACAGGTTATTTATTATCTCTTTAGAGGTGCCCTGCATTTTGTCAAGGCAGCATCCTAAAATTTCACTGTGCTCATAAAGACAAGACAACAATGGAAAACCTGGTTAAAAGTCTGGAAATTCTGATAGCARCTCTGCATTCACTCTGGTTTAATTCAGCTACATAGCTTCAATATATGCCAATCTAATTAAGAACTGATGAGCAGCTATTAATAGACACRTATCTTGGATGGTAATATTGTGGGCTTTATGGCCCTGCCTAGCAAAGCTGAGATGTTGGAGGTAATGGGAATATTAGTGTCACAGAGCTGCCATGCTTCCCTGTGGGAAGGATCTTCCTCTCCAAGAGCCCCTGTGAGCACCCATGGTGCCCCTCTGCCCACCTAATGCAAAACCCCAACATTTATAGTGATTGACAGCTCCCCAAGTGGTTCAAAGGGTTGGCTGGTCTTTGCAAAGCATGGATGAGAAGGAGGTTAAGCAGCAAGAGAAGCACTTGGTGGATCAGAACCTGACAGCTCCCACCTCCTTTGCCCCTACACACGACCCTGTCTGGCTCTCACAGCCCCCTGAGCTCAGGTCCATAAGGAGTAAATCAATCCACAGCCTCCACCAGGAAAAGTGGAGCACATCCAGAGTGGGGCTGGAGGCATCCTGTGCAAAGGCAGGCTCTAAGGGATTGCCAAAAATCRCTGAGTTTGGCAGACATGGCCAGCAGTCCWGTCAGGGTGCAGAGAGAAAATCTTGTCGGGTCTGGWGCCTGCCTGGTGCTGCAGAAATCTGTGTTAGAAGGAAGGTGATCATCACAGAGCTTTGATGGGTTTTGCTGTCATCATGGGCTAGATGTTCATCCCTGTGCTGAGACAAATACTCGAAGGGACAAAGGGAACTCTGAGACTAAATATTTAGGTCAATTGAGCAGAAAATCAGATGGAAAAGAGACCAAAATGTTTCTAGATGTCCTTTTCCATGCTGTTATCAAAATCTGCCTTTCTGTCAATTGGCATTCTTTTAACACAAAATATCAYAGATGACAGTGGAATAATGAGTCCAAAAGGGCTGATTGACCAAGTTTTACAACAATAAGTGCTTTTTTGACAAAATTGAGAAATGCTGCAGGAAGGTATCAAATTCCATCAGTTCTTTCACCAGAAATTACATTTCACTGTAATAGATTCAATAATTTTGCTTCAATAGAATAATTTCAGCTACCATTGTGACAAGCAGAAATAAGAGCAAAGTGTTCYAAATTACCATTATGAAGCATTTCAATCAAGACATTTCAATGTTTCAGGAACAAAAAAAAAAAAAATATTCCCCAACTTCACTTGGTATTTAATTTTGACTTCTAGTGCTTGTTTGAAAATAAAATTGTAAGTTTCCTGCAGAATGAATATTTTTACCTGTCACATTCAGTGAAGATATTTCAAATGTAATTCAGAGGAATAAAATGGGGCTATTTCCACACACAGCTATGGGACACTGCTCCAGTTCTCTCTCGGTCTGCCAAGAACCTCCTTCTTTTCTCACAGGGCATCAAATCATATTTCATGGACAGCAGCAGTGAGTTGCACACAGTCCATCAGCAAAACTAGCCAGGAGGGGTCTTCATCACTTTAAAATATTACAAAGCCAAATTCAGACAAATCTAATAAACCAAGGGAAAGGAAACCCATTTCAGAGAGCACTGGAAGGGAAGAAAAGGAGAGGAAATAGAGTTAAAAGAACCCATTTACCCATCACAGGATTGACAGTGGGTCTCTCACACAATTTGCTGAGATAGAATTGGGTGCAAATGTTTGGTCTCTGGGCTTGATAAATAACTCAGACTCAGACCTTCCAATATCTCATTTCTTTACAGTTATTTGTAACTGAGAAAGAGTGGAGGGAAACACCCCTGAGGAATTTTAGTTGGTTTGCATTTCCTTTACCCACATACTTGGTGTGTACCTCTCTGCTTTTCCAGGATGGTGAATGCCTTATGAAAAGGCCCTTTGGAAAGGCTTTTCTTCTCTGGAGAACAGACCAGACAGGTATTTCTGTGGTTCCTTCTGTCCTGCCCATGCTCATGCCCCACACCTGGGTAAGGGGGAGGCAGTGGAGATGAAGCACCCTAGAAGAACCACAGAAAGGAGTTTAATTGAAGAACCTCTTCCCATCCAACATGCTCAAGGATTTGCACAGTTKGAAGACATTTAAATGTTCTAGATTTTTTCTCACCTACTGACATATTTCACATCTTAAAACAGTGCTTCCTCAGCTGAGGGACAGCATGGAGGGTTACAGAAATGAGCCCTGCATTCTACAGAAGCCTTGAGCACATTGGCCCAAGAGAAAGGGGAGAGGCAGCAGGCGCATGCAGGGGCTGTGATGCACAACTCTGCACTAGGGCAGCACCACARSAWSTTGTTCCACCCCAGCCACCTGGCAYCATGGAGAAACCAGCTTGGATTCATTTGGGCTGGGACTCAAATGGGTGCTCTCAGTGTCACACACAGCCCTGAGCAAGGAGAGARGTACAGAAGGGATGTCCAGGCTGCTCCTCTTCTTTTTCTGCTTCCACATGGTATAAAGGCCAAAAACTACTGCTGGGTCACTTTTGCCACTCCAGAGAGGCCCCTCAAGTGGGTTGGATGCCATCAAGTCAAAACACCAAGTCTGGGGGAGACCAGTGATGTGGTTAACAACCAAGATCTGTTAATGGGACCTTTACCAGCACACACATCCTTTGTCTGCCCTCTGCCTCCATGTCAAACCATCCCTTCCATCCAGCAAGCATCCAGGTCCTTCATCTTCTGGAGATCCTTGCACTGGGAGCAAGTTCTGTGGGCTGKCAGAAGCATCCCCTCTTTCCTGTGCTTTCCAACTCCTCCCTGAGCCACAAGAGCTGAAAGAGGGAGGAAAAGGTGAGGGTATAAAGGGTCTGAAAGAGTCCACAAGCATGAGCCTGGGGAGAACAGAAGCCAACACACAGCCCAATGCCTTTATGGAGAGGTTGCAGAGCTGGCTGCACTGTGCCAAACCCTGCTTCCAGCAGAGGGGCACATTGCCAGGGAGTGGTTGGGGCAGACACACTGAGCAGTTCTGAGTGCTGTCTGTGCCTCCCCTGGTGGGAAAGACACACTCCTGCTGCAGGCTGTGCAGCCCATGAAAATTTGCTTTTCATGGGCAGCTGTCCCGAGCATCAGCCAGCATGCAGAGACAAGCCAGCCAGCAGCAGGGTTCTGTTTCCTGGCCTCTCCTTAATTGCAGTGTTAACTTGCAGAGTRCCACAGCACTGCTTTCCCATGACCTCTGCTGTTAGAGCCAGAGACTTCGGGGCAAGCTGGAATCCTTCTCATCCTCAGCAGCAGCTGTGGGGAGCAGCCGATTGCGTTTGGGCAATGTGCAACCAGAGGGACTGACTCAAAAGCATCAATTGAAGTGTGGAATTTGCCTTCCCCTCTCCTCTTAATCAGCCCTTCACATTTAAAACCCCTGTAACTACTTTGATGCCACCATAGAGGGGGAAGCAATAGCTGCCTGAATACAAATGATGGTTTATGCATTAATGATGAATATTCATTAAGTGGGCCAGCYAGTGCCAGTGTGCTCCTGTTTGGAAGGGTCTCAGCAGCGTGAAGGAGGCTCTTTAAAAAGCAGCATTACTTTTAGGGGACAGGGTGTCTGGGACAAATGAACAGTTGTCCAAAAGGCCAGAACTGGTAATACATTCACACCCTGCTGGGAGATTTTCTTGCAGGAAATTTGTGCATCTTCCATGTCCATTAGGTCAAACCCTGCTCTGTTTGTATTCCCTGCTGATGTTTCATGTCTGAAGCCTGCAAGCACACATTAAACTTGTGTTGCTCCAGGCCATGCAACAGCTCTGACTCAAAGGAAATCTTTTCTGTGGTCACATCACAGCTCTGCTGGCTTTAATGTGCATTCCTGTTCTGAGGATTGGTGGTCCAGTTCACAAAATGAAGATATCATTCCAAAGAAAATTTGGAATGACACACAGTCAGTTGAAATTGTATTCTCAAAAGTTATCAATATGGTTTACAAGAAAAAAACCTCATGCATTGGAAATATTAACAATACAGGATAATAATAAAMGTATAGAAAAACCCAGGTAAATTAATGGCTTCAAAATTTCCAAAGGGCTTCAAACCTTCCAAAATCACTCTCAACAGATAAACACACTCCTTAAGGAGTGGCTGCCAGAGCCATAAACAGCTTGTGTTATCTCCTTGTTATCTCTCTGCAACCTTGAGCTTCGTGTCTATCACAGGAGAAAATAGTTACACTTTTCACTAATAAAATGGAATAATCTGAGTTCAGACCACACCACGTGCAAACTGCATTGCCCACACTGCTCTAATGGGGCCACACAGGCAGAGAGGGGGGCTCCATGACAGCAGGAGTGTGGTAAGTTGGTGATGGGACTGGAGAATGACACACAACCCTCCCAGCCTGTGCTGCCAGCTGGGGCCAGTGTCCCCAGACTGTGCCTGCACTGGGATCATGGGGAAGTGCTGACTTGGGTTGCCTGGTGCCCATTTCTTTTTCAGCACACAAAGGAGTGCTGAAAAAGCCAAGCCAAGCCAAACTCTCTTGCCAGAAGCACAGTGGATAATATTTTAGCAATAACAAGATGCAGCGTTTTCAAAATGTTTTCCTTGTAAGCTTTTCATATGCTGTGTGCAGTGCTGCCTGTTGGACTCTGGGGTTGATTTTGGGGCAGGATAGGTTTCTTCTCAAAAAGCAAGAGGCAGGTAAAGAAATACCATGGTTTGCAAACATGAGATCCTTCTTTCAGTTACATCAGGATACACACAACAAAACACCTGGTGTCATTATAACTTTGCCTGAAGTGAGCCAATGACTTCTAGAAGAAGTTCAAATCCTTGCCCAGTCCATTCAGCACTTCAGGCTCCTTGAATGCAGAAGAAGTGTTTAACCTGCCTTGGTCCTTCAGATGAGAGCAAAACCCTTCTTRTGCTGCACAGTTATTCAGAAGCTCACAGAACATCATGTCCTCAGGATGCGATTTCATTCATGATATGGAACCTCTCCTACAAATACGGGGACCTGGGGCAGTCCAGGGGAAACCTTAGAGCACCTTCCAGTACCTGAAGGGGCTGCAGGAGAGCTGGAGAGGGACTTTTGACAAGGGCATGGAGTGGCTGGACAAGGAGGAATGGCCTCACACTGAAAGAGAGTAGATTTAGAAAATATATAAGGAAGAAATTCTTCCCTGTGAGGGTGGTGAGCCCTGGTACAGGTTGCCCAGAGAAGCTGTGGATGCCCCACCTCAGAAAGTGTTAAAGGCCAGCTTAGAGGGATTTTTGAGGAACCTGGTGTGGTGGAAGGTGTCCCTGCCCATGGCAGGGGGAGTGGAATGAGACCATCTTTAAAGCCCCTTCCAACCCAGACCATTCTATGATTTCATGATACTTTTCCATGTACCCACATCTACACTTCATGTGTCACTACTGAAAATGGTGACACTTCATTGCTGTAGGGTGTTTATAATGAAAGACAGAGGAATCTGAGGCTTCTGTCTTCCCTGCTCTATGAACCAGCTTTTGTGCACACATAGCAAACACAGGGTAATCTTCAAATATTTCYATCTCAGGGCCACACAAGTGGGATAAGTTTGTGCAACAAGATCAGTAAAATACACCCAACWGATCTGAAAACTTTGGTTTAATTTGAGGGGGATGAACTCTCCCGATTTCAGTCTTGCATAAAAAGCAGGCTCCTCTATAACCTTGTCTGAGTGTTTTGATAACCAGCACCACAGCTCAGCTGTTAGTCTGTGATCAGGAGCTGTTTGGGATGGGAACAGCAGAGGATGCTTCACACCAAGGGATCAACACATCTATCTGGGACAGCCTCAACACAGCCCACAGCCCTGTGTCTGCCTCATCCCCACACTACTCATCCCTTGCTCCCATRAGAGCTGAGCTCCATCTGCAAACTTAAAAATGGAAAAGGAAAAAAAAAAAAAAACCCAAGCAAACTTCTTTTTTCCTCCCCCCCATCAAATTCTGTCTGAGCAGACAGCTTTCAGAAGGCTCAGCATTTTCTGAGTTGCAGGTTCCCTTTGGATTTCTCTCAAAGTGGTTGCCCACAGTCATCAGATCTGCTTGAAAACCTTTTACCTCCACCAGTAGGAAATTAGATGCACAATTGCATTTCCCCGGGGCTTTGGAATGGTCTCTGTGGCTCACAAAACAGAGCATGAAAGAGGCAGGTTTGTGTCAGAAATGCAGACAATAAATGGTACCTCTCAGCGTGAAGATTTATTTATTTAGCAAAGYCTCAGAATGAAAAAGGACGACTTGAAAGGAAAGGGCAAATGTGATTCTTATTTCGTCCACCCCACGGAACTTCTTTTTCTAATCCTTCACCATCTGAATATGACTGCTCCTGGAGGCTGCCAGGATCAGAGAGATGAAAGGGCAATCCTTCATGTAAGCACCAGCCCTCCACTTTAAAAGCTCCCCATGCACTCTTTCAACTTTCAACTGCCCCCAATTATACRTTTTTAACATTTGAAAATGCTTTAGGACAGCAAGTGCCTCTGTCACTCGTGTATTGTTCACATGTCATCACCCTCTGCCTGCCCTCTCCCACTTTAAACCCTCTCCTTTTTATGAAAATTAGCATGATAGTCATGTATCCCAAGGGGGGAAAGGTGGGAAGGCAGAGGAGGTGCAGTCCTCTGGTACCTGCTGCCTGTTTCACAGCCTGATCTCTGTGCTCTGGGGTGCTCTGCCTAATTACAACTCTTGTGCTGCAGGAGAAGGAGTCACGCTGGGCACACACCTGGATTATCAGAGCTGTGACTGCAAACCATTGTCCCTCACCACTGAGAGCCAGCTTGCTGCAGCCAACCCAAAAGCTGCTGCTGGGCTTCRTGATTCGAGCTCCAGGTGGAGCTGGCAGAGCTGGGGAGAGCAGAGGGGGAGGTCCCAAAACCCACTGTGGCTGTGGGGAGTGAAAATGGAGCCGTGAATCTCATCTGAGAGGATGTAGGAGAGGTAGCAGACCATGCAGGGCAGGKTGGTTGTTTCTCTTCAGGCTGTGAACACACAAGGCCACATTCTTTCTATAAAATGTGTGGATAGCTGGTGCAGGCACTCTGCCCTCTAAACTGCTCTGAGGAAGATGATGCTCAAGGTCACCCTGTGCTTAACTCAAGTCATGAATCCCACACCAGGGGATTCCTGGGGCTACAGAATAGTGGGACAAAAGCYTAGCTTTCAACTCCATCTGTTGCATTTTACACTCAAAAACTCAGCTGAAGCTTCATCTAGTCCCACATCCATCCTCCTTGCTGTTTGAAGCTAATAAACCAAAGTCTACCAAAACAGCATCTTCTGGCAAAGGCTGGATAGCCCATAAAAGACCCAGGGAGTGAGCTCCTGTACCTTGGGCTACCAGAAGSTAATAAAACCACACCATTTAAAAATTCATAACTGCATAATGAGTCCTGCAGCTGCTGTCTGTACCCAGAGTGAGTCAGGCCCACAGCACTGGGGGGAGCTTTCAGAGCAATGAGGCAGCTCTGCTTGCTCCAGGTTGCTCACACTGACATTAACCCTGCAGAGACCCTGCAGATCACCAGCCCTGCACAGCACAGTGCTTTACATGGGCTGCCATCTTGGTCATTTTTATTAAAAAAGAGGTTGTGTACAGGAAGTGAGGGGTGTCTTTGTGCTGCTCTGTAAGGGCTCCTGATTAAGCACGCTGCTGCTTTTAATGACCCTCGGGTCTGACCTTTCAGTGCCCGGCAGGGGTGCAGGGCTTTGATTTCACAGCATCAAGGGAACATGAAAAACAGATTCAGATGATTAAGTTAATCAATAAAACCTTTTGATTCTCGTTTTTCTTTGTAGAAAACTGAATAGCTTAAGGCAACAAGAAGAGACAAAACTGTCCTGATGTGTCCTCATTACCTCGAGCCTCATCAGAGAGYTTACACTCATGGCCCAGACACAACCAGAGACTATCAAATACCCATTTTCACCTGTGGATGAAGCCTGGGAAGGACTAATTAAAACACTGAAGTGGGGAGGAGAAAGTTTAATACTTGTGCAATTCCTGTGCCTTTCCCCTGGCCTTTGTTTCTCCATTGCTATCTGGAAGAATTTTTCTGGCCCATCCTGACTAGAAATCCCAAGAAATGGAAAAAAATGTAATCCCAACTGCTTTCAATGCTCACTCTCCTTCCACCTGAACAAAATGCCAGGTCTAAGCTCCATCTGGATATGAGGAAAGGAAGGGGAAGGGAAGAGCTTTTCCAGTGTCTCTCATCATCCCCAGCTAAGCCTTCAGGAGGTGCAGCTGCAGGATGCCCTCAGAGAACCTTCCCACCCAGGGGTGGTCCCTCAAGGAACATGGGGAGAGCAGGAGAAGTGTAGGGCTTTTCTCTTAGCAGGATAGCAGCAGGAAAGCCAGAGGGAATCTCTCTGAATGGAAATTCATCGCAGTAAAAATCTCTGAATTCCCACTGCCCTTCCTCTCCCAGTGCCTGCACACAAAGCTCTGAAAAGGAAATGCAGGTTTAGCAAAGATGCACAAAGTGTGACAGCCTTTTAGAACATCCACAGCATGAGGAAAAGCTCTTCCTCTGGGCTTGTAACCAATTTTTCTCAAAGACCACAAGTACCAGCCCTTCACCAAGATATCAGAGCCAAGTGGCATTTTCTACTCTCCATTTGGTCTGCCTCTGTAGCCAAGACTCCCTTTAAAGACCTTGATCACAGAGGTTATTGCAGACACCAGTATTTCAAATACCCTGACCTACCCATTAAAATGGTAACCTCAGTTTATGTTCAATAAGTTTCAATAAGTGCTAACAGTGCTTTGAGTTCAGTGAAGTCCCCAACTTTTATCATTTTATCCCATTTTTCAAAAACCGATTTTAGGTGTTTTGCTCATATTCTTTTTTTATTTTTTTTTTTAAACCTGAAACCAACTTGTTTTACGTAAGAATATTAAAAATACAGCTTTGTGATACTTTTCTCTCACCTTCCAACCCGTGTTAGCAGCTCAGGTTGCAGTGAACCCAAAGTGTCAGTTTTGGACTGCCTCAGAAGATGGAGTAGATGCAATTACTTGCATTCTTTAAAACATGATTGATCTAATGCTGTCACAGGAGAATTCACACAGGATTCTGATGGCACAGACACTGCTGAAATGAACCTGAAGTGTCAGTCTGTGACTGAGATACATAACGAAAGGCAGAATTATTTTTTTTTAAGCTCGGGTCAAAGATCCCTCCTGATGCCTCATGGAAAATTCTGAAACATGCTTGGAGGTGATTTTGCTGACAGATAATTTTCTATATTTTTCTGTTTATTTTAGGCACAGTCTTGTGCTCTCTTTGTCATCAATAGCCTACATACTTATGCAAGTTCCTGGGTTATGCATCCTGATACCTGCATGAACAGATGATCTTTGGAGGATTCACACCACACCTGCTACAACTGGGTCCTAAACCATCTTTTGCAGTCTTTTGTTGGATATGTAATTAGAAAACATATCAGGGAATTTTTTGAGGGAGGGAAATAATATTATTATTATTGTTCATCAAAAACTGCTGCCTCCTCAAAACCAAACCCTTTCAGGGAAATCTACTGATTTTGATGGAAGGTTTGTTAATTTTAGTGCAGAATTCAAAGGTTTGTTCAACCCAAACACAAAATTATTCTTCCTCAATATGAGTGTGCCAGTTCAAGGTGCATAAGGTGTCAGTAAAGATTCAGAACCTGCAGACCACCTGAAATATAGGGAAAAGTCCTTACATCCAAGCACTTGGCTGGCTGTGAATCCTTTCCACAATTCTCCTGTTGGAGCTGTTCCCTTCTGTATYGTACAAAAAACACAGTGAGGAAAGCAGCAATCCTGGAGACTCAGATCTAGGACACTCTCTCCCAGAACAGGGAGGAGTTTATRTGTCAGCAGAACAGCAGACATGCAAAAGAAACCAGAAATTATGCTGAAGTAGCCTTTTGTCACTTAGAAACTGGACACATTCACCCTAGAAATAAAAATAGAGAGAGAAATGTATTCTGGAGCTGGAAGGACATTTGGGCTGAGTCTCATCTCATGGACATGRCTTTATCTGGAGCATCTCAGGTCCTCTCCCCTTTGATCAGACATTTCACAGTTCCCATCTGCCATGGCTGATCAAAAGCTTCATTCTCCTAAGAAAGGAGTTTCCCCACAAGATGCACATCAGCCCTGTCTGGGATGAAAGCCACCAGGGAACAAGGATCACACMCTAAGCAGGGCAGCACAGTCCCAGCCTTCAGACCCTGGTCCTGGGTTATAAATACAAAAATTAAACATGGCAATTGAGAGAAATTTTTAAGTTTTCCCACCAAAGATGCCAGAGCAGCACCTGTGTATAAGGCAGATGGGGCTGTGGGACCTTGGCAGGAAGACCCCAGTGACTTGTTCTGCACCTCAGCTTCCCAAAACTGTGCATTTCCCATCTTCCCTCATATCCACACCTTGTAAGGGATCCCATTCCCACTGGGCTTCTCCATCCACATGAGAGGCTTATCAGTGAGGTAGCCACAAAATCAACTCATTCCTTTTTAGGATGGAGTCACTGCTAAAGCCAGACTAATAGAAAAGAAAGTGCACGAAATTTGGAGGAGAGATTGTCTGGTGTGGGAGACCAGAGTATTCCTCTGGGTCTCCTGAATGGGCAGCAGCCAGGACAGGGGGATTGGCCTCACACAGCCTGCTTGAAAGATGGCATTGGCTTTGATCTGACACCGTGGAGAAGGCTTCCAAAGCTGTCTGAGGATTTGGATGACACAAGGGTTTGATTGGTGTGTTTTTTTTATATCACTGGGTGTGTAGATATTAGTTTTAGATTTCTCTGTATTCTTATTATTAGGCAAATATGGAGACAGATCAATGTGATAAAGTCACATTTTCCTGTTTTTCTCCTTCTCTTCCTTTTTGCAAAGGGTGTTGGGTTTTTAGGATTAAGTAAAGGTGTGATTTCACTGTGTGACTGACTAGTTATTGGATTTTAGAGGAAAACAATGTTAACATAATTTAGGTTATAATTTATAATTTAACAGAACCCAGGTGCTGTTCCGGGGCAGGAAGAATTCACTTTTCCAGCTGCTTGTGAACACCATGCTGGTTTCACAGAAATTAGAGATAAGGATTTTAAAATAAATATCTTCAAACTGCAGCCCAAGGACTCTGATCCCTTCTTCCAAGAGCGGGCAGTGAGAAAACAGCCGCTCACCAGAGTCCGGGGTTATCTCAGAAGAGATACCGCGGCAGTCTGGGGCCAAATTCTCAGCAGTTCCCTGCTGGGTGGAGCTCATCCACCACAACTTCCCTGGATTTACATGAGTGTTGACAATCAGCTGTATACCTTGTGGTAAGGGTAACAAAGCACTTGTGAAAACACGCAGAGACCAAGGACACACAGATTTCTACAGGTTTGTACAAGAAATGAGAATTGTTCACGAAGCAGCAGTTGTTTGGATCCCAAGAGGGCTGTGCTGTGAGGCTGAAGGCAACAAGTGCCTGTGAGGTGGTTTGTTGGTTAATAAAATCACTGACAGTGAAAYCACTGAGCTGCACTTATGGAAGATGGATTAACATCGCATTTGGCAGAGCAAGTGGCAGAAAGACGGAGCAAGGTGGCGTGGCAAGACTAATCAAGTCAAAGTATGCACAGCAATGACACGAGCAGACAGAAAATTACTTCCCTGGCAATTCATTTGTGTAATTGMCCGAGAAAACACAGGGAAACTATTGGAAAAGAAGCTGTTGCAAGAAAATTAACTAAGTGGAACAAAACGTAAAGAGCTCCTACAAGGTCTTTGTTTCTGCAGAGGGGTGTCATAGACTCTATTTATGACTTCACATGTGGAATAATAAAGCCATTGAGGGAAAAATCTTCTGAAAGGATGTTGAGGAACTGCATTGTCTTAAAGACACATCTTGAAAGAGAAGAGAAGCAGCCCAAGCAAAGCAGTAATTTGCCAAYAGCATGATCTCACATCTGAAGCTATCTTTTCTTATGAGAAGTTTTCAATATAAAAATAATCTATTTAAGTGAAATTTCCCTCAGAAACACACCAACTGAGATATTTGAGTCACATTAAAACATTGCAGTTTAATATTGCTCCAACAGGTTGCCTGCATTTTGCAGTAGTTTAATAGAAGTTGTGCTCTGACCCAATTAATGTAAATATCCCAACCCATYATCCTTCATGGAACAGAACTTTTGATTTCCATTTATGCTGTTTTCTTTATCAGAGAGCAAATTAAGGTGTGATTTAAATGAAGTAAAGAGACAGGAAAAGTGGAAACAGGCCTCATGCAAAGGACACTTGAAACCAGCAAATGTAGCAATCCTTGGAGATTAAATCTGCAAAATCCAAATACAGAATAAGACATTTGAATGGTGAGAATAACAAAGCATTGGAGCAGAATGTTTCACTATAATATAGTGTACCATCATCTGACCTTTTTTAGTGAAGATAAGATATTTATTAAAATTTATGCTCCATTTCAATCATGAAGGGGCTGGCTCCAAGAAAAATGAACTTTTCTGTGCAGGAGATGAAACCAGGTAATTCCAACAGCTTGAACTCCATGGAATGTGGTAGCAGGATGATACCTGCTGGTGGTAGCAGGATGATACCTGTTGGTGGTAGCATCTCTTTGCTGGGCCATTTTGGCATGCTGGAGAGGATGAGACTCATCTGGGTGAAGAAGGGATTGAATTTCATACTGTGGGTGGAAAATTGCTTCTGGGTTCACAAATGAGTGGGATCAAAGAGTTTTTTAAGGTTTGCTTTGAACCAGAATCACTGAGAAGGTCAGTCCTACACTGCAGCTTCCAAACCCAGCTCCAGTGATTTTGCAGCTGTAATGGCGCCTTTTCTCTCTCACCATCCAGATGTGCCAGCTGTGTGTCATCCCAGCTCAGTGGGAACTGCCAAAAGCAAGTTTAAATGCACTTATTTGGATCAAACTGCTTCCCCCTAGAGTAACTTCAATGTGTTCATAGGAAGCATTTTTGGGGGAGTTACTACACTGTAAARACCTGGAGAAAAAAGCAGGCTCACAGGAGTGACAGAGGCTCTGGGAAACTCTTGTGGCATGGCTTTTCATTATTTCTGGTACCATAGTTCAGTTCTGGATTATCACAATAAAAAACCCTCTTGCCCTGATTATCTCCATCACTAGAGACTCTTAAGTGTGAAAGGGAGATTGTGCTGTCCTTGGGACTGACCAGAAATGTGTTTCCACATGGARTCTGCCAGGGGTGTGCTTTGTACCCAGGTGTGACACCTCTCTGTGCCGGAAAAGTGCTTAAATATTTATATTTTAAAAAATGGTGAACAAAAAAATGAAGGGATGTGGGGTGCACTCGCCATCACCACCCCAATTTAAACTGTAAGGAGATACTGCAGAGTTTCTGGTACAATCYCAGACCTTATTCTTGTACCCAAAATCTTTTCAGCTGTGATCACACTGACAGTCTTGTAGGGCACATCTTAATTGTGTGAGCAATTCCCAGAAGTCAAGGTTGGGAGTTTATAACAAATTAAGTGGAAAGATCCTTGCAGGTACCAACATCACATTCCTGGAGGGAATCCTGCCTCTGCTCTCAGGGGGACATAGCTCTGCCCCTGCTCACAGAGAACAGCTTGGAGTCACCACACAGAGGAGTTTATGATGAAGCTCCAGTCATGGGAATAAAATACAGCAATGACTCCACTACAGAAGGCTTAATAAATCTCAAAAAGAACAATTACCCTGGTGTTTCTGTCTCTGACTGACATCCGTGGAGAAAGTCCCTCGTTTCCTTCTACCCCTTTTCTTGTGTTTGCTTGCATAGTTCAAACACTGGTGAGATTTTGCACTTGCCCTGTGCCACAGCCCCAGGAGCCAAGAACCTGAGACAGAGAGAGATCTGGGATTGATTTGATTGCTGGATACCCTAAGGAATAAGGGCATCCCTAGTATGTCCTTGGAAAATACCAACAACAACAATTTTGAGAAAATTGTCCAGGGCATAGTTTTCCTCAAATTTTTGAGGCAACCACTGTTTGCTGAAGAGCTGCTGTGAAGTGGCTGCTGTAGATGCACAAATATCATAGAAAGGTGTTGGAAGGGACCTTAAAGACCCTCTCATTCCAACCTTACACTAGATCAGGTTACTCAGGTAYTTCCAAAGTCCAGCCCTCATCTGGGTCTCACCCAGATCTCAGGCTGCATTTAGGAAAAAAAGGAAAGTTCAAATGACATTTTACAAACTATTGAGAGGAAAGAACAGGACTCTCATGCTGCTGGTCAATGATACAAGAAAAGTATTGGATTTATCAATAATTGCACGCGCAATGAGTGCTCATACCAAAAGCATCATCCATCAAGATTTTGTCATTTGGGTTTGGGTTTTGAATTTTTATTTTCCTGACTGGCACCTGCATGTTATCAAATGAGATTAAATTAATAAATATTGTTAATTAACAGCATTTGTACCAGTAACCTATTTGCATTACTGTAGAGGCTAATGTCTATAAGAATAACTTCAAGGTAGTGGAGCAATTATAGTATTTCTTAGTGAAATGAAATGGTCTTACAGTGCCTGCCAGGTCTGCTGCTGATGTCAAGACGCCTTTTTCCAGATGACGAATTGTAGAATTAAGCTCCAAATAGCTCTCAAATCTATTTTAAAATATCTCATGGAATATTGTAAAGTTCCAGTTTATTCTGGAATAGTCTGAAGCCTATTTTCCCACTCAGGGACTTGTTTAGGTTAAAAAGATGAGCAAGGGAAGCTGCAAATTCTGCACCTCATGGTGTTGTTAAAACATGAGTAAATCTCTGTATTGGAGAGATCTGTTCTAGCTGAAACAGAGGCTGGGATGCAACACACATGGCAGGAATTACTGRGAGGAATTCTCTGGCCTGTGTTAGGCAGAGTTTTAGAATGAAGCATTAAAGAGCCTCTTTTTGATTTAAATTATGGCTTCCTGGTGCAGAGAAGTACARAGCTCATCACCCTGAGGATGTGAGGGCTCCCAGAGGCTGCAGCCCATGGTGGGAACAGGCAGGATGTGACCCTTATCCCTGTCCTGCTGCATCCACCGCTCCAGCCCACACCAAAGGAAGCATTAAATAAACTTCCTCAGCACTGCTGCTTTCACACCCCAAACTGGCTATCACKCCCACTTGGGGCTCTGTGCAACACAGGATTTCTGGAGAAGAGAGAAGTGTTGGTGTTTCTTTCCACTGCAGCCTCCCTCGAGGGCAAACCTGGCTGTAGTTAATCTTCAAAAAAGAACCACCAAGTACAGTCACTGAGCTAAGGGAAGCTGTCCTAGGCTGCAATGTAAGATGTGCCCAAAGTCTGTATTCTATTGCCATCTCCATGGCTTGTTGGAGCCAGGTGGGGCAGTGTTTTCCCTGCCCCCTCCCTCAGGACTCTCTGCTGTTAATGGCCCATCAATGCACTGCCCAATGACTCACAGGTAACTCCCCTCGGGAGCCATCTCTGCTTAAGGGGCAATCAAGGACCCATTGTGTGACTCATAGAATGATATCAGCCCATTGTGACATGCTCTGCCCAGTGGGGAGGAGCCAAGCATTCCCACCTGGATATAATCTGGAGCTTGGGACAGCACAGGCACCGACTGGATTCCCAGAGGACAGGAGCTGCCAGATCTTTCTACAGGATCACTGCTTCAACAAGACTGCTTCATTCGGACTGCTACCACCACCCTAACAAACAGGGTGTCAGGTTGTATTCTGACTCTGCTAAGGTCTTTTAGTTTCTTCCTTTTACTATTATATTTATTTTAGAGTTTTCCTATTAAATTATATTTCTGACTTAGTCTCTCACTGGTTTTGCTTTCAAACCAGTACAGAAGCCATCCTCCCCCTCTGTTCTGTGAGGCTCCATCTGGGCTGCTGTGCCTGCTTTGGACTAGAAGACCTCCTGACATTCCTCCTGACCCAAATTATTCATTCATTACCAAGGTACTGCCATACCTAACCCCATGTGTATCCATGACACAGATAACAGTTGTCTCTTCTGGACTTTCACAGAGTATTTCACTGTGGAAGAGGATTCCAGGCAGGAGAGAGTGGAACATGCCCTAGAACTGACATCAGGATCATGTTCAGYCACTAGGGATGCACAGAGGGGAKCAGGAGGGKYAAAASYWGCAATTCAGGGGAATGTGAAGGTGGAAAATACTGGATTGTGGGAAAAAATTGAAGGCCTGATATAGGACTGATACAGAGAAGAATATATTAATGACATTGTAATTAAGCTAAAAAATCACAGCAAAACTATTTTCAATGACTTCCTCCTATTATGCCTTTAATTAGGGCAAAATACACTGCMRTGAGACATTTAGATTTTAACATGGGCAAGCAGAAGTAGTAATTAATGACAACTGCACATAGATGCAGAAGTGAAGAAGCCTCATGCCTTTTGCAAGTTCAGAACACATCCCAGGCTAAAAGTTCCTCTTAGAGGAGCTTTAGAAGCTGCAGAAACCCTTCCAATTCCTGACTAAAATCACTCCTCCTCAGAAACAAGCAGGGGCACTGAGTGTACAGTTGCAGTTCAGTTTGGGTGTTGCCTTGAACAGATGATACTGCACAAAGCTTGACTTKGAGATATTTTTAAATCAGATGCTAGACAGAATTATTTAAGGGTAGTCACAAGGCAAATGTCCATGAAAGCTGATCCAAGATGGGGAAGAAGGCAGTGAGGTTCTCTCTTGTGCTTCTTGACCCATGGGCTTGGTCTGCGATGGGGAAGGGGTGATAAAACCAGGATAAAAATTGGAATTCAACATATTGGGAGCCACACTCCATGCAGATTCTGAGCACATCTCTGTCTCTTGGCAGACTTGAGTGGATTTGACTTAAGACAGACATTGCTGGGGACAGAGCTGTCAGTTCACTGTCTGG
Source organism: Alauda arvensis (assembly GCA_902810485.1). NCBI lineage: Eukaryota > Metazoa > Chordata > Aves > Passeriformes > Alaudidae > Alauda > Alauda arvensis. The sequence goes on from CADDXX010000153.1 coordinate 717,053, forward strand.
GCTGTGTCTGATGTCTCCACGTGGCACGAAGGAGTCTGAGTGCAGGCTGAGGCTTTTCCCTCAGAAGAATCTCATGGTGCCTGGCTGGTGCCTGCAAGGGTATCCTGGGCCACCAGCCTGACCCCAGGAAAGGGCCTGGACCTGCAGTGACAGCATGGACATGGTCTGCTCAGTGCCAACCACTGCTCAGAATATCCACAGGAACAGGGCAAGACCTGGGAACACGACTGGGAAGAGGATCACAGGAAAATGTGAGAAATGATACARAACTCTTCCCTCACCCAGGGCAGTTTTACATAGCATGAAATGCCTGGCATGGGTAATATTTTCACTCTGGATGGGCAAAAAAACCCCTTTTTAATCTACTCAAAGCCCACACCACCACTCAGCCTGCATTTTCTTTCACTTAGCCCTGTTCACTCTTATTAGCTTGGGGGTCTTTTTGATACAAACTTTAGTAGTATTTTTAAATGGTAGAAATTACAATCTCYAACAGAATCTTTCTTTCTTAGTACTGGTCTTACTTTCTTCAAATGCAGCTCAGCTAAAAGTTTCTTACTCCAGGTAATCCAGGGAAAAATATAGAGACAAAACCTCAGAGGAAATTCAAGTTAAAAAAAGGAAACCACATACCAAGAAAATCAATTTCAAGAAAACTTTCACGGGCAAAGCTTCTTCTTCAGGAAACTGCTAACACAATTACTTCATTTCATTTATCCCAAGTGAAGGTTTCTCCTATGGGGAGTTTGGGTGAGACAGAAGGTGGCTGCAGGAAAGGGTAGAACTGGGAATTTCTGATTTCTCTAAGGCACAAACTGATAAAAAGCTACACCACCTACTGAGCAGAGATTTAAGAAAAATAATAATAAATTATTCTGACCAWTGAAAATTTTGAGAATGCCCAGGTGATCCCACCATACCTTGGGATAAAATTAGGCCTCCATTTTCTTTTGCTTTGGCAAAGAGAAAAATCCAAGAGAAGTCAAAAATCCATGGCTGATTGCATGAAGGATGCTCAGCTGGACTCTGGCACTGCTCTGCCAGCAAGAGCTMATCCTGGCTCTTCTGTCATCTCTAATTGCTCTGAGGCTTGAGATGAGGAGCTGYGCCAGCTCTTGGAGCAGACATCCCACTTTTCAATCAGAGTTTGGGCAGAAGGAGCAGGCAGGCTGCTGCTCTGGGCTGCCAAGCAGCACCTCTGAGCCCCAGTGGCTGGTGGTGGTGGCCAGCTGGGCAGCAGCAGAGCTCACCTGGCTTTGTGCMCAGTGAGCTCACACAGCTGCTCACAGCTCTGTGCCTCAGGGGAGATGCTGAGCCAATTCTGGCCTGCTTTGTCCAGGGACAGACCAGGGCAGCCACAAGACCTGTTACTGATGCAGGTGGAGTGCGTTCTTAAAGAGGATCATGTTCTTCATGATTCCTGTCCAGAGAAGAGCAAAGAGGCTGGTGAGGGGCTTAGAACACAAGCCACATGAAGAATGACTGAGGGAGCTGGGGTTGTTAAGATTGGAGAAAAGGAGACTCAGAGGTGACCTTATCACTCTCTTCAACTTCCTGAAGGGTGGCTGTGCTCAGCTGGGGGTTGGTCTCTTTCTCCGGGCAACACCAGACAGAACAAGAGGACACAGCCTCAAGCTGTGCCAAGGGAGATTCAGGCTGGATTTAAGCAGGAAGTTTTTCACAGAAAGAGTGGTTAAATACTGGAACCACCTGCCCAGGGAGGTGGTAGAGTCACCAACCCTGGATGTGTTTAHAAAAAGACTGGATGTGGCACTCGGTGCCATGATCTAGTTGAGATGTTGGAACATGGGTTGGACTCGATGATCTTGAAGGTCTCTTCCAACCAAAAAATTCTATGATTCTGTGATTCATATTCCCAAATATAGGGCAAGATGTGTTACCCACAGTGCATCTTCTGACAAAAGCTGTGCCAGATACTGGGGCCAATGCAGTTGCTGCTGCCTGTTTTCAGTGCAACCAAGAGCACTCTAAAAATAGAAACCAGTCAAAGAACCAAAACCCTACAGCAGCCTGCGTCACTGCTGTGTGTCTWCAAACCATAGCAATATGAGATGATAAATAAGAAAGGGAGAGAAAACCTCCAGGCCATAGAAACAGAAAAAAGGCATAAGTATCTAAGAGGGAAAAAAAAAAACCAACCCCCAAACCTCTGTCAAATGTTGCAATTTTAAATTAAAAACAAAAGAACATTAAGATTAGCATTTTATTCATTCCAGGACAGAGAGAAATGCCCCAAATGTGTGAAGAAAAAGGTGTTGTGGCCTAGAAARTGCTTCCTATAAAGAAGTGTATGGAATTGTTTAGAGCCTTGTACCATCCTAGAGCTTGGGGAGCAAAGATCCTCCACCCCAAAACCACCATCAAACCCTGTTTYTTTGAAGTTCCAGCCCATGTTTTAGAAGGCTGATTAATCAAGTCTAGGATGATGATGTYCCTATGTATTTCCTCATAAGCAGTTTCAGTACTCAATAATCCTTGTTATGAAAATCACACTCTCTGTTTTCAGCACCGAATCGTCTGAGTTTCCTGTTCCACTTCTCTGACCACATTCTGTTTTCATTAGTTTGAAGACCATTCCCCAGTCTCAGAGGCCATCCATCTGCAGAGATGGAAAAGTAATTCACCTTCAAGCTCAGCCTCTCCAGAGCACAGCCCCATGTCTACAGACAGTTCTGCAGCTCTTTTCTGAGTTTTGCATCCTCTGTTTTCAGGATGGCTGCCAGAACTCAGCATGTTCCAGCARTGGGCTTGCTGATGCCRCCTCTCCTCTCCTCCTGACCAMMAGCACCTGGKCTTTGATACCCAAGGGCCACATCTTGAAATTCAGGTGAATGGAGGATGACATTTGGGCCATGGGGATGTGCCAGCTGGTGAGCAGAGCAGGCACAGCTCCCTCTTGCACCAAGTGGCCTGGGATGGGTAACTGGACACACCAATTCCCCAGAGAGCTGCTGAGTGGATCTTTGGCTGGGGCTGAAGGGGATCATAGGCAGCCACCATGGCTTACATGGACCCCAAATATTGGCTCCCAGAGTGCCCTCCTTCTTTCTCAATGGGACAATCATGAATATTCTATCTGCTCCCTCTCCCACCCCTGCTGCTTTCCACACTCAGGCAGCCAGCAGGGTTCCTGCCCCAGCCAGCACAAAGTGATTATTTTCCTCCATTTTAATGCTAACCTAACTGCTTAAAAAAAAAAAAAAGAGCAGTTATTAATTCACCAAACACTTATTTAGCAAYGAGGGGGCAAGCAGGGGTGTTGTTTTCCTTTCCTTTCGTGGTTACCACCCATGGCACCATGAGCAGAATCTTTATTGAGTTCACGCCTGTGATGGAAACTGGGGGCCCTGCTGCACAGGGGCAGCCATCTCCTTGTCCTGCAACATGAATGCTWAATTTAAATGTCATTAAAACAACATCGTGGGGTCTGGAGCTTTCTAAACAAAGCTGGTTAAATAGAACACCAGGAAAAGCTGTTTCTGGRAGATAGTGCTTAGTTATTCACTTTCTTTCTAATAGCATTATCACTTAACTCTTCAGAAAAGAGTTTTAGGAAAGAAAGACCCTGATCACAGGTCCAAATTTATTATTCTGCATTTTCTTCTGCATTTTATATCTATGTTAAGAATGTGACATCATTTTTTTTTTGTGCAAAAGCTACAGAGGACAGCTTTGTGTGCCTTCWGTGAATTGAAATACAAAATACAAACAGTTGTGCTTGGTGAGTTTTATTGAGTCTTGTAAATTAAAATTTCTTCTCAATTCCCACTGCTATTTCTAGGCTGCTGCATAATAACAACAAAACTATTGTATGGATAAAAATAGGTCAGTGAGATTTACATTGTCCAAGCTGAAACTGAAAGCAGAATTGATGGTAAAAATGACTGAAAATCAGTAATATATTATAAAGATTTCCTGGGTGAACTTGACAAAACCAAAAATATCGTGGCCTTTCATCAATTCTTTCCTCAAGAGCTTCAGTAATTTTAGAGAAATTGGGAACCACAGCCTGGTTGTTTCATTTTTGGGGAAACAACARTGTTGTCTTCCTGACTCACCTCTCACTTTTGGGACTTTGCCTATCTCAGCTTTAGCATCAAATGTAGTGAAGGAGGGGATTTTTAACCTAAATTGCTAAAGAACCGAAGTCTCACTGATTTTCAGTGCATCAGCTATCACCTGAGACACCAAGCTGCTTTTGAAAGTCATGAAGTCCTTGATTGTGGTTTTTGTGATGGGATTTTCAGCCCTGTGGACTCTTTGGTAACAGCTCAGTGTCTCAGAAGAAAGCAGCWCATTCAGTTCTGATCACAGAGTGACAGAACGGCCTGGATTGGAAGGGACCTGAAAAATCCTCCAGTTCCCACCCTGCAGCCATGGTTCCACCATCCCAGGTTGCTCCAGGCCCTGTCCAACCTGGCCTCTGTTAGGTTTATAAATGGAATTAGTGAGGTTTCCAAATGCCAGCACAGCTTCAGCCATGAAAAGCTAAGCTGATATTTCTCGTTGATAACTCTGTGGGCATCAAATGAAAGCAGAATGAAAAACTCAAAGAACAGCTGTCCCCAGATGCAGCAACACCAAGGAATGCAGCATGAGTACACCTCTCTGCATCCACTGCCACGCTTTCAAGGTATAAATAAATATCTGTTAATGTGATTATATGTATCTATATTGCATGGTGACAAATTATAGCAGTCTTTTCCTTGATTTCTTAGCTCTCTTACCTGGGGTTGTGTCTTCTGAAATATACATCAAGCACAAGAAATCCTGAAGAGTGTCTCTAAAAGTACTTTAGAACCCTCTGCAGTACTGGCACTATTCTCTTGACAGAGCTTCCATAGTGAGGTATTAAAAAAGTATGGAAAACAAGGATTGTTTCTCAAATCTGCCTTCTCCAGTATCACTAAGCCAAGCACGACTGAGAAATCACATTGCTGCAGGACTGAGGGATGGAAAACACATTAAACAAACAAGAGATCAATGGAGAGAAGGGATGAAATGTTGCCTAACAGATCACTGGAAGCCCAATGTGCCAGTGGGAGGCAATGGATTAAGTGTAGTTTATAGCCATGAGTTTAAGGACAGAAGCAGTCCCAAATTGTTCCCTGARCTAGAAAGGGATGTGTCTAACTTTAAATGTGAAATCTTATACGAGGACACTTTATTGAAGATTATATTGTGATCCTGATTATAAATTCCCCAGGTTCTCCTGGGGCCAATTTGCCAAGGTTTGTGTGCAAGTCTGGTGCTGGGAGATGGGAACACGACGTTATTTAACACACAAAGAAAACTTAACCAGGGTGCTGTGATCAGGGGATTTAAGGAGCACCAAAGAGAAAAAAAACCCTATTGAACTTGAAGCTGGAAGATCTTAGATGTCTCAAAAAATTCATTTTTAAGGCTACCTTACATGTTGCAGAAAGCAGTTTATTACTAAAGGTGATAAAAAGATTTTGAAGAGAAATTGGGGGAATGAAAATACCTTATGATTGTTAGGGTTCTTTTTCCCATAAAAAGAGGGTTTTCTTAAAAAAAAAATCAATATGCTAGAGAAAATGGAAAACCAAAGCATTTGTTTTCCRAAAATTTATCAGATTAAAGCCGAGAAAATGACAGGTGAGTGGCTTGCTGCTTAAATGCCACCTGCTCTTTCCATCTCTCCAGTCTGGGTTTCCCACAGAAAGCATGGAAATGGGGTACAGGAGGCTTGGAAGGTGCTCTGGTGGGGGWGGTGGTCAGGAAGCCTCGTGAGAGAATGGATGCACCAAGTGTTGAACTGCAGCTCCCACCTTGTGCTTCAGCAGCATTTCCAAACCAGACTGGCAGGAGGAAGTAAGGGTGTGTTTGCTTCCTCTTCTTTCTTTCCTTTTTTTTTTTTTTCTTTTTTTTTCCTCTTTGAACAGGAAGAAAGGAATGCCCTAAAAAAGTCAGCCACGCTGGCTGAAAAGTCAAAAAACTTCCACAGGGAAAACCTTGCACCCCCTCTCTGATGCCCAGCCCCGTTTGTCTGACCAGGTTTCCTGGATACTGGTGTGCTGGTGCAGTGTTTCTTTTTAGGGAGGGAGAGGAGACTGCAGTCTGTCATATCTGAGGGAACTGGGTCAGAGACAAGAGGCAGATGACAGGGGTGGTTGGGCAGGGTGTTGGCAGGGTGTCAGGGGGAGCTGGGAGGGGGTGGGAGCCATCTGCCTGCAGAAGGAGGTTGCTGAGATGGAGGTAAAGGGGGTGGCAGAAGGAGAACGAGCCTGTGCTGAGCTTCAGGAATACTTCTGGCTGAAGTTTGGGAGCGGAGTAGATGCATCCCCACACGCAGGGGAGTTATTCATGGTGCTCAGTAGGAGCTTATTTCCCTTGAAGAAAAGGTGGGTGAACTCCCCCAGGGGAAGCTGACAAAGCCGTGGCAATATTGAATCAACCTGCAGGGAAGTGAATTTCAGCTRCAGAAAAGCTTCAAGTGGGTGATTCATGCTCCTTCTAAGCACACAAGCCAGAGGGTCTGATCACAGGGATTTGAATGGCAACCAAAGATTCCTTCCCAGGTTTAAGTTATCCTGTCCCTGCATGCATCATTCATCCCCACATAAGCAGGTTTGGAGAGAAAAGCTTCAGGTGTGCCTGTGTCCATAACCCTAAGTGGGAAAGTGAGCACAAACCAAATCCTTGCAGGTTTTCTGCCCTTACAGAGCAGTGGGGATGAAAATGGATGTGCATTCCCAGTTCATGCCAGCCTAGGTAAATGACAAGAGAGGACCTTCAGCCAGGCAGCACTCAGAAATACCAACTGTAACATAAACTTGAGCAAAGCAGAGCCATGAACCACGTGGGAGCAAGAGCAGCTTGAAGAGGAAAGTGAATTCAAGCAAAAATTGATAAGGAAAGTGGCATTTTCTGTTCAAAATACTAAACTGTACACAAGTGTTCTAATATGAAACTGAGGATTCAGCGTCAGGCAAAGCAACAGAACATCCCAGAGCTGGAGGACACTCAGCACTATCAGAAAATGATAAGCCTTGGTCAGCAGAGTTGTGGTGGTGTGAGATGAGCCCAGAAGTCTCAGCTGGGTTTGTGCGAGTCTTTCCTACATTAAAAAAACAAAAAAAAAAACCCCAAAAAACTAAGAAATGTCAAGTTTTAGGAGAACTTGAAGCAGAATGCTTCGAATCTTATAGGAATTTGAATCTTATTGAATAGCTGAAAATCACCAAGAAAGCTAGAAAGGTAGAAGAAAAAAAGGTTTTTAGGGAAATTTCCTGAATGAAAACACAGCCACAGAAATAAAGCCTTGATTTCTCCTCCTCTGGACAAAGGGATGGGGAGGATGGGAGAGGTTGAGGTTCAGCACCCTGAGCCTCTCTGGCTCCCAGCCAAGCTCCTCATCCATCAGGTCTGTGACACAGGCAGGGCACAGGCTTAGAGAGTTTTCTCCTGCCAGCCCAGCCAGAGTCCCAAATGCTGGCAGTGGAGTCTCCATCCCTTCTCCCCTTCTCTCCTCTCTAAAGAAAATATCACTATAAACAGCTCACCTCAATAGGAAACTGAAGTTGTGAATGCAGTGCTTCACCAAAATGATAAAAATGAACTCTATTTGTGATCTGAGAATCAGCATAGCATTCAAGCACRTGCTGAAATCCTACTGAGGTCAAACTACCTGGTACAACCCACTCTGCTCCATTTATTTGCATTAAATAAAATTAGACTAAAGGTGGCAAGCTTGTGTGTATGGCAGCTCATTTCTCCTGTTGCTGGAATCCATAAAAATCCATAAAATCCATAAAACCCCTCCCCATCTGGAATTCAGGATTCACTCTTTTAAACAGGCCTGCCTGTATCACATTTAGCTCAAGGGAAAGACTAAGCAAAAGAGATRCAGGTGGCAGACATGCAAACTTTCCCCAGTAATAATTTTTATATGGTGTGAGTCCAAAGGTGCAGAGCTTTATACATTAAATGGAATTGCAAACATTTGAATTATCTCAGTTTTAAAAGGATGGTTTTACTTCTGTCACAATCTGAAAACACTGAAGGGGGGAAGTAACTGTAGATCTTATCAAATTCTCAAACCCTGAATAAACCTAAGATAAAATCCATGAAAAGTTATCTTCGTTCTGCTGGGCGCTCACGGTGCTGGATAAACATGGAAAAGAGGAGATCATTGTTGCCACAAAGGCAAATATARAACTTCATTTGGGGATTAATCCAAACACCCAGTGCAGAGCCAACTTCCTGCAGTCAGACTGAGTGGGAGCTGAAAGAATCCATGTCTCATGGCCTGAAAATATTTTGGCATTCTATGGCAGAGTGGCCTYCAGCAAAGCCACTGAAGAACAAGAAAAGCCAAAGGATGCCAGGGGACAGAGGGGCACATCTGTGAGTGACATGAGTGCTCCATGAATGTGTTCAGGTAAATCATTTGAGCAATACTTGCAGAAATGAACACTTCCTCTCACACAACAGGAAGTAATCAAAAAAGGAAAAAAATTAGATTTGTGAGGTGACTTATTCTCAGTGATTAATTCAGCTAGGTCTAATCAATTCCACTGTTTAGTCTYCCCATGTCCTACTGATCTGAACCTCTTTGTCCCAAGAATTCCTATGAGAAAAAGGCAGAGGAATGATTAATTTTTCAGTATGAGACAGCCTGACTGTGTACTTACTCCATTAAGCAGAGTGTTTCCATAGTTCCCATGTAATTTGTCATGGATGAGTTCACCAATGTACCAAAGAAATTCTTTAGTTGTGAGGAAAATAAAATCTAAATAGCTGCTGTTTAATGAAAATATAAAACCCAAAGCAAAACTTAAAAAAAAAAAATTCACATTGTCTGTAGATGGCCAAAACCCACAGTATTTTTTTGTTTTATCTCCTGGTGAACTTGGAAGGCTCTTCACAAATGAGCAGACACTGACATTCTGAGCATTTCTGAGGGTGTGAGTGCAACAGAAACAACTTAGGAGAAAGCCTGGATCCACTGTCATCAACAGGATTTAGGTCATTGATTTCAAAAGATCATGAGGCAAATTGCTAGAATTTGATTTCAGGCCTTTAATTAGGGGTTTAGCACCAGAGGTCCCATTTMTGCTGCTTTCCTGGCAGCATTAAATGCTGTCACTCATCTGGGGATTTACTGTTGTGTTTGCAGGGCTCCCTTCTGGTGAAAGCAAAGG